>CM075062.1:137884344-138484344 GCA_037428765.1 Rubia yunnanensis
TGTGTCCTCGAGTACCGTTTAAAAAATACTGGGAAAATAGAGAACGCGTTCATCAAATGTGTTCTCCACAAATGATGCCAAACACTGGTACTGTAGCCGTATTATTAGAAATTTTCCCTTCAAACGGGATTTTGCGAGGCGCCAAAATCTTTCCAACCAAGGCCAATCAGATCGCAGGGACACAGTTTGGTTCAGATTTTCCTCCTCCGTGAGAGAGAGGTTCGCGTACATTTTTTCAAGTGCATCAAGGTTTGTCATCCTCCTGAGTGCTTGTCGATCGCATGGTTTATTGTTCAGAAAGTTGCGTTGTATCAAAACGCAAATAAACCCTAGGTTGGCGTGAGTTTTCAGTACGGTGCTGATGCAAATTTGGTGGATTTATGGAGTATCTATACTGATCCTTGTTTGGAGTCGGTGTTTGAGATGAAAGCCTGCTCCGATCCGTGTTTAGAGACGGAATCAGAGTGGAGAAGCCTTGTGTCGTGCTGCGCAAGGTCGGAGCTCTCAAACTCTAGGTTGAGAGAAGAATTCGTATTGTACCGCTCTATTTCATTCTCTAAAATTAAGATTTGAATTAGGGAAAACATTTTTTTTAAATCAATCATATTTAAAGATACTGGAAAAAACGTCCAACGACGATTACAATAGGTGGAATTGACATCTAATTTAACTAGTATCTAACAATAACTAATCCATTGCAATGATATTTAAATTAGATATCTAAAGTGTAAAGTCAAGTGGGTTTCTCTAAGTATTTTTAATTGGCAATTTGTGAACAAATTTAGAAATGAAAAACTTTTCACGTTGGAGCATGCGAACAAGTCACAATTACGCCAGCAAGATCTTACGGAAGAATAACAGAATATTATGATATTTGTGATTTATGGAAATTTGAATATTCTGCAATATGTTAGGCGGTGGTAGAAGCATATTAGGTTTATGGAAAATCCCTACAAATATGGTATTGAGCTTATCGAATATATGAGATATATTGTGATAAGGAAAAGAGTCCGTCTCTTGAAAGACGGCATTTCCATAATCATGGAAAGACCAAGGTTTAAAGTGTAAATTATAAGAAATGAAGATAAAATTTTTGGATTGCATGAACCGGGTTATAAATTTTATAACTACTACATGTTGCATACTAAAATTTTAATATTGCAACTAAGACCTTTTACCTTTTATTATTCTAATTAAACCTCGTATTTCCATAAGCATATGGAAAGATCGTCTTTCCCAAGACTTTGCCTAAGGAAAATCCTTTTATTTATGGGATTTAGATATGATTCAGAAGCAGATAAGAAATAGGAATATTGTGGAGATAATCATGAAGAGTTATGATCTGCTCATGGCTTTAAAGGGGACATCACGGCTGCATTAAACTCACGAACTTAATTGCGAAAATCTGCACACAGATTTTCTATCTTTTGCGAGAGCCAGATACATATGTTCCAACATACATGACCTACCGTTCAAATATCATAATCGTATGCCTTAATTCCTCGGGAGGAGAAGATCTAGCGTCGACGAGTTTCGAGGTCAGATGGAGTCTGATCAAGGCAGATCGGTAGCTAAGGGAGTTAGCATAATTCACACGTTTAATTAGTAAATATAAGTATTTTGTATGGTTTACTTTGTAATGTATTTTTCTGATTAGTAGATTAATTTTGAACTGAGTCAGACCCCGCAGATGTAGGTGAATTTTACCGAACTGCTTAACCAAGTCTCGTGTCTTTATACTTTACTTTATTGCATATTTAGCTAGATAAACTATGTTGAAACATAGCAGTAATAATTTAAAAAATTCCAAACTACATAAAGTATTCAATTATTGCGAGGATATTTCATCAGCGGGTTGTACATTGTCGCAGCAGGTATGTTGAAGAAGTTGTTATATCGCGTGGACGATTGTAACATTTTTTATCTCTCCTTCCCAGTTGAATGTGCACAATTTTATATCAACTTTCTCACATCATGTTTGATCAATGATAACTTTAGTTACGTATATTAACGGTGTGCAAAAATTTAATATTTAAAGAATACATCGGGAATCCAACAATATCTCACATGATGATATTAGTGTCTATATACTAGTTGAAATTTATGGTCAAACATGCCTTGAGAAAGTTGACCAAAAAGTGTGCATATTCGACTAGGACGGAAGGAGTACTTCCTTCAATTTTTTAAAATCCAACACAATAATGTTCAAATAAAATTTTATTACAGATTAAACTTTATATGGAAAATAAACTTTTAAAAAGTAGTATTACTCCGTCCCATCCGAATGTACACACTTTTTGGTCAACTTTCTCAGGTCATGTTTGACCAACGATAATTTTAGTTACGTATATTAACGGTGTGTTAAAATTTGATATTTAGAAAATACAGCATGCAGAGAATCCAACAATATCTCACATGATGATATTGGTATCTATATACTAGTTAAAATTTATGGTCAAATGTGTCTTGAGAAAGTTGACCAAAAAGTGTGCAGATTCGGCTGGGACGGAGGGGGTAATAAATGAAATAATCTATTTTTATTAAATTATTTAAAAATATTTATAAAAAAGAGTGTGATGATTTTAGAAAATTCGGAATAAGGTATCACGTCACGTCGAGGTGGTGTGTAACGGTCATTTTTCCTCAAAGACTTCGTAACGGGAAGTTCCCATGTGGCTTCTATACTTGCATTATTGGAGCCACGTAGAGTGTGAACAATGAAAGTGGGATGGAATATCAATTATTTTTTATCCATGCTTTCATATTCATTTTTCTTCTTCTAAATTCCAATTGTGAATACAAAGCGTGTGGCACATTTTCGTTCATGATTGGGATATAATTCTAGTTATCGTGTTTATTCCGTTCGAAGCCACCAATAACGCGATTTCGACTCCTTATTTCAACTTGTAGGGTAATTTCATTATTTTATTCCGTTCGAAAAGAATTTTGGGGATGGAAGATCTAGTTTGGTAGTGGTAACACAGTCATTTAAGTTTCATTGTTTTTCTTCATTTTGGAGGATTGCTTTTATATATATATAAAGTTTACGTATAAGAAACCAAATTACACATAAACATCACACTCTACAAATAAGACTAAATTAGGAGACACCAACATTTGAATCTGTTGAAACTCATTGAAACCTATAACTCCATCTATACAAGTAGTTGATCACACACTCTGAACCACCATCGAACCACCACCACTGAAGTCGAAGCACCATGATCACACCTTCATTTACCACTTTAAGGGTGAGAAATTACAATGGGAGTCACCGGTACAGTCCAACTATATTGAATACTTTCTGTCTAGAAATTGATCTAAAATTCACAATTCTTATTAAGAGTGTGATTCGACGGGGCAGTATGTTTCTTGACCTAAAATTTTGATATAAAGGGGGCCTATATTGACAGTTTTGAATGGTTAGGGGAACTAGTATATATGCCCTCTCATCAAGATGAGCATTTTAAAATTAAAAAAAAAAAAGAAGATAGTGATCATAAAATTAAGGTAAATTTTATTAAAATGAGCTAGACTAAAATAGGCTATATTTTATTAAAATGAGATAAACTAAAAGTAATCAAATTTAAATAAATTGGATTTAAAATGGAAAAAAATGAAGTTCAATCCAGTTTTATATAATATAGAACTTAAACATTGCACTTTTTTATATAATTTTTCTTATGTTTTCACGCTCAAATGCGTTTAATTTATAATATATTAATTAGAAATATAGTTTTATAATTAAAAAGTACTTAAAGTTGAGTATGCCATCTTTTCCAACACTTAGTATATACTAGCATAGTATCATCGGGCATCACACAATATTATTTTTTTAAATTATTAGGATTAAGTTTTATTTTTATGTTGTGTCTTACATTTCAATTAAAAACAAAAAATTTTATTTAAAATTTTAAAGTTTAGTCATCTAAGAAAAATTATATGAGATAATTAGAAATCGTTAAATATTGAATACAATAAATTTGATTATTTTTATAATATTTCATTCAAATTATTTAAAAAGTAATTATTTATATGTTGAGATTCAGTTTAAAAGTCTATCATAATTATATGTATTTCATTGCAATATATAAAAGTAAATATCAAATGACCTTATTAGTCTCACTAACTATAAAATGCCCTCACTTAACAGCTAATCGGTCTAAAACAGGACTTTGTTATATTTCATATATATATATATATAATATGTACAGATACTTCTATCAAAAGTACTCTATCAATGTATAAAAGAATCCGAACATTTTGTTATTTCAGATTATATAAATCTTTGAATTTTCTTCAGTTATACATATATATATATATATATAATATAATGAGATATTTATGGTTTTAAATACTATCTTTAGAAGTTATATATTTTAACAAGTTATGTTTGATCATATTATTGAAGAATTAAAATCAATAACATATTTGAAATTTGATTTTACCGAATTTTCTTAATTATTACTAGTATGTTCCAACCTAACATATCTAACCAAGTATGCAATAAAGTAGAGCATTAAAGACACGACACTTGGTTGCGCAGTTCGGTGAAATCCACGTACATTGGCAGGGTCTGGCCCAGTTCAGAATGAATCCACTAATCAGAAAGATACATTACAAATTACACCATACAAAATACTTATCTTTACTAATCAAACGTGTGAATTCTCCTAACTCCCCTAACTACCGATCCGCCTTGATCAGACTCCCTCTGACATCAAAACTCATCGACGCTAGACCTCTTCCTCCCAAGGAATTAAGGTATATGATTTTGAATTTTGAACAACATGTAACGTATGTTGGAACATATAGATCTGGCTCTTTGCAAGGCTCTCGAAAGGATGAATATCTGTGTGCAGATTTTCTCTATTAAAACTGTGAGTTTAATACAGTCGTGTTATCCCCTTTTAGAGCCTTGAGCATATCGAAACTCTCCATGATTATCTCCATAATATTCATATTCCTTATCTGCTTCTGAAGCATATCCAAATCCCATAAATAAAGGAATTTTCCTTATCACAATATCTCCCATATATTCGATAATATAAATACCATATTTGTAGAGATTTTCCATAAACCAGCTATGCTTCTACCACACCTAGCATATTGCAGAATATTCAGATTTCCATAAATCACAAGTACCATAATATTCTGATCTTCTTCTTCCATAAAACTTGTTGGCGTAAACATGGTTGTTCGTATGTTCCAACATGGAAAGTTTTTCATTTCCAAATATGTTCACAAATTGCCAATTCAAATATTCAATGAACACCATTTGACTTTACAATCTCCCCCTTTGGCATTTTGTGGACCCAACCATTTTGGACATTAAGAACACAACGAAAAAAATCTACCAATCAAACACATAAGGCTTCCAGAACTCAACCTATGTTGGAACATATGCAAACTCCTGAATCTGATCATAAAAGAATACCATCTGAAAACCAGAATTCCAGAATACCAAAATAATATTCAGATTACAGTCATCCAAGATATTAATATCCAAAAATTACCAAATATTCTTCCCCTGGGGCCATGAATACGCCAAAGGCAATAAACCATAGAAATAAAGTTTGAAATAATCAGAAAGCCAGCTCCCCCTGAACATAACATGGGATCTATCTTGGAACATAGATACTGCTGGAAAATCAATTATGTTCAAGAGAAGCATCATGTGCCTCCAGCTGAGCCTTCTCCCCCTCAAGTCTGGCCTTCTCTACTTCAAGTGCAGCCATTTGGATGGCTATAGCCCCTACCCTTGCATTAAGCACCACTATCTTGGCCTTTTTTTAGCATCTGCAGAAGTATAAGCTTCAGGGTTCCATGGCAGATCATGAACTTGTCGCATGCCAAAAGTCTTCTTGTTAGGTTGGAGAAACTCTGTATCAATAATCACATCCTTTACTTTTCCCTTCACCTTGGCACTCTTAGCCAATGCAGATATTAGACAGGGATACACTAGAGCATGTTTTGCCTTTGGAGCAATGGCTTGCCTAACTAAACTCTGCTGAATAAACAATCCCAGGTTGACTGATTTCTGTGTTCCAGCACAGTACAAAAACTCTATCACTTCTATTGTCAAAGCAGTAGTATTGGAGGATGGCATCCAGCAGTTCACAACTACCTTATATAAACCAAAAAACCTAGAGGACAGACAGGAAGTATGTGAGTATCCAGTCTCAGGCCATTCTTTCTTGTACCCTCCTGAGACCACCTCCATAATATTTGCATCAGACACATTTAAGGTGTCTGGAAAAACCCTTCAAAATCTGAAGTTTTCAGCCCCACAATTCTATTTTCCTAACAGCGGAGAAATCAATGATCTTCCCCCTAACATATATCCTCTCAAACCATGCGGAATCAACCTCTAAGTTCCCAGCCATCAGGTTAGAATATACTTTCGTGACCACCTGCTTGCTGTACTGAAGTTGTACCATAGCATCCCTTTTCATCCCAATTAATTCCAGAAAATCAGAAAAGCCACTAGCCCCATATGCATCTAGGTCTACTGGTCTCTCAGAGATTATCTTCCTCTCTATAAACACCTCTCCCATCTCTTCACAGTTTACATCAAAATAATAGAATGATAGTGCTTCACTTACAGGACGAGGTGGCAGCAGTTTCTTCTTTGGTGCAGTGTGGGTTTTCTTGGATTTCTTGGGTGGTGGCGAGTCTTCTATAGCAGGCATCTTCCTTTTGCCTCTAGCAGCTTGGAAAAACTCATCTAGCACCTCGTCATTGGAGTAGTTCAACTCAGGCTCCTGTGTTGGAACATACTCAGAATCTCCTACATCTTCTTCAACAGTCTCTGCCCTACCCTGTGTTCCAACATGCTGATCCTTGGTTGATTCATCTTGCCTCAAATCAGATCCTCCAGTCTGATCTCCGTCTGAATACTCCTCATCATCATAAGCATTACCAGTCACATCTCCCTGGTCCTGACCTTCCATGTCCACATCATCAATCTCCATGTCTTCAGCATTTTCTTAATCTACCCTCTATGTTGGAACGTACCCAAGACTGCTTCCATCTTCACTATCATCTTCACTATCTGTAATCTCTATGATCACTTTTTTTCAAAGCTATTCAATCCTCTTAGCAGCCTTAGCATCATAGAACCCTACAAGCATCCTATCAGAGGACTTAATCAACTCCAATCCAGCTGCCTCATCATCACCTATCTCATTAATCTTAACATAGCTAGGGCTAGGAATATACGAGTAAACATGAAATCTATCATTCCCTCTGTAAACTCCATATCCCCCCTCAGAAATTTAACTTCATATTTTTCAATATCCCATAGATCACCAATATCACGAGACACAAGTTCCTTGACATTAACATTTAATAATTCTCCCCATATACTCTTAAGTTAAGTCAAATCTACCGTGGTTCTGCTTGCTTCAAGCCACTTAAACACGTCATCAACTGATTTGAATTCCATTACATGCACCTTTAACAGAGGAGAATCAGGGCAAGTTACCTTTGGATAGGGACCTTTCCCTTTGTCTCTGAGGTCTTCACTTTGTCCTCCATCACCGGTCAGGTCTGCCTCCACATTGTCATCCTCTGGATATTGAGGAGTTTCTTGAGTATCGTTCTCAACGGTGGGAGATTTAGGGCTTGAAGATATTTTTTCAGCAGAGGTTTGTTGTGAGGAGAAAAAATCTTGGCAAAACATTTTGGCAACAAGAATTCGCAGAACACCAAGAATAGTGGAAGAGTGGCCGAAAAGAGAGGGATATGGAGAGATTCAGACAATTTTGAACAAATACAAACTCTTCACTTCTTTCCCTCGTTTGCTGCAAAAAAAAATTTCCCTTTCCAAGAAGAAATGATTCTACTTTTCTCTCTTGTCAACTCAAGGCACACCTACTTCCAACATATCATAGCTCCAATTTTGGTTTTTTTTCTTTTTCTTCCAACATACCATAACTCCACGGCTTCTATTTTTGTAATATTTTCTTCTTTCCATTTTTTGTTTTTCTGAACAAGAATAAAACCAAAAAAAACATTTACAGCTAAATAAAGGCGTGGATTACCTCAAATCTGACAAACACCTAAGTGTTGTATAAGAATTTCAAATGTGGCGATGTCCAATGATTTTGTAAAAATATCAGCAAATTGCTCAGATGTTGGAACATAGACTACCACAACTTCTTTTCTTTCAACAATATCTCTAATAAAATGATGCCTGATGTCAATATGCTTGGTTCGAGAGTGCTGAACAGGAATTTTTGAAATATCTATAACACCTGTGTTGTCATATAAAATCTTCAAAGGGCCTTGATGAATTCCATAGTCATTCATCATTTGCTTCATCCATAACAATTGTGCACAACAAATTCCAGCAGCAAGATATTCAACTTCCGCAGTAGACAAGGGGATCGAATTTTGTTTCTTACTATACCAAGAAACTATGTTCGTACTAATAAAGTAACATCCACCTGTAGTGCTCTTTCAATCATCAGCATTACCAGCCCAATTAGAATTGTTATACCCAATTAGATCAAAATATTAATTCTTAGAATACCAGACACCATACTCAGAAGTTCCACTTACATATCGAATAACCCTTTTGACTGCAGTGAGATGAGACTCCTTTGGATCAGTCTGAAATCTTGCACATATTTAGACGCTGAAACATATATCTGGTTTACTTGCTGTTAAATACAATAAACTCTCAATCATACCCCTGCATAGCTTATGATCAACTGTGACTCCTTTTTCATCCTTTACTAGTTTGTCAGAAACCCCCATAGGTGTTCAAATTGCTCGGACATTGCTTAAACTGAATATTTTTACCAAATTTAGTTCATACTTACTCTGATTTTATGAACATGCCATGTTTTCCTTGCTTAACTTGTAGTCCTAGAAAATATGTAAGTTCTCCAACCATGCTCATCTCAAATTCAGCCTTCATAATAGTGACAAAATCATGTACCATAGATGGTGAAGTAGGGCCGAATACTACATCATCAACACAAATATGAGAAATCATTATTTTTTATGACTTTTCAAGCACAAATAGAGTGCGATCTACTCCCTATCGACGATAACCTTTCTTAAGAAGAAAGTTAGTAAGTCGTTCATATCATGCCCTTGGTGCTTGCTTTAAGCTATATAAAGCCTTCTTGGGGCGATACACGTGATGAGGGTAATGAGGATCCTCAAATCCTTTAGGTTGTTCCACATATACTTCTTCATTTACCACACCATTTAGAAACACACTCTTGATATCCATTTGATACAGAGTAAAGTTCATAGAGCAGTCAATAGCAAGTAAAATTCAAATTGACTCTAACCTAGCAACTGGTGCAAATGTCTCATCAAAGTCGACTACTTCAACTTGTGTATATCTTTGAGCTACCAGTCTGGCTTTGTTTCGAGTAATATGTTCGTCAGCATCAGATTCATTTTTGAAGATCCACTTCGTGCCAATAACATTTACACCTTTAGGGCGAGGAATGAGATATCATACATCATTTCTTGAAAACTGACCTAGTTCTTCTTGCATTGTAGCAATCCACTATTCGTCCAGTAATGCTTCCTTGTAGTTCTTGGGTTCAATGAGAGAGATGAAGCATTGTAATCCTGCCAACTTTCTGTAATCCACCCGAGGAACTGATCGAGTACTCCATGTTATTGATTCGGGTTAATCCTGTGTTGGAACATAGGATAAGGCAGTGGGGATGATGCTCCAACATGATCAGTTTCATCTGGTTCAGCATCAGTCTGCTCAGATGTTCCAATATGCGATGGGTCTGGCTTGTTAGGTTGACTCGGCTGTGTTGGAACATGGTTTTTATCGGGTTCATCTTCTACAGCATCTGAACCTTGTCTTTCTTTAGAATCATCCACAATAACGTTTATGGATTCCATGAGAGCATTTTTTCGAAGGTTGTAAAAACGATATGCCCAACTGTTCATAGAATAACCAAGAAAGATTCCAGTATCACTGCGATTATCGAATTTTGCCAATTCCTCTGTCTCTGGGGATGTAGCACTTCCTTTCAGACACATGAAAGTACGAGACATTTGGTTTCCCACCCTTCCAAGTCTCGTAGGATGTTTTCCTGGTGAATGAACGCAAATATACTCGATTAATTGTATAGCAAGCTGTGTTAATAACTTCTGCCCACCATTTTTTTTAATTTCTTTCTCACCCAACATAACTCGACCCATCTCCTGTAAGGTTGTGTTTTTCTGTTCTACAATACCATTATGCTGAGGAGTGATTGGTGCAGAAAACTCGTGTTGAATCCCGAGCTCATCACAGAAGTCACGAAATTGAGAATTTTCAAACTCTCTACCATGATCACTACGAATTCGAACAATCTTCCCAACTGGACTTCCTTTTTCAGTCTGTAACTTTATCACCAGACTTCTAAACACTTTCACCATATCCGATTTTTCTTTTAGGAAAGCTACCCATGTAAATCTGGAAAAATCATCAACACATATAAAAATATACTTCTTTCCACCTATACTAGGTGTATTGACCGGACCCATCAAATCCATATACAATAATTCCAGATTTCTTGAGGTGGCTATATATTGAACTGAAGAGTGGGGAGATCGAATTTGTTTACTTTGTTGACATGGTCTACACACAATTCTGCCCTTGCTTGTTAAGGTAGGCATACCTCGTACACCCTTTGCATTTGCAATTTTCACCAAGGTTTTGTAATTGATGTGACCGAGCTTCTTGTGCCACAAAAATCCTTCATCCTGTTTCGAGATCATACACCTTACTTCCTCTTCCAGCAAATAGCAATTATCTGATGATCGTATGCCTGAAAGAACCTTAGCTTCTCAGTGTTTCACTATGCATGTGTCTTTATAAAATTCCACAGTCATATTGTCCTCACACAATTGACTTATGCTCAGCAGATTGGCCTTCAAGCTTTCATCAAACAACACACTAGTGAATACTGGAAATCCTTCAATATATAGTTTGCCTTTTCCAACCACTCTACTCTTCTTTCCATCGTAAAAAGTGCATAACCGCCATCATATTGTGTGATATTTGTGAGGAATTCTTGAGTGCCAGTCATGGGGTGAGAACAGTCACTATCAAAGTACCACGAATCTCTGAAATATGATATAAGCGAAGTATGTGCAACAAAGCATGTACCAGAACTTTTGACAACACATACTTTTCTGACCATTTTTTATTTCTGGACTTCGTCTATGTTGGT
The DNA here is from genome assembly GCA_037428765.1 of Rubia yunnanensis. NCBI lineage: Eukaryota > Viridiplantae > Streptophyta > Magnoliopsida > Gentianales > Rubiaceae > Rubia > Rubia yunnanensis. The sequence continues at coordinate 137,895,549 of CM075062.1, forward strand.
ACATACCAAGAGTTGACATCCTGCCATTAGGTCTTTTAGCAGTTTCTGGCATTGATCCTCTGAGTGACCTTGATATGAACAGTAGCTGTAGATGAGAGATTTCCTTTGATGAGTCTCGCTAAACTTTCTCTTACCTCTCGAATCTTTGTCTTGAGTGTTACTGTACTCTTAAGTATCTCTTATGTCTCAGGCTTGAGTGTGACTGTGCTTTGGAGTGGGTTGTAATACCCAATTCTGTGTCGATCTCCAAAGTTCTTTCCCATGTCCAAAATATCACTGAGTTTTTCTTTTCCAGAGTTCATCTTAGAAATTACTGCTTCAGAAGTCTCAGCTCTCTTGGTTGCTAACTTAGCTTTTCTTTCAACTCTTCATTTTCCTTTTAAAGTTTGGCAACTTCCACACACAACACTTTTTCTATCTCCGTCAAATGCATTTTTTCTTCCTTCAGCTCTTTATTTGTATCAACTATTTGGAGCCACATAGCATACATTTTTTTCATAAGTACTGTAGATTTTTTCATCACTTATAGCAAGTCCATCATCTTCATCACTGGATACTTCATATAAGTCTATGTTGTAACATATGGCTTTGATTTTGTCTGTTAGAACATTCATCATCTGATGCATCATGAATTTTTGCTCCAAATGCCACATAGTTACTTGTGAGTTCCTCTTCGTCTTTTTCGTCCTCTTTATCTTCACTCCATGAGGTGACATATGATTTTCCTTGCTTTTTTTTGGGTATTTGCACATTCAGCCTGAATATAACCATATCCTTCACATTCTCTGCATTGAATTCGTCCAGGCTTTTTTGGTTCACCACTTTGATTTCAAGAGAACTGTTGATTTCCTTGTTCAAATATCGTCCCACGATTGCCTCCAAATGCTTGTGGCATCGATCTATTTCCACCATACCTTTCCTGAGATTTCTTGCTTACTACTTTCTTCAGCATTCTTTAAAAAAATTTCATGATAACTGCAAGTTTGTCAAGCTCATCATCACTGTCGGATTCATGATTATCCTTTGCTGAGGATGTTTTAAATGCCAACTCCTTTTGAACCCTTTTTGTAGCCTGCTGGAATGTCATCTCATACGTATGTAATGATCTCATTAATTCATCTAGGCTCATGGTGGTTACATCTCTTGCTTCTTCTATTACTGTGACCTTCATTGCAAACCTTCTGGGGAGTGATCTCAAGGTCTTTTTCACCAATTTCTCCTCTTTGTAAACTTTTCCAAGTTGATACATCATATTGGAGATATCTTTGAGTTTTCCATTGAATATAGCAATAGTGTCATCTTCCTCCATCTTGAGTTCCTCAAACTTTGTAGCCAACATCTATAGTTTAGATTCTCAAACTCGACTAGTTCCTTCATGAACAGTTTGCAAAATATCCCATGCTTTCTTGGCTTGATGACACGTAGAGATAAGTTTGAACCGGTTTTCATCAACCGCAATGAAAATAGTGTTTAGTGCTTTTGAATTTTCCAGTGAAACCTTGAGGTCATCAGGAGACTAAGTAGATTTGTCTTTGAGTTTATGCACCCTTTGACTTGACTCTTCTTCTTTCACCTTAGAGCTTGTATCAGTATCTTCAGTAGGGTAATTTCACTCATTTTCAACACAGTACCACGCAAGTTTATCTAGTGAGCTCATGAAGACTCTCATGTGTGCCTTCCAATAATTGTAGTTGGTACCTTCCAGCAGAGGTGGCCGAGACACCGAAGCTCCTTCTTTGGTTGCCATGGTAAAACTGGATCACACTTTCCTTGCACAACCAAGGGAAAATAAGTGGCCAAGCTCTGATACCAATTGAAATTTGGTTTTACCGAATTATCTTAATTATTACTAGATGTTCCAACATAAATTATCTAACCAAGTATGCAATAAAGTAAAGCATTAAAGACATGACACTTGGTTACGCAGTTCGGTGAAATCCACCAACATCTGCGGGTCCAGTTCAGAATGAATCCACTAATCAGAAAGATACAGTACAAAGTACACCATACAAAATACTTATCTTTACTAATCAAACGTGTGAATTCTGCTAGCTCCCCTAGCTACCGATCCGCCTTGATCAGACTCCCTCTAACATCAAAACTCGTCGACGCTGGATCTACTCCTCCGGAGGAATTAAAGTATACGATTATGAACTTTGAACAGCAGGTCACGTATGTTGGAACATATAGATCTGGCTCTTTGCAAGACTCTCGAAAGGATGAAAATTCGTGTGCAGAGTTTCTCTATTAAAACCATGAGTTTAATGCATCCGTGTTGTCCCCTTTTAAAGTCTTGAGCAGATCGGAACTCTCCATGATTATCTCCATAATATTCCTATTCCTTATCTGCTTCTGAAGCATATCCAAATCTCATAAATAAATGGGTTTTCCTTATCACAATACCTCTAATATATTCGATAATATCAATTCCATATTTATAGTGATTTTCCATAAACCAACTATGCTTCTACCACGCCTAGCATATTGCAGAATATTCAGATTTTCATAAATCACATATACCATAATATTCTGATCTTCTTCTTCCGTAAAACTTGTTGGCGTAAACATGGATGTTCGTATGTTCCAACATGGAAAGTTTTTCGTTTCAAAATATGTTCACAAATTGCCAATTAAAATATTCAATAAACACCACTTGACTTTACAATATTTAAATATTAGTGTGTTATTTTTAGACAACTTGGGTTTAGGTTAGTCAAAATGACTCAAATATCTTTGGTTGACAGACAGAAAGCAAATAATTTCTATTATATGGTGCTTGAGATAACAATAATTTCTATTATATGGTGCTTGAGATAACAAGTTATGATTGATTATATATTGTAGAATTAAAATCAATAATATATTTAAATATTAGTATGTTATTTTTAGACAACTTGGGTTTAGTTTAGTCAAAATGACTCCGATATTCTTGATTGACAGACAAAAAGCAAACAACTTCTATTACATGTTGCTTGGGATAAACACAAATAAACTCATTTTGATTTTTTTAAAGTTCACGTACTTGTTGGTCATATTGTCAAATACTTGTGCTTTTGAATTTTTTTCTCAAAAAAGAGTAAAGTATGTGACTATATTTGGTTAGTGTTAGGGATGCGTGTTTTCCATGCAAGCTGGAATAGCTCAGTTGGTTAGAGCGTGTGGCTGTTAACCACAAGGTCGGAGGTTCAAGCCCTCCTTCTAGCGATTTTACTCTTGTTAATGTTAAATACATTTAGGCAAATGGGGAATTTAACTATTTTTCAAAAAAGAAAAAGTCCATCTCTTTTTCATGAGTTATGGAAATGCTATGGTTTAAAGCTACACATTACAAAGATAAAAAAATTGAGTTATATTAATCAGGTATAAACATACAAACGTTGCATAATAAATTTTTAATATTGCAACAAAATTTTTTTACCTTTCTATAATTCTAATTCAACTCATCTTTCCATATGCCTATGGAAACACTGTCTTTTCCAAGACTTTGTCTTAAAAAAAATATACTCCCTCTGTCCCACCTCAATTTGCAGAAAGAGAAATTGAGGTGGGAAATATGTACAGTAAAAAAATACTGTAAAAGCTGGAAAATAGAAAAAAAAAATACTGTTGACAAGACTGCAAATAGTAAAATTCGAAATTGGTAATCAAATTTTTACATTTGTTTTCTAAGCTAACCTTTCCCTCCAAATTTTAACATTTGCCTCCAAAAAATCAGATTTGGCTCCAAAAATAAAATTAATTTTGGAGCCAACAGAGAGAATGGGTGCCAATTTTATTTTTTTTTACAAAATCAAAAGAAACATACATTCTCTGCATTCTCTACATTCTCTACATTCTCTACATTCTCTACATTCATTCTCTATAAAAGCTTTCATTCTCTTCATTCACTTCCACCTTTCCAACCAAAATCCAAAAATTCCTTTTCCACTTTTTTCAGCACTTTTTCCACTTTAAAAGCCCTCAAATTCCACTTTTTCCAGAATTAAAAGCCCTCAGATACCTTTTCATTAAACACATTCTGGTCCCTCAAAGATCCTCATTGGGCTCTTAATGTTGGTGGGCTATGATGGTGGGAAGGAATCTCACAGATGAGAAAAGACAACAAATAACACTTTTTTTTGCAACATATCACCGAAGGCAAAATCAGGCATGACCAGCGAGTTCAGGTAACAAATCAGTGGGGCTGTTCTGTCCGAACCATCAGCACCATTTGGGCGAGAGTCAAGCAACAGATAGCTAGTGGGGAACAATATCCGTAAGATCATTGCGACATGGAAGACCATGCCCAACCAAAAAGCCAATCGACACGGCAACATTGCTGGCTATACCTCTCCTAAAGTGAAGAACATGTCGGTCAACCGCTGCTGCTCTACATATTAGCAAGAGTATTATTCATCGGGCTGTGATAAACAAGGAAATCAGGAGCCATACAAATGCAGTTCATCCATTCTTATCAACAACAGCCAAGCTAAGGAGAATGGAATGGTGTTTATCAAGGATATAATGCAACATGCAATTCAAGGACATGCATAACATCATTCACATTGATGAGAAGAGTTTCTACCTCACTGAATCAACCACAAGGTACTTACTTGCCCCTAAAGAACCTGAACCATACAGAACACAACATAACAAGCATTACATACCCAAGTTGATGTTCTTATGTGCAGTTTGTAGGCCTATATTTGACCATGGGGGAAATTGTGTCTTTGATGGTAAAGTAGGTGTATTTCCTTACACTGAATATGTTGCTGCCAAAAAAGGCCTAGGGAAACCCTTGTTTTAACACCAATTAAGAAGGTTAATGGGGAATGGATTAGGAAGAAACTTATTTATGATGTCATCCCTGCAATTAAAGCTAAGTGGCCAACTTGGTTAAGCAAACAAATCTCAATACAATAAGACAATGCCCCATCCCATATACTGTCCAATGACCCAGAGTTCATAGCAGCTGCAAATTCAGATGGTTTTACAATTAAAATGGTGTGCCAACCAGCTAGGTCGCCAGATTTAAACATCCTAGACCTGGGGTTTTTTTGCCTCCATTCAAAGCTTACAACATGAAACCCCTAGCACAAACTTAGAGGGACTTCTACAAGCTATATACAATGCTTTCGAAAGAGAGGGTCCGAAAAAAATTGACCAGATTTTCTTATCTTTGCAAAATGTGATGATTGAAATCATGAAGGATAAGGGGGGAAATAACTTTAAAATGCCACACATGGGTAAGCAAAGACTGAGTAGGCTGGGGATTTTGCCAAAAAACTTGATTGTGGATCCTGAAATTGTGAGGAAATGTTTGGAAGACTTGATTGTTGTTGGAATGACTGCACAAGTTCAAGATCTCATGCTGAGCATGGAAATGGGCTGAAAAGTTTGGCATGGAAAATATTTTGTAGGGTTGTACTTGAAAATCTGTATAAACATGCATTTTGGTTTTCATAGTCATGTTTAAGGTGCAACCTTGTAAAATAGGGTTTGTATTTCCCTTATTTGATTTTGGATGTAAAATCAGTTTGTATGAATGAATGAATGCATTTCCTATTTCAAAAACCCCAAGTCTAAAATTGAAAGAATCACAGGACTGAAGCCACAAATACTGGCTTGACACACTACATTAAAATGCAAATTACAAAACCACATCATTACGTCATCCAAAGGGTTTGAATTAACAAAACCAAGTTGCGTTCAGAGATTTATTTCAATCATTTATCATCATTATTAACAGAAAACCAAAACTCAAAGTTATTAGAATAGTACATCTCAGGTTGTTTTCAAATCATATGAATGCCCCACCAAGATCAAATCAGTTTCTTAACTGATAGGCATGGCAGCATAACTTAACAATCATACATCACAGCTTCATCATCGATTATGACCTACTATATCTACTGTGACTCAATTACTATAATTGCAACCCGATCACACTGCCCCGCCATGAACAACCAAGTCTTTAGACCCAACCGCATGGCTGCAATGTGTCGGTCACAAACTCTAATCTCACAACCTTACCATATCCAACGCTCCATGATAGACACTTGTCGAAAGGAATGAAACACGTAAAACAAAGCATGTAGTATGATAGAAATATAGAAAACTATTAGTCCAGACAGTCACACACGACTGTATCACAGGTAAAAAATATTAGTCCAGACAGTCCCACATGACTGTATAACAAATCAAACAACAACAGTTTACACAACAACATTCCAAAAAATATATTAGCAGTCCAGGAACAAAAAATTAGATGAGAATGCCAGGTAACACATTAAATGCAGTGCATAACGTAAAAACAAGTCACGAATCGAACAGTTAGTATTAATATAAGTCATCATAAGTAATTAACCAAATGCCCGCAAAGGTTAATCACTGGATTTCCTAGTTCCATCATCCACCACCTGTACGGAAAATGTAATTATTAAAATGAATGCAAGTCAGGAGTGCCATATTAACAAGAAAAATGTTTAGCTAAAAGGCAAGATGCAACCTTAAGTTGTGCCTTCAAGCTGATTTTGGGAGGGTTTCCCTTTTCAGCTCGGACGACACATACCCTTCAGGTTTTAGCATATTCTCCCAATAGGCTATATCATCAAGATCATGTTGGTGCAAATTACGCAAGGTCCACTTCTTCTTGCCTTCAGTCATCTTTGTTTTAGGCCAATTCCCCTAAAAATAGCATGATCCATATTCATAGAATCCCGGTTCACCAAACTTGATGCTGCGATAATCAGTTAACACCTTCAAGCTTTGGAAACCAATCTGTATTTTCCCGATTCTCCTTATCAAGTACAAAACCATTATCAGGGGCGTTGACAGATTCCAGAGGATACTCAACCTCAGAACAATCAACTGGGGTCTCCGACGACCAAGGAGTCCACTCAGCAAAGTTGATTGGACTGAAATGAATGGCTATCGAAATATCTGAATCAGACATAGATCCCAAAATGAATGTGAATCATCACCCTTTTCAATGTCCATCAGCACTTTGGAGCTTGAAGCTCCGGCACATGAGTGGGACAAGTAATTGGGCACATCACTAGGTGTACTCATTAAAAAGAGTAGTGGTTGTGATGGTAGACAAGACGTCAGTCAAAAAAGGGAGTATACATTAGTTAATACCCAGAGAAATGAAATCAGAAACTCAGATATGTATAGGGCCACATCATACAAACTGACACGAACTCAAAAGAACTCATCAAACAACAACACCAACATACAAATCATTTGAAAAGGTCATCAAACATACGAGTCAGTCAACACCAGTAAACAGGGCAGTGCACATTAGTTAATACTCACAGAAATGAAATCAGAAATTCAGCCACAAATATGGCCACAACATACAAACTGAAACGAACTAAAAAAAACTCATCAAAGATAACCACCAGTATACAAATCATTTGAAAAGGTCATCGAACATGCGAGTCAGTCAACACCAGTAAACAGGGGAGTACACATTAATTAATACTCACAGAACTGAAATCAGAAACTCAGATATGCATAGGGCCACAGCATACAAACTGAAAGGAACTCAAAAGAACTCATCAAACAACACCACCAGCATACAAATCATTTTAAATGGTCATCAAACATACGATTCAGTAAACACCAGTAAATAGGGCAGTCCACATTAGTTAATACTCACAGAAATGAAATCAGAAACTCAGCCACAAATAGGGCCAAACCATACAAACTCAAAAGAACTCAAAAGAACTCATCGAAGAAAACCACCAGCATAAAAATCATTTGAAAAGGTCATCAAACATACGATTCAGTCAACACCAGTAAACAGGGGAGTACATATTAGTTAATACTCACAGAACTGAAATCAAAAACTCAGATATGCATAGGGCCACAACATACAAACCGAAAGGAACTCAAAAGCACTCATCAAACAACACCACCATCATACAAATCATTTGAAATGGTCATCAAACATATGAGTCAGTCAACACCAGTAAATAGGGGAGTACACATTAGTTAATACTCACAGAAATGAAATCAGAAACTTAGATGTGCATAGGGCCACGACATACAAACTGAAAGGAACCCAAAAGAACTCATCAAACAACAACACCAGCATACAAATCATTTGAAAAGATCATCAAACATACAAGTCAGTCAACACCAGCAAACAGGGGAGTACACATTAGTTAATACCCACAGAAATGAAATCAAAAACTCAGATATGCATAGGGCCACATCATACAAATCCAAACGAACTTAAACGAAATTATCAAACAACAACACTAGCATACAAATCATTTCAAACTGACATCAAATGTACGAATCAGTCAAGAATAATACGATGTATTTGTTCAAAAACTATTTCCGTATATAGATCTATGGAAACCCTAACCCAAATACAGATAAAAGTGAAAATAAATGAATGGAAACAGCCAAAAAGGCATGAGGTAGACCTAATCAAACCCCGGCTAACAGAATCGACGAACACATGAAAAGCACAAATGGGTAAAAATAAAAACATTTTCTTTGTTCGCAAAAACATTAATCTTCCAAATCTGTGCAAACCCTAACCAAAAAATGATAAAGCATGCAAAACTTTGAACAAAAAGTTTTAAAAAACCATAACCCAGGTTAACAAACCCGAAATCACACAATCCGAGCACTGATGTCGCTTCGGGAAACCATGGGTTTGACAAACCCGATTTCAAAATCGAACAAATTTGGAAAATTTGTGAGCACGAGAAGCTGGATATGAGGACATAATCACAATACGTGCAAAATTAGGGTGGGATTCGGACCTGTGATGAGGTGGAGGAAGCGTTTTTTAATATGAATCAAGAGGATGTTTGAGAGAACAGAGAGGATAGGATCTGGAATTTTTTAGGGGCCAAAGGGAGAGGTAAAGACGAGTGCGTCTGCCTTGGATGTTGGATTTTTTTAGAGAAAAGAGATGATAAGATTTGTGGTTTTTGAGGAATGGATGGGAGAGTTCTAGAGTTTCACAGAGCATGCGTGGACTATCTCTCCCAGTTACCAACGCATAAATACAAATACGGATCCAAATTTCTAAGCTGGGCTGATTATCAACTAAACTTGGCCTTATTAAGCCCATGTCCATTTGTTATTTCAGCTAAAATAAAGGGCATTTTGGTAATTTTAACTCAAGTCAATTTGGTCATTTTTTGCAAAATCAGAAATTGCAATTTGAGCTGGGACAGCCCAATTAGGAAAGTGTGCAGTTTGATGTGGGACGGAGGGATTATATATTATATGCAAACGGAAAATTTAAGCTTTGAGTTTGTCATAGTGTTTGTATAACTCTCAACCGACATTAACTTGAATAATTTATCTCCTTTGGTATTTAATCAACGTTAACTTGATTTTTTTTAGACGAGAGGTAATATAAAGGATATACATATGATATAATATTCCCCTGTCCAAAGAAAATGACACATTTATTTTTTTTTCAAATTAAATTTTACAAACTTTGACCCTAATTATATATTAATATATATACAATAAAAATATCATGTGATATATTGTTATATTTGTCTTAACATCTATTTTCTAAATATCAATTTTTTGTGCAAAATTATTGTGTGTAGTTAGAGATATAGTTGGTCAAACATGATCATTGAACACCGTGAAAAAGTAAATGTATCATTTTCTCTGGGATAGTGGGAGTATAATATATATAGGTTAATTTTGCCAGAAAAAATTAGACTTTTATTTTTTTAAAAAAATTATCCATATAACCCTTCAAACATTTTTCGGCCAAAAAATCAAATGATAAAAATAGTGTTGTTTAGTTGCCAATCTTAAACCATTGATTCCAACCACCACCAACGTTGCCACAACACCGCGTCCTCGACCTCCACCCACCATCGCGGCCCAATTTAGTACCCCCTGTAGTGCCTCATCCCACCACCACCACCACCATTAATCAGCAAAGCCACAAAACCTCCCCTTCCGCGGCAGTCATCCCATCTCCACCAGTCCACTTCCTTTTTTCCATCACCGCCAATCCCTTTCCTTCCGTGTCCCTGCATAAAAATAAAGATGGCTCAACAAACACCACATGCAAAAAATCATGTACCACCGCTCGAAGTATTCATTTTCTTCACCGATCCTTTCCTTATCAGAAACACCCAAATCACTTTTATATGAGATTCGTACATGCTGGTTTCAAACACCACCATCATTGGAGAGACGATACTTTGCTCACTTCCCATGCCACGAGAGGAATCAAGAAGTCCTATGGTCCAGAACAACCCCACTGATCGACCTATTAGGTCAAATTTACCAGTGTTGCTTTCAACTCTGAAACTGCACCTGTCAGATAGCTCCTCTAAAGGCAACAACCGGCGGTAAAAAAATGACGCTGGGTACTTGAAGGAAGACGACGTGGATGACGGAGATCTTGATGACTCATAATTAATGCAATTAATTGCTCCCATTTCGCCAATAGTGTCAGAGTCTACTCATTTTTAGCTGCTAATTCATATCTCAGGTCTTGTTGGACTATCTCTCTCCGAATATTTCAAATTGATAAATAATTTAAGCTTAATTGAATGAAAATGATGATCTATGAGTGTTCCAACGAAAAATATTCAGAAGATAAATGATGATCTTTTAAATATAAATACATTCACCAGATTAAATTTGAAGCATGCGTGTTTTCAAAGATAATGAAAGATAAGGTAAGATAGACAGTCTTATAAAAAAAATTAAATTTAATAAGGTAATGCGATTACTCCCTCTGGTCTCTTAACAATAACTCCCTTTTTCAAAAAAAAATTCAAAGAATGTTTGACCACCGATAACTTTAATTTCATACTGTAGGAAATAAGGGTAATAATGTGTGTTTGTATTCATAATCTCAGGGTACATTATATAGTGGTACAGAATATCTATACAAACTAGGAAAAGGTAATAGAATCTAATAACAATTACAGGTAATATCTACATTCATTAATACTCTTCCTCAACTTGGAGCATGGGGATCATAAATGCCTAACTTGCCAAGTAAGGAATGAAATTGGTTACGTCTGAGAGCTTTAGTAAACAAGTCTACAGGTTGATCGGTAGTGCGGATATGATGAGTAACAATGGTGTCATACTGCACAAGATCCCGGACAAAATGACAATCAACTTCAATATGCTTAGTACATTCATGGAACATTGGATTTGCTGCAATATGAAGAGCAGATTGGCTGTCACAAAACAAACACATAGGAGTAGTATGTGCAACCCCCAAGTCTTTCAGTAAAGACTTAAGCCATAACAATTCACAACAGGTAACAGTCATAGCACGATACTCCGCTTCAGCAGAAGACCGAGAAACCGTAGGTTGCTTCTTGGTCTTCCAAGAAACTGGAGAATCACCAATCATCACAAAGTATCCGAAAAGAGAACGTCGGGTAATAGGGCATACAGCCTAATCATAATAAGCAGTCAATTGCAATGCACTATGGGAAGAGAGAAATAAACCTTTACCAGGATAACACTTCAGGTAGTGCAAAACACGGACAACAACTTGCCAATGAGAAATACAAAGAGACTTCATAAACTAGGCAAGTGTATGAACCGAATAATTGAGCTCAGGGTGAGTGATGGTGAGGTAGATTAGGTGCCCAACCAGACACCAATATTGCTCAGGATCATGGTAAAGTGGACCTTCAACACGCGCTAGATCATGTTGTTGCTTCATCAAAAAATCAGTCGGTTTAGAGGCAGATAAACCTGTGTCAGATAAGATGTCCATGACATATTTCTGTTGTGAAAGAAACATCTCATCCGGTCTTCTAGCAATCTCTATACCCAAGAAATACTTAAGTAGACCAAGATCTTTCATATGGAAACAAGAGCTCAAGTATTTCTTTAATTCAGAGATAAGCGATGAAGAACTACCAGCAATAGCCAAATCATCCACATAAGCTAGCACATGTAAAGATACTGAACCACAAGTAAAGACAAATAAAGAGTAATCTGCTTTACTCCAAACAAATCCAAATGCACGTAAGGCCTGAGCTAGTTTCGCAAACCAATTACGAGGAGCCTGGCGAAGACCATAAAGAGATTTCTGAAGGCGACATACCTGACCGGGGGGCGCAGGATAGCTAGGAGGAGGACGCATGTAAACCTCTTCATGTAGATCAAAGAATTATGTACATCCATTTTATGCAGTTCCCAACCACGAATAACAACAATTGACAAGAAATGACGAATCGAACTCATCTTTGCAACCGGTACAAATGTCTCAGCATAGTCAATCCCGTCAACTTGACAATTCCCGAGAACCACTAGGCACGCCTTATAATGCTCAATGGTACCATAAGATTTGAACTTCGTACGGTAAACCCATTTGCAACTAATTGCAGTCTTGTCCAGAGGTGGAGAAGCCATATTCCAAGTCTGATTGCGCTCAAGCACAGTAAGCTCTTCAGTCATAGCATCTCACCAATGAGCATGCTTTGACGCCTCATAATAAGTGGTGGGATCTGCACTAGAAGTTACTGCACCCAAAAATCTAGAATGCGTACTAGAAAAATTATCACAATTTACATAAGCAGTAAGAGGATAGAGAACACTTGAGAATAGTGAAGGTGCATGAGTGAACGTAGAAGTAGGGGTGGCCTTCAATAGTAATAGCACAGACATAATCATCATCGCAGTCATATTCTTCCAAGTAAGTAGGAGGTTAGAGATTTTGGGTACTCTGTCGGAGAGGAGGTGGCTCAGCTGCAGAGGGCGGCGCAAGGCGGTTGAGCTGGCAGTAAGTGGTGGAGGACAGCAGTGTCTGGTGCCAGAGATGTCGTATCAGGCGGTAGTGCAGTAGGCGGGCTAGGAGACGGCAGCTGGTGGTGCATGAAGCGTGTGCAGCGGTACAGCAGCAGACCAGACCGGCAAAGGAGTGGGCCTAGGGTCAGGGCTGGACGGTGGGTTCAGCTGGGCAGACATATCGGTGACCGGCGGGTAAGGCACCGATAGAGGCAGCCGTGATACCGGTGGTGAGGTGGTGGCACCACCGGGATGCACTGGGGCCTGTGTCAGAGTGAGTGCATAAGGGAACTGATCTCCAAAAAAATTGGCATCCCGACTATTGAAGAAAGTATGGGATTCCAAGTCAAAAAGGTGATAGTCCTTCTTTCCGGCAGGATAACCAAGAAATAAACATCATCGACTTCTTGGTGCAAACTTGTCTCGGTATCTGGGAATGTAAGTAGCAAAACACAAGCATCCAAATACCTTCAAAGGTTTGTAATTTGGAGCTTGCCCATAGAGCATCTCAAAGGGAGTACGTCCATTGAGAAGCTTCATTGTTGTCCGGTTAATCAGATAAGTAGCAGTAAGAACACATTCTCCCCAAAAATCAACCAGTAGATGAGCTTGAAAACGCAAGGCACATGCCACATTTAACAAATGGTAATGCTTTCGTTCAACACGACCATTCTGCTGGGGAGTATGAACCATAGATGTCTAAAACATTATCCCGAATTTTGCAAAATATGATCTCAATGGCAAAAAATCAGTGCCAATATCAGCCCGGATGCACAAAACTCTGTGGCCGAACTAGTTCTTGATTAAAGCACAAAATTCTATAAATCTAAAAACTACTTCTGACTTAGCAACTAATAGATAAACCCAAACAGCACGGGAATAATCATCAACTATTGTTAAAAAATAATATGCACCACTAGAAGATGGTGTACTATAAGGACCCCAAACATCACAATGTATTGATTCAAACAATGAAGTTGCATTTGAAAAACTCAAAGAAAAATCATGGCTAGTCTATTTTTCCCTATAACATACAGAGCAAGGAACATAAGTCTTATTTGTGCTAAAATCAATAGAGGAAGCTGAAGACAACACCGTAGAGGAAGGATGTCCAAGACGCTGATGCTATAAATCAGAAGAGGACACGGAAGCAACTGTCGGAAAAGACTGCAGAATAGGAGGAGGAACACGAAGCCAATAAACCCCCTTTCTGTTCACCCACGCCAATCACAGTCCTCGTACTGATTTTATGTAAAATGTAATAATTTCCAGTAAACAAAGCTAGGCAATTTAATCCAGATAACAATCGAGCATGATAATAAGGTGCATCGTAAAACAAGTATGTATAACACATGATTAAGGGTGACATCACCAAAGCAGATATAACCATATTGTGTAGTAGACGACACAGATCCATCAGGCAGTATAACATTCACAGTATCGATAGCAGTAGTAATATCAGTAAGAGAACCCATGCCACCGATCATGTGATATAAGGCTCCCGAATCAAGAATCCAAAGCATAGTATATTTACCTGACCCATGGCCAGAAAGAGAGTTAAACTGATTAAATAAATGCACGATCTTGCTCCATTGGTCATCAGACAGAGCAATACCAAAATCAGAACAGGTAGGGACACTGCTAGTAGAGGTCACCATTGCTAACCCTAGCGACGACATGGCAGCGCCGACAAACGATGGTGGAAGTGGAGGGGCCACGATGATGGGAACCCTGAGGTCGGGGGCGGCGGTCGGCCGAGCTGGAGTCATCTTCTTGGCGGCGTTGGCTTTCTCCCTCAACTCCTTGAACCATTCTGGAATGCATGTGATATGGAAACAGGAAGCTTTGTCGTGACCCTTACGATGACAATGCGTACAGACAAGATTCTTGCGATCAGTTGAAGTGAGAACGGCTGTCGAGGAACCCGTAGGTGGTGGGCGTCGTGCAACATATGCCATGGAGCCATAAGAAGGCTTGCTAGATCGGATAACAACTTGGTGATTCTCCTCCTGGACAACAAGACCATACACACGACTGACTAATGGCACTGGATCAATGCTCATGATATGGGATCGCAAGGTGTGATAGCCTTCATCGAGACCAGAGATGAATTGATAAATCAAATCCTTCTCCCTTTCTAGGGAGGAGCGTGCAGCAAGATTACAAGTGCACAACAATTTACTAGCTTCACAGTTGCAAACTAAAGGAGGTCGTACGAAATTGTAGTCTCCAAACAGCTTCTTCTGGTTGCCAAAGTAGGTGGCAATGTTCTGACCATTCTGCCTACATTTCTGAATATCTTCGCGCATCTGGAGAATTTTCATACCATCACCAAGAGTAAAACGGGCCTCTAGGTCATCCCACAATTCCTTAACTGTGGTAAAAGAACTTGTAGAAGATCACAATGCTAGATCCAGGGTTATCAAGATCCAGCAGACAAGTGTAGCATTAACCCCAGGCCAATCAGCATCAGGATAATCATCCTGGGGATTGGTAATAGATCCATCAATGAATCCAATCTTATGCTTAGCAAGCATAGCACAGAAAATTTCATCATACCATTCAAGGTAATTCTCTTGACCCTTCCGGATGGTGGGTGGAATAACCAAACCAGGTCCGTCAGAAAGGCCAATAAAGTAGGGATCATTTGGTAGGCGACCAACAAGTACAGGTGAATGAGGGCCAGGTTGTAAATGCAACTGTTTCAGTAAAGTCGCAATTACCTCATAACTATTCATGTCCTGAAGCTTAGTAGCCTTAGATTCAGCAGCAATATGAGTTTGTTCTTAGGGATTACTTCCAGAGTCAAACATAGTGACAAATTGGTAGGATCAGCGGCAGGTGCAACAACCGGCTGCAGATCAAATCAGTAAGACGCGATGGCGCGTGACATTGACGACGACGATGCGTGGGACTTCAGGATCGATGTGTGGGAAGTAACGAACGGACCGATCGAAGCTGGGGTGGAGCTGACAGATCACCACAACTAGACGGTGGCAGAGGCGATCGGCAAAAAGGGCAAGCGACAGCGGCGGAGGAGACGGCGGCGCGTGAAGACAAATGCACGGCTGACGAGCGGCGGCTGGAGCTCGATAATGGTAAGAAAATTTTCTTTAAGGTTTCAGGATTTTAGTATCTAATACCATGTGGAAAATAATGTGTTTGTATTCATGATCTCAGGGTACATTATATAGTAGTACAAAATACCTATACAAGATAGGAAAAAGGTAATAGAATCTAATTACAATTACATGTAATGTCTACATTCCTTAATACATACAATAGCGAACTATAAAATTTTACTTTTTAGAAAGCATATATTACGGAGAATTCAAAGACACCTCATATGACGTCCGTCATTGTATGTAATTAAAGTTATTGATGGTCAAACATGTATTAAAATTTTTACAGTTAAACGGAGTCAATCTTAGAAAATCGGAGGGAGCACTTGTAATCCTAGCAAGTTGTGCATGTTATTAAAGATAATGATATGTGGTCATAAGAGGTTGATTCCCTTTTTCTTTTTTCCTCCTCGAGAATCAATGGCAAATCTGTGTAGGATTTTCATTTTGGCTGGTGACGTAATTAATGAACAAAAATCCTTCACATAGGTACTCTCGTTTGTATAAACCTAAACTCAGTCAAACGATTCCATGTTTCACTAATCCAGTAGTCCTACTTTATTCAATGATTATAATAAATTACCGAGATTTAGGTATATTGGCTGCGTTAGGTATATTTGCTGCAAGATATTCCCAAGATTTGCATTATTGAGGCTGAAATTTGGAAGGTTGTACAGGTATTAGCAGGCTAGAACCCAGGTCAAAAGGTGAAAAGGCGTTCTGGTCAAAATGATAAAGAAAAGAATAACATTTGTATATATAACCTCATCGGTCCCTAAAGTTTGTTCTTGACTTTCATTTTTGTCTCTAAATTTACAATTATATTCATAATATTCCTCATAAAGATTCTCAGATCACATTTTCCTATGATCTTCCTATGAAATAGTAGTACTCCAATGTTCAATTCTCAAATCACATATTTGATTCCAATCACAATGTATTAGCAAAATAAATAAGATGACAACATTCGGAAAAACAAGTGCTATAAACATTATTAAAGTAAAAGTTTGCATGTCTTTAAATGTTAAATTATTAGAGAAATTAGTTATAGTACAAAAAATGTGCGAAGTTCGTGTTCATATAAATGTTAAAATACGTGCGAAGTTCGTATTCACGCAAATGTTGCACGTACTTTACACTGGGGAAGTATTCATAATTTTCATATTGTGCTGGGTGTATTTCAAAAAAAAAAATCCATACTTTTGAGATCATGTATTTATAAATACTTATACAGTTTTTTGAATGATTATTTTTTATTACGTGATTAAATTTATGTCTTTCAGTATAAACATCAACGTGCATATAACATTATTTCTCCCTTTTTAGTCACTCAACATTGATGATTAGATACTCGTGATATTATTATTTAATTCACATTATTACTTTAGTGGCTTTCGAAACTAATGATGAGATACTCGTGATATATTTCTTTTTTACTTTAGTGGTTTTTTATATGATTTTATAATATATTTTAAACATAATTTTAACTCGTGATATTATTTTATAATAACCTTTTGTCGTTGAACTTGTGATAAAACTACTTTATTACATGATTATGCTTATGGTTTATAGGGTAAACTTTCACATGAATATAATATCGTCTTTCTTTTTTTAGATATTTTAAACTGATAATCTTTTACCAAATTACCATTGAATTCGTGATAAAACTTCTTTATCACATTATTATGTTTATGAGTTTTATAGTCAACTTCCACGTACATGAATATAATCTCGTTTATCATTGAACTCGTGATAAAATTACGTTATCACATGATTATGTTTATGCCTTTCACAGTAAACTTTCATGTGAATGTAAATCGTTTCTCTCATTTTTAAATGTTTTAAACTAATAACAAAATACTCGTGATACAATGTCTAATCCACGCAAATACATTAGTGACTCACACTATAGACCTCTATGTTTACATTTTTACTAACTCGTGATCATCTACAACTGTTAGTGGCACCACCCGCACAAAAACTACAAACTTTAGTAGAGTTTTCTTTTTTCAAATATAAGGGGCTAGAAAGAGATTAGACAAAGTTGGAAACCTTTTGTGCATAAAAATTAGATGGTATCCTTGGGGTATTATAAGTAGCGTATCCCATAATTTTAGATTGTAAAAGTGTGCATTCTTTTACACCAGATTGTGCATTATTATACTTAATTTATGAATACTATACAATATTGAATGCACAAATAATAATATTAATATGAACATTCTATGCACATTCATAGTAATTCATAATACAGTATAATTTGTGGGTACCAGAAAGTGATAGCTAGGTGTGTGACCCTAAAACACCGTAATTTAACTCCTCACTAACCCATTTACTGGGAAGATGGGGTCTAAGAGCGAGAGAATTTGCTTTTCTTCCATGAGTACGGTATAAGAATTGCTTTGTGTATGTTATTGCTAAGCATTAGGCCAAGGGCAATGGCAGAGACCGGTTGTGGTCACTTATCAACTAAATATATTATTTATATCTATCTCTCTTCCACCCCACAATAAGAGACCACCCATTTTGTTCTCCACAATAGAAAGAGACCACTTTACTATTCATGGACCATACTTGATTTTTCTATTATACTCATTAATTTTTTACATTTAATTTAAATAAATTTGTGCACCCAAAATAAATTGAATGTAAGATTTAATAATACATTTTCATTTTAAAATTTTAATTTTTTTAAAACAAAAATTCAGATTTTATTAAAAACAAAATAAGATTTTACAAAAAAAAAGATTTTACATAAATTTCAAAATTTACAAAAAAAATCATATTTACAAAGAGTCCGTCTCTTGAAAGACGGTCTTTCCATAAGTCATAGAAAGACTAAGGTTTAAACTGTGAATTAGAAGAAATGAAGATAAACTTTTCGGGTTGAAATAAATCGGGTCATAAATTTATAACTTCTACACGTTGCATGATAAATTTTTAATATTGCAATTTAAACCTTTTACTTTTTCATTATTCTAATTAAACTCCGTCTTTTCATAAGCCTATGGAAAGACTATCTTTCCCAAGACTGTGCCTTTTGCAAAAAATTAATTAATTTTTTTTTCTGATTTTAAGAAAAAATAAAAGTTGGGACAAGAGAGGACATATAATCTCTTGGATGGTCTCTTGGTAAGAGACCACAAAGTAGTTTCTTATTAAGAGACCGCTTTAGAGACCACTAGCTACACGCAGATAGAAGCAAGGACAATGCTGATCACTTAAAATTAAGAGACCGCTCTCAAGATCAAAAAGTTGTAGCTACCCACTTTTTTAAATTTTTACTCTCTAGTGATCTCTTAATTTTGACGGACAGCCACGAAGTTCCTCTTATCCCGTGGCAACAAAATTCAAAACACACTCTTCAAACGCGCATGGGACCATAGACTTAGCTTTGACTATCACTCCACACGAAAACAAATCCCTTAAGTTGACCGACCCTTTTTCTTTTCTGTCATATACTTCCCCATATAAATACAACATTTTCCTCCCTTTCTATTTACATTTCTCTTGCACAAAAATATCCCAAAAATCAAACGTACAAAAACAGAACAATAACTTCGCAACGTTAACAAAACAGAGAGACTCAGAACCATGTCTTGTACCGTTGCGATTTCAAACTCGCCGGCGGCGTACTCGCCGGTATTCTCCCCGTCCGGCCGCGTTTCGACGACCCTTTTCAGTTCCTCGCCGGAAAGCCTGAAGAATGGATCCTGCGCCTCGCCGGCGTCCTCGCCGCTGCGGGGGCTCCGGATGCAGAAGCCGCCGCCGAGTCCCAGTGGGCTGATAAGGTCGTCGCCGGATTGCTCGGGGTTGGATTTGAAGCGGAAGAGACCGGCGAGGCTGGATATCCCGGCGCTTTCGGTGGGGATTGGGAATGCTCCGGCGACGCCGTGTGCGGCGGCGGTGAGGGGTAAGTGGGAAGCGGTGGAAGTGGAGGGGGATGGGTATGGTGTGTACTGTAAGAAAGGGAGGAGAGAGGCTATGGAGGACCGTTATTCGGCTGTTGTTGATCTTCAAGGAGATTCCAAACAGGTATTGAGATGGGATTTTTTTTTCAAAGCTGATATTTTACTGATTTGTTGTTCTGTTTCTTGAGTTAGGTGGTTAGGTTATGTGTATATGTTGGAATGGATGTGCTGGATTTGACCATGAAATAGCTAGACTTTTGATTTGTTACTACAGAAGCATTGGATATCTTGAATCTCAAGGATTATATAGAGCTGAAATTTGACCTAGAACCAGAATTTTAGGGTATATGTTTGTGTGTTGGATTGGATGTTAGGTTTCGGTTACTAAGACAAAAAAGCTGCAATTTGATCTTGCATCACAATTTCGAGACATGGTGTACAGTGTGAATCATTGAATATGTGTGTGTGGGTTGGTGTTAAATTATGCTATCAAGTTTTTTTTTTAGCATCAGAAGTTGCGCGCGCGTGTGTGGTTATGCTATAAAGTCTAGATTTTTAGGTCTAGAAGAACTGAAATTTGATCTACTATCAGAACTTGAGGATGATGTGTATGCGTGTATTGGATTAGGCTAAGTTTGGAGCTTTAGTACCGTAAAGAACTGAACTTTGTTCCAGCATCTGAACTTGAGGATGGATATGTGTGTGCTCTGGGTTTTGCTATGAAGTTTCGATGATTAAGACTCAAAAGAGCTGAAATTTGATCTTGCCATTGGATTCATGTGAACATCTTGGAGAAAGCATGGCAACGAATAGCTGTTTGTGTAGCAAATCCTCTTTGTGTGCGCGTATTGTTTTAAAGTTTGCTTCTTTGCTGTTTTACCCTAAAAGGCTTTGTGTTTATTATGTTTGTGAGCACGGGGTTAATGTATACCTGTTCGTACCTGATTTTGTTGAATGGTCTCTGCAGGCTTATTTTGGTGTATTTGACGGGCATGGAGGTGCAAAAGCTGCTGAATTTGCAGCGGAAAACTTGCAGAAGAACATAATGGATGAGATAGAGAAGAAGGGAGACAGTGAAATTAAGGAGGCGGTCAAGAAGGGTTACTTGCGAACTGATTCCGAGTTTCTAGAGCAAGATGTATGGGGTGGATCATGCTCCTTAACGGCATTGATCAGGAAAGGGAACTTAGTGGTTTCTAACGCCGGTGATTGTCGCGCCGTTGTGAGCCGAGGAGGTGTTGCTGAGGCCCTTACTTCAGATCACCGGCCTTCAAGGAACGATGAAAGGGACAGAATTGAGTCCTTGGTACGTTGATTTTCTCAAAAGTATTCCACAATCTTCAGTTCTTGGTTCTTAACCTTAGACAAAATCTAACTTTGAAGAAATTTTGCATCTTTTTCAGGGTGGATATGTGGACTGCAGAAACGGGACATGGAGAATCCACGGATCTCTAGCTGTGTCAAGAGGAATTGGCGATGGGTATCTTAAGCAATGGGTGGTAGCAGAACCTGAGACCCAAGTTCTTGAACTTAAACCTGATCTCGAATTCCTCATCCTCGCTTCCGATGGACTGTGGGATAAGGTTAGCAATCAGGAAGCGATAGACATCGCCCGACCCTCGTGCATTGGTGCCCTCAAGAAAGCGGCCCCTCCGACTCTATCATCAGCTTGTAAGGAACTTGTTGATCTCTCCATTTCGCGGGGCTCTGTTGATGATGTTAGTGTTATGATGGTTAAGTTGGGGCGGTTTTGTTGAGTTGCTTCTTCGACATAACGTAGGTTCTAACGACATTTGGATTCATTCATATTTGTAGAGATTAGGGCAGGAATAAGCTAACAAGCTAGACAGGCAGATCTTGGTTAGGAAGTGTTTAGTTTCTCATAAGAACATGGTCTGTTTTAGAACTAATTTATATTCTTTTTTAGGATCTCTGGTTTTAGGTATCTGTATGTAAGAAACTAAATTATACAGGTTCTCATGAGATGCCAAACACTTGGTTAATCTTCAGTACCATTCATTATTTATCCTAAGCTTATTGATCCATAGCCTATGGGCTATATATTCTGCTGTTTTAGCTCATTATAACAGTTCATATTTTATTTGCATGAGAACTTTAAAGATGACCTTTTAGGGTTGTTCAAGTTTAACAAATGCAGTAGTTAGGGTTGTTGCTCCATAACTTTTCAGAAGATTTATTGATTAGGAGACTTTTAGCTAACCTAATGATATATAAGCGGTAAATTCTTGGGAAATGTATTCTTTCCATTTAATAATAAAAAAGTAAAAAATTTTAATTGTAATGTTTACTTGGAAGTATGTAGTGTAAAGTAGTTATAAAGTTTAGGAAAATATGCAAATATAACCCTATATAATTGAGAAAATGTAGATATGACACTGAGTTATTTTTTGACTAAATTATTTTTTGGTCTCTAACATATGAGCTAATACCATCTTTTGGTCCCCGTTTCCAAAATCCCGTCCTTTCAGTATGCTACAAATTTAAACAATTTGTTTGGTCTTCAAGACGGTTTTTAAGGTGGTTTTCAAGTGGTTTTGAGGACCAAAAGATGGTATAAGATCATATGTTAGGGGAAAAACAATTTAGTCTACTGGAAAACCACCCGGAATCTGGTTTGGGGACCAAACAAATTGTTTTGATTTTGTTGGGTACCGAAAGGACGTTGTATTGGTCTCACAGACCAAAAGATGTATAAGATCATACATTAGGGACAAAAAAAAATTTTAGTCTTATTTTTTAGTACAGATATAACCCTGACTACTTTACATAAGTGCAAATATAACCCTAAAGACTATATTCCGGCATTGACCAGCTATTTCCGGCCATTGACTAATAAAAAATGACTAAAATGCCCTTTGGGCCAAAGCTGAAAATTCATTTCCCATTTTGTCCATACAATTCTTCTTCATCATACCCACCACCACCAAGCGACCACCTTCAACCACCATACCCAAGCTCGAATCCACCACCTTCTCCATGCTTCTGCCGCCGCTGTCACCTCCACCTGCTACCCCAAGCCATATATATTGATACATATCTTTCCTTCCTTTCTCATAGCCAGCGATTCTTTACCTTCCCATCGTTTTATCCAAACCCCACAAAAATCCAATTCCAAGCTCTAATATTAACCCATAAATGGCAAAAATGAAGGAGGGGCAAACCTTCTAAACCAACTGTTCACCGGAGCAACAATAACACAGGAATTACCTCGACGAGAACGATGTAGTTTCACCTGGCTTCTGCTGCTATTTTTTATTTGGAAGGGGGAATCACGAGACTAAAACTTTGCTCTGGGTTGAGCAGCAGAGGGACGACATCATCACCTAGCACCGGCGCCACCTAGCGTCGGTGCCACCGGGTCTAGTGGGTCGAGCAGCGGAGGGACGGTGTGTTAGACTAAATCAGACTCCTGATTAGATTATGATTTATTCTTATTAGAGTTCTTTCTTTATTATACCTCTATTGTACTCTCTATATATTCAGATATCAATAATACAATTTATTACGGCAAATCATTCTATCATGGTATCAGAGCAAGTTCTTATCCTACACCCTAAATTTTAATTTACTGTTCAGTACTTCTTCTTTTTTTGGCGGAAGTTTCCGGTCAAATCCCAGCGGAAGTTCCCGGTCAAATTCCGGCGGAAGTTTCCGGTCAAATTCCAGTGGAATTTTTCTGCCCATCGGAGTACCAACTGGTTCATCGGCATCGGAGTTCTTCCAGTGGCGTCGTCGCCGTCCAGAGGCTTCTTCCAGAGTCGAGCAGCGAAGCCATTCTTCACGGCGATCGGCGAAGCCATTCTTCACGGCGATCGTCGAAGCTCTTCTCTCCAATGGCGTCGGAACCCATCTTCAGTGACGAGTTTCGTGCTTCCAGCGGCAAGCTTCCGGCGGCAATTTTCTCCATTTTTCCGGCGGCGAGATCCACCCGCCCGCGTGAAGGTCACGCACGTGAAGTCATGCTCGAAGGAGATTCCAGCGCGTTTCGTCATTCCAGCGCGTGAAGTCACGCGCGATTCGACTCGCGAAACTTTCGGATTTCTCGCGTCATTCATTTTATCGCGAGTTAATGCTGCTTATCGTGGGTTAATGTTGTTTATCGCGAGTTAATGTTGTTTATCGCGAGTTGATGCTACTTATCGTGAGTTGAGGTCCTTTATCAAGAGTTGTTCATATTCTAATCAGCACCCAGTCAATTTCTGTGCAATTCTTGGGCTTTTGCTATGGTTTATTTGGCACCTTTTTCTCGGGCAGATGGTTCCGCTAATTGGATTGCGGACAAAGCTTTGTTTCAGGCCAGTGTGAATGGTCTCAATCGTCATCCTTCATCAAATCAGTGGATTGTTGATTCGGGTGCTACATCTCACATCACTGCTCACACCAGTCATCTTGATAAGGTACAATCTTATCGTGGTTCTAATTCTATTCTTGTTGGAAATGGTGAATCATTATCTATTTCTCGCATCGGCCAATGTCATTTCTCTGATTTCTCTGTTAATGATGTTCTGGTAGTTCCTAAGATTACTAGAAGCTTATTGTCCATCAGTAAGCTTACTTGTGATTTACCTGTCCGTATTATATTTGATGCCGATGCATTTTCCATTGAGCATAAGCATACAGGGACGATAATTGGTAAAGGCCATCATAGTTCAGGTCTTTATTTTCTTGAGACTGGTGATTCCAGCTTTTTAGGCGAACTATGCTCTACAAAGCTTCATGCTTCTTTTGAGCAGTGGCACTCTCGCCTCGGTCATGTGTCTCATGATACTGTTTAGTTATTGAATCGACGGGGCCTTATTTCTGTCACTTCTGCTATCCCTGCACCTGTCAGTTGCGCTCCTTGTCAAATGGCCAAGAGTAGCCGTTTGCCCTTTTCCACTAGTGACAAACGCGTTACTGGTTTATTGGATAAAGGCATTGTGATTTGTGGGGACCAGCTCCTGTTTTATCTGTCGGTGGTTTCTCTTATTATGCCGTTTTCATTGATGATTTTTTGCGATTCACATGGCTTCTTCCGATGCGGCATAAGTCGGATTTCTATGACACTTTTATCCAGTTTCAGAAATTCATTGAGAATCAGTTTTCTGCTAGGGTTAAAAATTTTCAGACCGATGGTGGCACCGAGTTTACTAATCACCGACCTTAGGCTCATCTCATATCATGTGGCATTCATCATCAGATGTCCTCGCCCTATACACCTGCACAGAATGGCCGGGCTGAGCGGAAGCATCGCCATATCACAGAGACTGGTCTTGCTATGCTTTTTCACTCTTCTGTGACGCATTGTTATTGGGTGGAAGCTTTCTCCTTTGTGGTTTACATTATTAACCGTATGCCTAGTTTAGTTCTGAGTGGAAAATCAGGAGTCTAATTTAGTCTAACACGGTGGCACCACCTAGAGTCGGTGCCACCACCGCTACTAACTAGCGTTGGCGCCACCGGGTCTAGTGGGTCGAGCAACGGAGGGATGGTGGCACCACCTAGCGTTGGCGCCACCACCGCCATCACCTAACGCCGGTGCCACCAGGTCTAGTGGGTCGAGCAGTCTTGACGGTGGAGGGACCGGATCTAGCGGGTCGAGCAGCAGTGGGATGGTGGCACCACCTAGCGCTGGCGCCACCACCTAGCGCCGGCGCCACAGGTACTGATTCTATCCCATCGAGAAATTGGCGCCTTCTTGACTCAGTGTGGATGGAACTTGACGATACAAGGGATTTCCGATGGAGTGCATTGATAACTTGGTCGGTTTCTGCAGAGCAATTCTGCAACGAGAAGCTGATGTGAATGTTCACTTTTGCAGATCTCTTTGGTTGGGAACGGATGGAACGACGAAAAGAAAGAGAACAGTGGGAGGAGAGGTGAAGCAATTGGGATTACAAATTTTTGGGGTCAAAATAGTAAATTCACTTTTTTTGGTTTTAAGGTAAAATTGACATTTCACCTAATTCCGATTTCAAATTGCCAGAAAAAGGTTATATTTGCTCATAACCTAAATATCTAGGGTTATATTTGCACTTTCAATTATCGCAGGGTTATATTTGCACTTTCATCAATTATGTAGGGTTATATATGCACTTTGCTCTTTTTATGACCTGATTAATGCAATCTGTAAATTTTATCTTCATTTATTCTAGTTTAAACCTTAATCTTTCCATGGCTTATGGACAGACCGTCTTTCAAGAGACGGACTCTATATAAAATTATTTTAATGAATTTTCAAATTCTATGAGGTGATGTTCACTAGAGTTTATTTGAACTGATGTGAGTTGAACTGATTGAACTAAAATAAGTGTGTTAAAGAATAGTAATAATATAACTAAATAAAGTTAAATATCAACAAATTGAATTGAAATAATATGAACCGGATATTTTGAATGGAACCGATGTGCAAATAAGAACTTGAAAACATTGCCTTACTGTTTTCAAAATGTACTTTTGTCAACAGTATAACGTTGATTTATCAAGAAAAAACGTTGGCATTTTGATTTGGCCAATAACCTTCGTCAAATCCCAGCCGTAGGATCACAAAATCAGATTTGATTAATTTTCAAAATCTCAAAGTCTTAAATGTTAGTCAACCTATTAAAGGAAAATGCGCCAATATGGGAAGAATACAAGGACCAGATCAGTTACAGTCAATGAGTCAAAGGTTTTGCATCCACCATTCTGGAATCAATGGCTTACAAATGATTATAGAAACTTTTGAATTTGAACCACCTTTTTCAGTATCTACTGAAGATTGACTAGAAAGATTTGACCTTGTTAGCATACTGATATTACGACCTATGGTGACGAATGTGAATTGCGAACCATTTGTACCTAACAATCTGCAATATTTTGCTCCATTTAAACAGCACCTCAAAGTTGGAATACTTTTATAACTAGCCCTATAAAATATCAAGTCTATCCTATTATAGCAGAGGAAGAAACAAGTGTTTTTTCTCCGAGACTATTATTTGGGAGAGAGATTCTTTTAAATGGACTAACGGGTAGACCCTGCGTTACCATGGCACATAAGAATAGATCGAGAATTGCGTGTCGATTTGACACGATATATGACACGCGTTGAAATTTAACCGAGTTGCCCATTGGTCGACGAATCTAGAAATGGATATGAGTGTCGAAAGAAGGGGAAACAGATGACTTTGAAAGTTGCGGAAACTTATCTGTATCTTTTCAATTAAGTGATTTGCTTCTAGATTCTAGGTAATTAAGTCAAACTAATTAATTTGGGCACAAAATACGTTCAAACTCATTAGTTTGACTTAACTTCCTAAAATCTAAAAATAAATCAATGTATTGAAAGAAAAGATAAACTTCCAAATGAATAAACTTCCTTGGCTTCCATACCCACGTCAGTATACACAAAACCATAAAATAATAAAATATATGTGTGTCAAAATATATTTTACGATACTTTATTTGGTAGACGTGTCAAAGAAAACAGACAAGACACCCAGTTAACCGAGTCTGTGTGTCTATGAAAATATCAAATTCGAGTGTTGGCGTATCCGATCTCTACTCGGACACGACACTTAATATGAGTATGGGTAACATATGTTAGACCAATTATAAAAAAAATCATTTTACACTTTTATGGCCAAATTATAATTATTTATGAATTACGATACGTTTTAAAAGTTTTAAACGTTATAGGAATATCATTGTAATAAGTATAAACAAACATCAAAGCACCCAATTAGTTATCTCAATTATGTAGTGACCCCGTCTAACAGTTAGTCGATCTAAAATAAGACTTTGTGTCATACACCCCAAACACATAAAAATCCCTCGATCCCAACTAAATGATTGGTCTAACAATTAATCGGTCTAAAAAGAGACTTTCTCCTACTCCCTCCGTCCCAGTTGATTAAAAAAAAATTGTTCATTGATATCTATAATTGTGTGTATATACAATTTATGAAAAGTTGATATTTTGAAAATACATGATATTACGATTTTAACATGATCACATGCGCAATATCTTAATTATTTTTAAATTTAATTTTAAGGTTAAAGTTAAGGCAAAGTCTTGGAAAAGACCGTCTTTCCATAGGCTTACGGAAAGACGGAGTTTTATTACAATAATAAAAAGGTAAAATATTTTAGTTGCAATATTGAAATTTTAGCATTCAACGTGCAGTAGTTATAAAGTTCATAACCCAATTGATGCAACTCAAAAATTTTATCTTCATTTCTTTTGATTTGTAGTTTAAACCTTGGTCTTTCCATGATTTAAGAAAATATCGTCTTCCAAAAGACATACTCTAAAGTTAAAAATAATTTTAACTAAGTGAATAGTTGAATTACAAATTGATATTGAAATAATGGTGTGTACCATTGAAACTAGAGTCATGAAAATGATTTGGGCCATTCACTTCATTCATTAGCCCAATCATTATTCTCAACTGAAATCAAAATCCAAATCCAAACCCAACAGAAAACCACAATCAATTCCAATCAAAACTAGCTCCTTTGGCCCAATCTTCAATCCATCCCACTATGGATCCACCATTCCTATTTTTCTTTTTATTACATTATTCCTTGGTTCCCAAATGAAGTTAAGAGCTCTTTATGAGTAGTGAGTTATATCCAATTGCCCTCTGAGTGGGCTTGGCTATAAGTTATAGTAAATTATGTTTTTTCGCAAATTATATCGTACACGGGGATACCATGCTTTATTGTATCTCCAGATGTAATGCTTTAACTTAAATACACATTCATTTAATTTTCCCTTAAAAAGTGGATAGGGAATAAATATTTTACTGTTACTGATGTTAGGCAAAATCTTGGGAAAAACCATCTTTCCATAGTCTTATGGAAAGACGGGGTTTAATTAGAATAATAAAAGGTAAAAAGTCTTAGTTGCAATATTAAAAATTTATTATGCAGCGTGTAGTAGTTATAAAGTTTATAACCCGATTCATGCAACCCGAGAATTTTATCTTTCATTCATTTTAATTTGCACTTTAAACCTTGGTATTTCCACGACTTATGGAAATATCAACTTTCAAGAAACGAACTCTTGTTATTAATGGGGACACAGTAATTATTGTATCTCCGTTGTAGTATATATGAAATGTATTTTTTCCCTTTTAATTAAATGGCAAAGTCTTTGGAAAGACGGTCTTTCCATAGGCTTATGGGAAGACGGAGTTTGATTAGAATAATAAAAGGTAAAAGGTCATGCAATATTAAAGTTTTAGTATGAAACATGTAGTAGTTATAAAATTTATAACCCGGTTCATGCAACCAAAAAATTTTATCTTAATTTCTTCTAATTTACACTTTAAACCTTGGTCTTTCCATAACTTATGGAAAGACCGTCTTTCAAGAGACGGACTCTAATTAAATTTACGGATGTTCAAGCTTTTCAACTAAACTCAAATCATTTAGATCAAGTAGGATCAAGGCCCATTTGAATCAATACGGACTATTACAATCTGGATTTGATTAGGAACAAACTGGGCTGAAATCCAACCCGAACTGACCACCACCGCATGATCAAATCCTCACCAAGACATGAATCACTTTAATTTTTAATTATCAAGACTAACTCAAAAACTATACATTGATTTGTACACTTACTTTAAAATTTTAGATCTATTGGAGCTCGAATAATTGATCCGGAGTTTTTTTTTAATGAATTTGAATGTTTTCACGTAGAGGAAGGAAATAATCCAAACACGACCCCGTTTGACATAGAACATAAATAATTAACGATGGACCTTTAATTTCTTAAAATTTTATTTTATATTTCAACTGTTTTGATATAAAAAATACTCCTCAAATAAAAATATCAAAATCATCCCACTTGTTAATTCACATTACATGTAATGTTACTAAAGATACCTAAATTTGAACGTGGAATGTTTTTGAAGGGATTAAATACCTTATTAATTTATTTATTTACAAGTCCGACGTGATTCATGCACCCAATTTGGTGGCTGTCGGCCCAATCCAACCCGTAATATTATTACTAGTACTAATATCACATTGTCATTTAAGGGTCAATTTCTTTAAATATAGTATTTTCATAAGTAATGGAAATGTCAAAGTCTAAAGTGTAAATTTTAATAAAAATGAAGATAATTTTTTTGGATGGCATGAATCGAATTATAAACTTTATTATTAATAAATTTTCAATATTGCAATTTAAATCTTTTACCCTTTTACAATTTTAGTTAAATTTCGTCTTGAATTAGTCTGTGGGAAGACCGTAATTCCAAGATTTTGCGATCGTCCAAGATTTTGCGATCATTTAAAAAGGATAAATTCATTTCCACAGCCGACTTCTTCATAATTTTAAAATAAGAAAATTTACCAAACAACAACAAAGATATTGTTCTCATTTTTGTCTTCTGCCAATTCAAAAGTTCACGATTTGCTGGATCCAGACGTCCCCGTTCTTACATCTTGTACATCTCTAGATTCGAAATCAACGACACCTATTACTACCTTCTAAGGATGAATTCAGAAGTAACAAATAGATGCGCCAAGTAATTTTCTCCCTATGTTTCATAAAAATTTATGGAATTATTTTTGCCTTAGTCTTTTATACAAGTTGACGTGACACAAAATAATTGTAAAGATATTTTTGGGGAAAAAAAAGATTCAATCTAAAATTTAAAAGTTGTTCATGCTTTTGAATGAGTGTTTTCTCCGTACACTAGTATTATTTTTGAAAAATATGCCAATATAACTCTATCTATTTGTATAAGTGTCAATACAACCCGTTGTTATATCACGCCCTGTATTTTACTAGATTACGCTCTAATACGTATATACATGTATAATACTAATTTTAATTTTTCAAAACAAAAACAAAAAACCAAAAAAAAACAAAAACAATCATACCACCGCCGGCGCCGGAGCCACCGTCCACAACCATCCGTCCCCAGTTCCACCGTGCACCGCCGTCGTTGTCCTTAGCCCGTCGTCCCTCATTCATCCCATCCCCAGCAAAACCCTAGCCCCGTCCCTCATTCTCCTTCGTCCCCGTCGATCAAAACCCAGCCTGAGAGGAGAAACGAGAACCGGGTAGAAGCGGGAGAGGAGAGCGGCGGAGAAGTGAGCGGAGGAGAATCGGGGCTAGGAGGAGAACCGGTGAAGGAGAAGAACCGGGGCAGGAGGAGAACCGGGGCAGGAGGAGAACCAAGGCGGAGGAGAACCGGGGCGGAGGAGAATTGGGGCAGGAGAACCGAGAGGAGAAGGAGAAACGAGAGGAGAAAGAGAAGCCGATCGGAGAAGGAGAGCGGGGAGAGGAGTCGTTGGAGAAAATGAACCAATCGATGGAGAAGATGCCGCTCATCACCGGAGAAGACGAAACAAGTGAAGGAGAAGCGGGAGAGGAGAGCGGAGGAGAAGGAAACGGCGGAGAGCGGCAGAGGAGCAAAGGAGAAGGGAAACAAGCGGCGGCGGTGCTCGGTGGCGGCAGTGTACGGCGGATCGCGGCGGCGGTGCACGGAGGACGGTGGCGGCGGTGCTCGGTGGTGGTGGTAAATAATAAATTTTAGTTAATATTAATTTAACTAAAACTTAAATTATTTAAATTAAATTAAAAATACATATTGTATACTAAATAGTATAAATGCATGACATAATGAAGTAAAATACAGGGCGTAATATACCGATTCACTAATTTTTAGTGCATATATAACCCTAACTAGTTAATGGAAGTGTCAATATAACCCTCAGATCCACTTTCCGGCGTTGACTTTATGTAAAATGTCCAAAATACCCTTTGTGGGAAATACTGAATTGAATTTGACAAAATCACCCTCTATTGTCCCTGGGCCCCACCTATTTGTATTATTATAGTGCTAATATAACCTTACCTAATTCGATAAAGTTTAAATATGACCCTAAGTGAGTTATTAAAGTGCGAATATAACCCTAGTTAAATTTATGTAGTACTGAAATAACCCTGGATTTAGACAATTTGTTAATATATATAAAAAAACTTCTTGAACACCGTATTCAAGTATTACAAGCACCTGTGTAGTAGATAATATGAAAATAATTTCAAACCAACATTGAACTAGATTAATATAGGTTCAATTGTTTATAATGGAAGTGGATCACACTGTATACATAGTGTGTCACATAGTTCCTATAAATGTCTGCAAAAGCCATCGTAGGTAGCAAAATAGTCCACATTGGAATTACTGAAACTAAAAGGTGCCTCATGCGTTGTTGAACAACTGCAGGGCAACAGTTCTAAGTAATCCAAAGGCAACAAAAGTAGAAAGTTGTTTCCCCTAGTTTGTCAAAAGATACAAAAGGTACGGTCAGCTGGAGGTGCTAGGCCTTCAATCTCCCTAGTGTTCTCAATCACCACGATATCATCCCTGCTAACCGGATCCTTGGCCAAGTACAAACCTTGGCCTTGCAGCACCAACATGTTCTTCTGTCAGAGACTGCCCTTCCTGCACATGATCGTCCAACACAACCTCCTCCACTACAGGTGGATCCTCCACCACAACTGGTGGCTCCTCCACCACAACCAGGACTGGAACATAGAAACAGCCTCCACAACTAGGTCATCCCTATGAGGTGGCTCCTTTACCACACCTTGCATCAGAACGCCCTTCCTATGATGAACAGTAAAAAGATGGAGTTGCATCTTGGCTGGTGTACTCTTTCTCCACAACATCGAGAGTTTTCTGCATTAGCTTCTCGTATTCCCCATTAGGCTCAAAAGGAGGTTCATCATGAGAACCCTGAACCTAAGGAAGGGTGGAAGTTAGGCCGATATTTAAGTAGCATGATCAATATTTTATTGTAAATATTGAGGTGACTCACTTGGTCAGTAGTTACTTTCTATCGTGCCGTTTCCTTTGTCCTCTTCCCCCGCTTTGGCTTCTTTTTCAATGTTTTGTGCCTGCGCTTGAGGAATGTCATTCTCAGCTTGCTGACTGAATGGTAAGGCATCCACGCTTCCAGGTCCATCCTGCACAACGACCACAAAGTAATGATACTAAATTAGTTACTAATATAACCCTTTCTACATTGTTATAGTGCTGATATAACCTTATATAAATAAATGTATTGCTGATATAACCCTATATAAATAAATGTATTGCTGATATAACCCTATTTAAGTAAATGTAGTGTTGATATAACCCTATATAAGTTTAAAATGTGCGAATATAACCCTATATAGTAAAAAAAGTTCTGACATGACCCTACTTAAGCAAGAGTGAGCTTATTTACCTCAACGGCCTGATTGCAATCAGTAGTAGGCTCGTCATTCTTATTGATGTGAACATCAAGGTCAGGTTGTTCTTGGACCTTTATACAACAACTTAAAGTTACGAGTAGTGACAATATTTAATAACATTGATGTACAGTATGTAAATTTACCTCATTGCTGGATAAAATACTAATTTCCCGATGTTCCTCCACATCATCGACAAGCTTATTCTGCAATCCATATGTAATTCAAGAATTATTTCCCACACCTTTCTATGACATCCAGTTAGTTAACAAACTATTAGATAAAATGTTTTGGGTTTTAACTTTCTTGTCCTTCGTGTTTTGGATGGGGCATGAAACTGGAACTAGCAGGCGTTCTTCCACGCTTCAATGTTTGCCTAGAACTGGTTCTAGTTGCATTCCTTGTCTGCATGGGCTTCTTCTTGTTATCTAGCTTGCTGGCGGTTGAACATTGTCATTCTGAGATTGCTGAGTGAATGGTATGATATCCTAGATTTCAGGTGCTTCCTGCCTAACAACGACATATAAATACAAGAAGTGCTGAGGTAACCAAGTTCAATCCTTTTTACCTCGTTGGCCTAATTGCAGCCAGTTGCAAGCTCGTCTATGGTAGAAATGTGAACATTAATGCCAGCCTGTTCCTGGACCTATACAATAACCTTACATTATGAATAGGCTGAAATGTACATGAAAGACCATTCATACACATGCAAAAAATAACCTCATTGCTAGACAAAATATTTAGTTGCTCAGGTTCCTATTTGTATAAACTTTTACGCCACAGTGTAAACATTGATCTTTCCTTCTTGTTTTACCTTTTTCATCTTTCCCGTTTTGACCGGGGCTTTAGAACTAGAACTTCCATGGGTACGCTTCGATGTTTCCCTAGAAGCAGTACCCATTACAGCTCTTTTCTTACCTCTCTTGGTAGAAACCTGTGAAGTGGTTTGTGAAGGGGATATGTCACTGTCATCCACTCCCTGCTTAAGACAAAAATCACATGAAATAAATAGGTCAAATAAAATAATATAATGGGTTTCTAACATAATTAATGAACAAAAAGAACATAGAAAAAGAGTTATGACCTAGGATGTTGCAGCTAATTGTGCTAATTTTTTCTCCTTGGTTGTAGGCCCACCCTAACATGTCTTTATATTATGGTCATAGTGTCCACAATTAATACACTCCCTCGTCTTCACTTTACCCTGTCCTTCCCACTCGTTTTTTGACCTATTCAACTTTGGTCTTCCAACAAGACGATGCAATTCTGGGGCTTGGCACAGCCAAGCTCTTGGGTTGGGGATCTAGAATGACCTATGAGGCACGAGCTTGATCATGTGTGCATAAGCCTTCTAAAAGGTAGCTTTAGACAACATGACATCAAACGATCATGGAGGGGGCATTTTTTGTGCACAAGCATAGCAACATCATGCCTACATGGTATCCCCGTGTGATCCCAAACACCACAGTCGCACGACCACTTATCAAGCCGCACTCTGTAGTGTGACTCACCATGTGTGACCTCATAGGTTGTATCAGAGCAAACATTTAACATGACTCGCGAGCCTGTTTTGTAACAAGCTTCAATATCTCTTCCGTCCGTGGACATATAATGGTATCCTAGGCAGAAAACTTTGTAAACCTGCCATTCAACCTTTCCATGAACTTCTTCTTCAACCCTCCCATCAGGGTCAAAGACGGTTTGTTCCTCAACCCTCCAATCCATTTGTTGAAAGACTTATCTGGATTGTTTGAGACATTGGCACACTTCAATGTTGTGGAGGATGTGTGCCTAGCCCACAAGGAGTCACCAAGACCATTCAGGTACTCGTAAGTCTCCATAGATAATGCCTCTATTTTCTCCATTGTTGTTGTGAAGTCTCTCTTGTTACAGGCCATTGAAGCCCTCCAGAACAGTTTCTTGAAGATATCTGCATGATACCTACTACGAAAGTTTGCATAGATGTGACTGATACACTTCCGCTGTGTCGAGCGAGGCACACAATCCAGGATAGCCATGCATTTCAAGTGGTGTTATCGTTCTTGAAGATCCAGGTGTTTACCGTGTGTGTTCGTGTTTTTTTAGGAGTTCTATTTGGATGGGTCGATATGTTTTTTTCCACGGTGTTTACAGTTTGGACAACATAGACCGTTCTTTGGATCAAGTGGTGTTACCGTTCTTGAAAATCCATGTTTGGCGCAGTGACATTGATGCATGATGTGCACCCCTCTGCCAAATGGTCATGGTTTTTGTGTTATTGGATCTCTAACATGTAAGAGTACAGACGATTCGTCTAGTTGTATTAGAATCATGGGCTCCTTTTATAAAACCAATTGGATTATGTAGGAGTGATCCATGATCTTAGATATTAAATCGTAACTCTGTCAAATACGGATGTGGGACACTAGCAAATTGACACGTAATTTAAATATTCTTTCAATATATTAATTACTGCTAGCGGTTACTTGAATTGGATGCCAATTATACTTATCATAATCGTTTTTGAGTGATTTTCTCATCACTGACTGATTCTTTCAAGAAAAAATTCTCCCTTATCAAATGTCTTACTATGTTACCATAATATTTGTGGCACTTGACTTGCACACTACTCATGATGAGTTTACTATGATTTTGTTTGGTCATGTTAGCCAATGGTGATTAGTGTGCATTTATGTCTATTTGTATGGAATTGACATAAAAACGAGAGGGGGGGATATCAACAACGTAACATACGAACATTTTACATGATAGGCTGTCTAAAGCGGATTAAATCAAATCCCAATTTCGGCGTTTTCGCTACTTCTACTGTTTCTACCGGCCAATGCTTTCTTTCACCCCACCATTATTTCCTGTCCTTGTTTTTCCCCACATCTCACGTTGTTAATACTGGTTTTCTCACTTCTTCTGCTGTAGTTTCCTTCCTCTTCTGTTTTTCTTTTTACATCTTAACAAGAAATGAAACGAGTAATCAGGGGTGGAATCAGGAATTTTATATAGGGAGACCAAAGTTATTAAAAAAAAATCTAATCACATTTATATGTACTGCGCATTGCTTGGATTAGGAAAACTGGCTTTCGGTTAGTACTATACTTGTAATTGAAATCACATTTAATATTAAAATACGTACAACTTGTTGGATTAGGCAAAAACTTGAGTATAATTAGATAAAAACCAAATATAGCTTGGACAAATATTAAAGATAAAATTAGTTTAAAAGGATTCTATTTGTTGTTGGACTCTAAATTTGTTTTTTTTAAGTACAAATTTTCTTCACATATATCTTGCAGCAAGGAATTATCTTGGGAGGGACCACAACCTTTTTTTACCATACACAAACAAAGAAAACACAAGAAAAATATAAAATACTAATGGTAAAAGAAAAGTTGGCCGAGACTAGGCACCCCCTAGTTCCCCAATGTTCCGCCACTGAAGAAAGAATGAAAAATATAATTTTATGTGTCACATAAAAAATTATACTATTTACAAACTATATCAAGTACTATAACAAATCTAATCAGTAGTGAGAGTGATACATGCATTACTAAATTATGAATAACTATTGACTTTTTCATAATGCATGTATGTTCACGATTAGTGATACATGCATTATGAATTTGCTACTGAAAACGAATGTAGAGTAAACACGTATTTATGTAATTACCTTTCAATTTTTAGGGGAACTGTCATTTTTTACTGAGAAAAGTGTCTTTATAACCCTACCTACTTCACGTAAATGCCAATATAACCTTTCAATGTTTGAAAGTGCCAATAAACCCCTACCTAACTGACATAAGTGCAAAACTACCCATTTTTTATCATTTTTAGCTGGAATTATGTGAAATCACTATTTTACCCATCTGAAACAATTTAAACTTTAAAAACTATGAAATGACTTCTCTGCCCTTAACCCTTCTTTATTCTCCATTTTACTTTCTCACTCGTCGTTCCCCCTTTTTCTCCGCCATTTGTGCCATTAATCGCCTGCAACTCCATTTTCCTTTCTCAGTCTTTAATCACATGCAACGTCGTCGCCTTTACCCTAGATCCACTCGTCGACTATTCTTTGTCGCTTCATTTTGTCGGTGAGGTGATGGGTTGCAAACGAGCTTGCACGTCTTTGCCGTTAATCGCCTGAAATGCCATCGTCTTTTGTTCCTTTGCGAGGTGCTGGGTTGCAATATCGTCGCCTAAACCCTAGATCTACTCGTCGATGATTCTTCGCCGCTTCATTTCATTGGAACCTTGTTGGGTTGCAAACGAGCCACGTCGACAATGTCATCATTTTTGTGGTGCTGAGAAGGACTATGACGATGAGCCGATTAAGAGATTTCTTCCAGTGATTTAGCGTAATTGGAATTGGATTGTTTGTGGCCGGGATGGCTTGAGGGAGTGAGGGTTATGGTGGTGGCGGTGGGGGTGGGAGTGGAGACGGGTGGTATAGTGGTGGTGGTGGTGAGGTGGAGGCGGTGGTAGTGGTAGTGAGAGGGTTGGTGTGGTGGCGGTGGGCCTGGTGGTGGTGGTGGTGGTGGTGGTTAAGGCCGGGTGGAGGTGGGCAGTGGTGGCTGGTTGGCTGGCTGGTGGTGGTGGCTTGGCGGAAGTGGTGGTGGTCTGAGGGTAAAAATTTCCTAACACTTATAAATTTTAGGTTAAAGAGCATTTTAGTCATTTCATATGTGGTCAACGTTAGTCAATGCCAGAAATAGTGTCTTACAGTTATATTTGCACTTATGTTAACTAGTTAGGGTTTTTTTAAAACTAAAAATTGTCTGAGGGTTATATTGGTATTTACTCAAGTAGGTGGGGTTACATTGAACGATGTCAAATTATATATTTTGATCATCTAATAATCCCTCAATCAATTTTGACTATTGAACTTATCAAGGTGTTAAGTTTTGTTATCATCGTAATCTTTTTGGCATTTCAAGAGTACCCAAAATTATGTTTGGAATACCAATTATATCAGTTATGCCACTGAAGAGAGAGGTTATACTATTTATGACTTATTTGTTTAATATTTTGAGGTGGGAGGGCAAAAAAACTATTGCCATTGAGATTTTGCAGCAGTTTGATCTAGAGGTTCCACGTTGGGTGATGATTATGGGAGGTGTAAAGTCCAAATGCATTAGTTGGCAATTTGTGTGAGTATGCAAATATGATAATATTATGTAGTAACATCAAAGAAGAAGTTATGATGGAAGAAGGATAGCGTGAAAGATGAATTCGAGAAGAATTAATCTCGTCCAATCATGATTGATTTACTGAATATTTCAACTCTTGTATTTGTGGGATTGGATTAAGAATTATAGAGTTGGAAGTGAGAAGGATTTCAGTTATAGAACAGATTAAAATGAGATATTCTAATACCTTAATTCAATGGATTAGATTTGATAAATTCTATCTCCAATAAGATTTGATTGATATGGAAATATTGTGTGAAGATAGGATTGTATTCGCACAGGCAATTAAGACGTGCGGATGAGCTATATATGGTGGACATTACTGGCCAAGCTACTTACGCAATTATACTGAGAAAATCTACAGACAGAGTTTTGATTTATTAGAGTAGGTAAGAGCCTTAAAATGGTGTTCCAACATGATCAATTCTGTTTGATCTTAAAGTTCAAAATGAAAGCCTTAATCCCTCGGGAGGAGGAGATCCTGCGTCGATGAAGCTCGAGGTCAAAGGGAGTCTGATCAAGGCAGATTGCCAACTAGGAGAGCTAGTAGAACTCACGAGTTGAATTCGTGTATGGTTTATTTTGTACTATCTTTCTATTTAGTGTACTCATTATGAACTGGGGTAGGCCCCACAGATGTAGGTGGCATTCACCGAACTGCGTAACTGATTTGTGTGTTCTTAAGGTTTTTATTTTACTTACAAACTTGGTTAATTAGGCGATGTTGGAAAATGGTAATCATAATTGAAGTAATTAGGTAAAACCAACTGCCAATTGGTATCAGATCTAAGTCACTTACTCTTACCTTGGTTGTGCCAAGGAAAGTGTTGATCCGGTTTACCATGGCGACCAAAGAAGGTGCTTCAGTCCCTCGGCCTCCACTTCTAGAAGGTTTAAACTACAATTATTGGAAGACATGAATACAAGTATTTATCACCTCACTTGATGAACTTGCCTAGTATTTCATCGAAACTGAATGGAACCATCATATGGAAGATGTTCAGTCAAGTTCAAAGGAGAAAGAAGGAGAATCAAGTGCAAAGAAGCAAGGAGTCAAAGACAAGCCAACATGAAGTTCAGACGAGTTGATGGTCTCGATGGAAAATTCCAAATCACTAAATGCTATCTTTACAGCAGTAGACGAAAATCAATTTAAACTTATTTCAAACTGCTATAAAGCAAAGAAGGCATGGGATATTCTACAAACAGTATATAAAGGAACAAGTCGTGTACGATATTCCAAGTTACAAATGTTGGCCACAAAGTTTGAAGAATTAAAGATGGAGGAAGATGAAATTGTTGCTATATTCAACGGCAGGATAAGGGACACCAATATGGCATATCAACTGGGGAAAACTTACAAAGAAGAAAAATTGGAAAAGAAAACATTAAGAAGGGATATCCCAAACGGTTCTCTATGAAGGTGGCTTCCATTGAAGAAGCACGAGATGTGGCAACAATGACGCTTGACGAATTGGTGGGATCATTGCAGACTTATGAGATGACGTTTGACCAACCATCAAAGAAAACCCATAAAGAGCTAGTGGGAGGTCGTCACCGTACCTATCAAAGTAATATGCTTATTAAATACAATTAAGTAGATAGTGGCAAACCGGGGTCGTCCACGAAGAAGAGGGATTTTCTTAAGCGCTTAAACATATAAGGGTCATATTAGGCTAGAAGTAGATATATATATATATATATATATATATATATAAAGCAAGTAAATAGGGGGGTTTGGTTTGTTATTTTTCCTAAGTTATGAAATTAGAAGACAAACTAACTAGCAAAGTTAAGTAACTATGCTAATCATCAAACAAGGTAAGAAAATGGGGTAAAAACTACAAAAGATAAAGCCTTGGGGGCAATTGATATCCACTTCCAAACCTGATGTAGATCATTGAATCATTCACTCATTTAATTACATTTGTTACTTATGGGGAATGTTATCACTTCTCATTCGAAGATCAACATTCATTCCTTCTTAATAGTAATTTGCAAAGAAAAACAACGACCATTTGCAAACCTCATTGACAATAACTCTAAGAAAACCACACCATAGAGGTATTTCATCAACGGCATTTCACACGAAGGACCATAGATTTGATAACAACAAGCCTTCTACAAAAGACATAGCCATTTAATCAAACATAGCATCCATTAGGCTAAAACTAGAACAAAACACTTTTAAGATTCAACATTTTATTTCATCTATAGGATAAATATGAGAACAATCCACATTAACACACTTATCTAGCAAGAATCACAACACATTATGCACGAGAAGTTCAAAGTCCATGTTCTTGTATTTTCATGCCAAAGAGCTAAGGAATTTGTCACTTTCCTAACACCCTAACACTTTATTCATACAAACACTTCCTATCTCAAACACCCCATGACATAAATGAAGTAAAATATAGTATGAAGAACACATGAATGCTAAATAACAAAAGCTACAAGAACGAGTGAACTAATCTATTCATTGCTTTAACTAATTGTTAGGAAGATAAATCTTCTATCCTTCTTAGAGAGTAGTTTGCAAGAGTGAATTCGACATCTCTTGTCAACCTCACCAATGAATCCCTTAGTCAAAACACGACTAAATGTATCCCATTAAGGGCATTAAGCACGGAGAATCAACAAGCTTGGCAACACTTATAAACACTACACCGTGTCTAAGCATTTAACCAATTCATGCATTTACACGAGATTAGTCAAGAACGATCGACATTCATAGACTTATCTCATTTTCTACCTAAAACAAACATGACAACGAGTTCAACATAATCACATTCATCTAGAAATTATCATCACATCAATATCATTTAGAAGCTCTAACTCATGCTCTTGGATTCCACATTAAAAGAAGGGAAAATTAGCTACTTTCTCCCAACCCTAACAAGCAATCATACAAGCAATTCATATACTCAAACTTCCAACAACATTAATGCTATTAACAATCAACATTCAAAGCTCAATAAATTCTCAACAGAGAAAGCAATAGATAGATAGAAATGGCTCTCAAGACATTAGCAAGGAAGTCTCAATCAATTGCTCCCAAGTACAAAACTAAGCTAGGTGATCAAAACACATAACATAGAACATAAATCTACAAAGAAAGAAGAAGAAATGGAAGAAAATGGTAAAAAAACTAGGGTTTTGGAGCCCCCAAGTTGGGCTTAGAGAGTTGGGGAAGACGGGGGTGAAAAACTATTTATAGTACAAGAAAAAAGGGAGTAAAAAGCAAGTTGCAAGGAAATTATAGCGAGTCGCGATGCCTCCGTCGCGAGTCGCAACCAGATCAGGAAATTGTAAGCACTCAGGTCAACATTTTGCGAGTCGAGACACACTTGTCACTAGTTGCGACGGAAAAAAAATCCCATTTTGTTTTGCTTTCTCCGGGTGAACCGTTGATCCATTTTGGAATTTCTTAGAGTTGATGTTATAGTACTC
This sequence comes from Rubia yunnanensis, assembly GCA_037428765.1. NCBI lineage: Eukaryota > Viridiplantae > Streptophyta > Magnoliopsida > Gentianales > Rubiaceae > Rubia > Rubia yunnanensis. The sequence goes on from CM075062.1 coordinate 137,937,196, forward strand.
GAGAATAGGAATCCAATGGTACCACTTTTGGAGACTGATTCTTCTTGAAAAATTCTCAGAACTCTGCTTCAAAACGTAGATCATTCTTCACCCTTTGCTTTGCTCTCCTTTCTTCACTTTATCTTCTACCACTTTGTGAGTGGCCTTCCATCTTCTACCATCCTTTTGAATGGCCTTCACTAAACCACACCTAAGTGCTCATGAGAAATCTACAAATTAAGCTTATAAAAAGGAAGCTAGATGCTTGTAAGGACGAAAAGTCCATTAGACTAAACATAGGTACAAAATGAATGATTTAGATATAAAAATCGGAAATGACTATCTAAACCCCTTATCATGTAAACCTACCTAAATCTAGCAATCTTACAACAAAAATATACCTAAATCTAGCAATCTTACAACAAAAATATGACAAAAGAGATGTTAAGTGCTTTAGAAAATACATGCATTTGACGTTTCATCAGCTAGCCTTTAAAGCGCCATCTTCATGAGATGATCATGAAGGAGACAGTGAGAGTGAAGTTGAAGAACTTAGACTCATAACTAAAAATTTCTCAAAAATGCTGAAAAAGGTAGTGAACAAAAGATCACAAGACAGATTGGGCAAAAATAGACCTTGGTCACAGGAGGTTGGAAATTCTCAAGGACCTAAAATGAAGCGAAACAACCAGCACTCTATGAGAAATTAGAACAGTGAATCAAAATAGGCAGGAAGGATCCAATGTAGAGAATGTGAAGGGTATGGTCACTTCCAGGGTGAATGCGCTAACACTAGAAAGAAGCAGGGTAGGTTATATGTTACTTCATGGAGAGAATATGAGAAGGAGGATGCAGAAGAATAACTCACCAGTAACTATGTAGCTTTTGGAGCAAAGATGAATGAAATTGACACTATATGTTCCAACACTGAAAAGATAGAGGAGTCCAGATGCTCCAACATGAAAATACTGAGTGAAAACTTCTCATGCGATAATGATGGTCAATAAGTAAATGATGATGAAATCCACCAAGAATATGAGAAAATGTATGCAATGTAGCTTAAACTTGTTGAGGCAAATAAAATACTGAAAGCTGAGAAATATCAGCTTGTGGAAAGAAAGACAGAGTTAGTTGATATGATGGAGTTGTTGGAGAAAGAGATGGAAGTGCTGAACCAGAAACTTAAATCAGCTACTGAAACAGCTGAATCTATGGAAGATGCAATCAAACGACTGAATTCTGGAAAGTCGAAGCTCAATGACATACTGGAAATGGAAAAAAATAGCGGAGATAGACAAGGAATTGGGTACAACAAAATTGAGACAAGACCGACTAATTTGAAAGCAGAGATGCAACCCATGAAGAAAAAGATCACGAAGACACGTTCCCGACGCAAGCCTATACTATGCCAATACTGCTCGTATCAAAGTCATGAAGAGGAATAATGTCTCAGGCTACTCAGAGATATTATGAATGGATGACAGTTGTCAGTATGTTCCAACATGAGCGATATCCAAAGAGTCGGACTGGTCACAACGGTATGGATTCCTAAACGAAGTAATGTATGTCTTGTAGCTCATACGTTTCTTATTGCACACTCTAGAGATTCTTGGTGCTTTGATAGTGGTTGTTCTATACATATGACAGGAACTCCAGAATACTTGAACACCATCAAACTTTATAATGGTGGCTTTGTAACCTTTGGTGATGGAAAGAAGAGTCGTGTGGTTGGTAAAGAAGAACTACAAATAATGGGATTTCCCAGCTTTGGAAGTGTTTTACTGGTAGAATATTTAAAGGCAAACCTCCTGAGTATCAGTCAACTGTGCGATGAATATATGATAGTTGAGTTCCAAAGGGACAAGTGTATTATGAAACATGGAGAAAACAAGGTACTATCAAGAGTGCGATCATCGGATAATTTCTACCTGCTAGAATAAGAAGTCAGGTGTTTGAGCTCTAAGGAGGATGAAAGTACCTTGTGGCATCGAAAGCTCGGCCATATAAATTACAAGACCTTGGTAAAGATTGCAAATGGAAAAGCAGTACGAGGTGTGCCTAATTTTACTCATAAAAAGGTATTGTGCATGGACCATGCCAACAAGGTAAACAGATTTGATCTCCTCACTCTTCTATTCAATATATTACTACTTCACGAAATCTTGAATTATTGCACATGGATTTAATGGGTCCGGTTAACACTCCTAGTATCACTGGGAAAAAGTATATCTTTGTATGTGTTAATGATTATTCCATATACACATGGGTAGCCTTTCTCAAGGAGAAATCAGATACAATGGATGTCTTCAGGAGTTTGGTGATCAAGTTACAAACAGAAAAGGAAGTCTCGTTGGAACGATTATGAGAATTCGTAGTGATCATGGAAGAGAATTTGAAAACTATTAGTTTAGTGATTTTTGTGATGAACTTGGCTTACAACATGAATTTTCTACCCCCATTACTCCTCGAAAAAATGGGATTGTAGAAAGAAATAACAAAATCCTACAAGAGATGGATCGAGTTATGTTAGCAGAAAATAGTATTCATGAGAAACTATGGGCAACAGCAATCAACATAGAATGTTACACCATCAACAGGGTACATCTACGCCCATTCACGAGAAAGACTTCTTATGTAATCTTGAAGGGGAGAAAGCCAAATGTAGCATATTTTCATGTGTTTGGGAGCAAGTGCTACATATTCAGGGATAGAGAGCAACTAAGAAAATTCGACAATGGCAGTGATGAGGGAGTTTTTTTGAGGTATTCAGTAAACAATCGTACATTCAGAGTGTTTAATCTTCACACTAACACTCTCATAGATTCAATCAATGTGATTGTTGACGATTATGATGATAAGCAAGTATTAGGAAAAGGAGATGGTGAACTTGTTTCATTGCGTGTTTCAACACCAGAAACTTTGACCAACCAATATGTCGATGTTGGAACATTGCAGCTTTCTGATAGTTCTGATGACTTTGATGAGAATCAACCCCAGATACCCCACCTCATGTTCCAACACAGGTTAAACCTAAACCAAGTGCAAAACGAACTCGAACTCTAAAATGAGTTAATTACAGGGAACTTGCGGAATTACAATGCTTCATTTCATTGATTGAGCTGAAGAGCTATAAGGAAATCCTTCTTAATGAGTATTGGATTGCAGCGATGCAGGAATGTGTGGTACCTCACTCCCCGTCCAAAAGGGGTGAACGTCATTGGAACTACATGAATCTTCAAAAAAAATTCCGTTGTTGATGGCCAAATCACTTGTAATAAGGCCAGACTAGTGACACAAGGGTACACTCAAGTAGAAGGCATTGATTTTGATGAAACATTTGCACCAATTGCCAGGTTAGAATCCATTTGAATCTTGCTTGCTATTTCATTCACTGTGAATTTCACATTGCACTAGATGGACGTCAAAAGTGCTTTTCGAAATGGAGTGGTGAATGAAGAGGTCTATATTGAACAGCCTAAAGGATTTGAGGATCCAAACTATCTCCATCATGTGTATAGACTCAAAAAGACACTACATGGGTTAAAACAAGCACCACGGGCATGGTATGAAAGACTAACTAACTTTCTCATTCAGAAAGCTTATCATCGAGAGGGAGTAGATCACACTTTATTTGTGCTTAGCAGATCATCAAAATTTTTAATTGCTCAAATTTATGTTGATGGCATTATTTTTTGCTCAACTTCACCATCTATGCTGCAGGATTTTGTGAATCTCATACAGGATGAGTTTGAGATAAGCATGGTCGGTGAGCTTACCTACTTCCTAAGAATCAGGTCAAGCAGCAAAAGAGTGGGTTGTTCATAAATCAGAGCAATTATGCCATGAATCTAGTGAAATGCTTTGGATTGGGAAATTCTCGATCAGTGAGAACTCCAATGGGTGCTACGGACAAATTGATGAAGGATGAGAAAGGTGTTTTAGTTGATCAGAATTTGTACAGAACTATGATCGGGAGTCTCTTATACCTTACAGCTAGTCCATCAGACATATCTTTCAGTGTTGGAGTTTGTGTGAGATTTCAGGAAAATCCAGAGGAATCCCATTTGACTGCAGTAAAAAGGATTATTCGATATATTAGTGGAATTCCTAAGTATGGTATCTGGTATTCTAAAACTCAAGTCTCGGATCTATTTGGCTATAGTGATTCTGATTAGGCTGGTAATGCAGATGATTGAAAAAGTACAACTGGTGGATGCTTCTTTATTGACACAAATTCGGTTTATTGGTACAACAAGAAACAAAATTCTATATCCTTATCATCTGCCGAAGCTGAATATCTAGCTGCTGGAAGCTGTTGTGCACAGTTGTTATGAATGAAGCAGATGATGAAAGTTGATGGGATTCATCACGGAACTGTAAAGATTTTATGTGACAACAAGAGTGCTATAGATATATCCAAGAATCCAATCCAGCATTCTCGAACAAAGCACATTGATACAAGGCATCACTTTATTCGTGATCTTGTGGAAAGAAAGGTAGTCATTGTGATTTATGTTCCAACATCAGAACAATTTGCAGATATTTTCACAAAACCACTTGATTCAGCCACATTAAAGCTTCTTAGACAACACTTAGGTGTTTGTTATATTTGAGGTATCTTTTCCTAGTGTTTTTTAGCTGTAAATATTAATTTTTTTTTCTTGTAAAATTGAAAAATAAACATCAACTTTCACATTTTTTCTTCACTTAGGTGTTTGTTATATTTGAGGTATCTTTTCCTAGTGTTTTTTAGCTGTAAATATTATTATGTTTTTCAATTTACTTTCACAAGGGGATATTCCACTAGCCATATTCTTGTGAAAAATTGAAAAACACAAAAAATAAAAAGAAGAAAAATTAGAAATAGTTGATGCGTGTTGGAATATGGCTAGTGGAATCTAAGGAAAGAGAAAGGGGACATTTTGACGGTTGTAAGTAAAGAGATTTAATTATTTCCTTGAAAAGAGAAAAAAAGGGGTTAGGTTCTTGAGAAAGGAAAGTAAATTTTTTTAAATTTTAACTTTCCTTCTCTGTTTCGTATTCTCTTTTACCGAAAATTCTTCTCAAAATCCATGCCGCTATTCTGAGAGTGTGATTCTAGCAAAAACTCTACGAATTAGAACTCAACATCAGCAAGGACTCTCTAAACACTTGCCAAATATCTCTGAACTCTCGACATGGAGCATAGTCAGACCACCAAGATAGAGAAAAGCAAGAATTTCCAAAGGTTTTATGGAGAACCAGAGAAAACTGTTGAAGTGCCGGAGAGCTATTTGATTGAGGAGTGGAATGGCATTGAAGAACCTGGCATTGAAGTGGTCCGGTCACCAGCTGTGAAGCCAATTACTGACAAATCTGAGAAGTGAAAATAAAGGCATTCCGGGAGAAAAACTTTACTTTCAATGGTCAAACTTTTGAATCTCTATAAGATTTCATGACTCACAACTTGGAGAAAGAGAAGAAAGTAGATTTAAGAATATGTAAGTCAATGATTGGATATATAAATGAGGTAATTGTGCTTCAGATATTGAAAAGAGACATTGGGGGTATTAGGAAAATTGAAAATTGGAAACCTAAGTTGAAAGAGTTGGCGTGCAAAGAGTATGATGATAAGAAAGTACTATGTGTCTATACTACTGCATCGTTACCACAACAAGTGAAGTTGAGGGAAGTGAAAAACTGGCCTAAAAAATGTTGAACTCTAAGCTCTGCAAGTTACAAAGCAGTACATGTGTATGATCCAAGTATTAGCTAGAATCTTGAGAATCTTAGGGGTCTGTATTCAGAGATTGAGGAGAAAGCGAATTAAGAAGAAGTGAATGCCAGAGAATGTGCTGATGTAGAAGAATTCACAACACACGATGTTCCAACACAGGATGCAAGAGATGCAGTAGAAGTTGAGGAAGTCATGGATATTGATGAGTACTATAAGATTGTTGAAGAGTATGGTTTTGGGGGAGAATATATCATTTGGACTCCAGAGAGAAAAACAGGAGAAGAAGAAGGAAGGACTCGGCCTATGAGTGCTTAGGAAGATGTGCATGATTTGAACCCTGAGATGGAAATAGGGGGAATGAGAATGCTGTTGGAGATGATATTCCAATACCAGGACAATCTGCACCAGTAACTGAAGAACCAGGGCTTGATGATGTTCCAACATCAGACCAGGAGAAGGATGATGTTCTAACACAAGAGGTCAGTATTAAAGACCTAACCTTCTCCAGTGATGAAGTACTAGATGAGTTTGTGAAAACAAAGTCAATAAGGTCAAAGAGAAAGGCTCCACTAGAATAGAATGAACAGCAGAAGAAGAAGAAAAATACTACCACTGGTCAAAGCTCAAAACCAGATATCAGATCTTGACTGATATTACTGGCGGATATCAGACTGAGTGGCCTTCTCAGAGTAATGCGACATCATCAAGTCTGAGTACCATGTACTTCTGCCTATTCCAGGTAGCTATTAATTCTTGGTTACCACCTTCTAACACCACTGCCCTCACCCGAGATATGGCAAAGTTACTATACTGCATCGACACTAAATCTCCCATTAATCTTAGTCTTCTTATCCAAGCTAATATATTGGAGAATGTGAGTTCTTCAAGGGCTAAAAACTCTCCGCCATATCCTTGTATTATCACTGGTGTTTTAAAGGGAGAAAAGGTGAAAGCACAAAAGGGTGATGTTATTATTGCTGTTGTGCCCCTAATGCCCAATAAAGAGACTTTCACTTTGAGAAATGTGAAAGATATTCCTTGGAAACCATCACGAGATGGATGATTAGTTCATAAAGGGAAAGAGGCCGAGAAGATTGTTGTGAAAGCTAAAATTACAGCTTTGCAAGTTCATATTGCTGCACTAGAAGAGGAACTAAAGAGGCTGGATTCAGAAGATGATGTCCAGGATGAGAATGCTGCAGAAGCTGAGGTCTGATAATTTTATATTAGTTTGTTTTTTTGGATTTTTGGCATGTTTTATGGCCCAAGGGAGAGTATTTGGGGGGGTGGAATTCTTTTGTTTCTTTTGTTGAGCCCAGTTGGAAGCTAAGGGCGTGATGATATATGATGGTTTGGATGGTTACCAATGTTGTGTCTCTCAGATTTCCGGTACTTGCATATTTCTGTTGGTTCTGCGTTCCAACATGAGTTTTGAATTGAGTAACTAAGTATTGTTTATGTTTTGATGTTCCAACATGAATGTTGAGGTCTCTATATTCTTTTTTACATTGTGAGATTCAGGGGGAGCTAAATATTGTTTTCAGCTCATGTTCCAACATCCATATGTTGATTACTTGAGGTCTATATTTGCAAAGTTGGTGCGTTGAAAGTTCAAAAGATTTGTGGGCCACAAAAGGCCAAATGGGAAGATTGTAAAGTCCAAATGCGTTAGTTGGCAATTTGTGTGAATATGCAAATATGATAATATTATGTTGTAACATCAAAAGGAGTTATGATGGAAGAAGGATAGTGCAAAGGGTGAATCCGAGAAGAATTAATCTCATCCAATCATGATTGATTTACTGAATATTTTAAATCCTATATTTGTGGGATTGGATTAAGAATCGTAAAGTTGGAAGTGACAAAGATTTCAGTTATGGAACAGATTGTAACAAGATATTATAATCCCTTACTTCAAGGGATTAGATTTGATAAATTCTATCTCCATAAGATTTGATTGATATGAAAATATTGTGTGAACATAGGATTGTATTCGCACAGGTAACTGAGTCGTACGGATGAGCTATATATGGTGAACATTACTGGCTAAGCTATTTATGCAATTATACTGAGAAAATCTACAGTCAGAGTTTCGATTTATCATAGTAGCGCAGAGCCTTACATTGGTGTTCCAACATGATCAACTGTGTTCGATCTTAAAGTTCAGAACGAAAGCCTTAATTCCTCGGGAGGAGGAGATCCTGAGTCGACAAAGCTCGAGGTCAGAGGGAGTTGGATCAAGATGGATTGACAGCTAGGGGAGCTAGTACAATTCACGAGTTGATTTAGAAAAGATAAGTATATTGTGTGGTGTATCATGTACTATCTTTCTAATTAGTGGATTTATTCTGAACTAGGCTAGGCCCCAGATATGTAGGTGACATTCACCAAACTGCGTAACCAATTTGTGTGTTCTTAAGGTTTTTCCTTTACTTACAAACTTGGTTAATTAAGAGATGTTGGAACACGGTAATCACAATTGAATTAATTAGGTAAAACCTACTGTTAGAAAGAATTGTTGGGAATATATACCCATTTTACAAAGGGTTTCATATGCGTAAGAGGCTAGGACTAGTTGATAGAATTCCACTACCAGTGGGCATGGTGGTTAGGAGGCGGCGTTGGTGCATTGGAGCTCATGGCGGCGCCACTGCTTTAGAATGGAGAGGTGGCAATTGTAGAGTGTATAGCCTTAAAGGATATTTATACCCCTAACTTTAGAGTGTTAATGAATTGACTAAATGGAAAGGTATTGACTTGACTATTTAAAAAGTTGAGTGGGCAAAGGTGGTTGAATAAAAATCAGTAATCAAAGGCGAACGGCGGTGAACGTTCAATGGCCATAGAATTCTTTCGATTATCTTCTTTAAACCATTGGTGACAAGCATTAGAGCTACAATAGGGGTTACCTTATACCTACTTGGTGAGTGTTTGATTACTGCTCAACAATTGTTGTGAAATCCACCATCTCCTCCCTACTCTTCCCTAGTGCCCCTTAACAGACTGTGATTCAAATCTCACCATTGTTTCAAAATCTATGCAAGCAGTTCCCAAAGCAGTACTGCTCAACATAGCAACATGCTAGCATTTATTCTTAATGCCAAATGCCAAAAAATTATTTTCATATATTTTCATCATTTGATCCTTATCTTCAGAATCTCATATATCCTCATTAAAATAAAAAACACCATTGTTAAAAATCTTTGGAAAAAACATGATAAAAGTAGCAGATGAATGCATAAACCATATTAAAGAATACCACAAAAACCTAATAAAAATACATTAATAAACTATCATGACATTCCATACTTAGTTATGATGCTTATTATCAGGGGCGGAACCAGGGGGTGAGGGGGTGTCGGAGCCACCCCTAGGATCCAGTGGCCCGGAATTTAGGTCTAGGCGCCACCGGAATCCATGGATGCCGCGCCCCCAAAACCTAGGTTTCAACTTGTAGTTTCTGACGAGCTATGAGGAAGACGATGGCCATTTTCTTTTTTTTCTTCATTAAACAAAATGACATCATTTTGTTATCGTCAAGGGCAAAAAAAGAAGATTTGGTAAATGGGGCCGAAACCCAATTACTCCGATGGTGTCTCCCTCTCCTTTCAGAAAATGAAGTGCACAATCACTCCTCATCTTCCTGTATGTGCCCAATCACTTCTTTCAAAAAAAATCCCAAATCAAACCTCCCCAGCCCGATGCGCCACCACCCGCGCTCGTTGTATGTCCACCATCCGTCCGTGTCCGAGAGTCTCTCTGCTGCTGCCAAGACGAGGTCACAAGACTTATTTAAGCAATCTGAGATCTTAATTATGCTATGTATGACTTGAATAATTGATTATGCCATAATTATGTATGTGTGAAATGATTATGTATAGTTATGTGCTCCCTCCGATTCTTTAAGATTGACTCCATTGCTTTTAGCACTTGGATTTAGAAAATGTTGAATTTGTGGTAGAGAAAACATTGAAAAGGTAAAAAATAAATTGAGTGGATGAAGACGATCTAGAATTTTCCAAAAGAGGAATAAGTCAATGTTAAAAAATCATCCAAAAAAGGAATGGACGTCATTATTAGAAAATCGGAGGGAGTATTTATGAATTGATTATGTCAAGTCTGTTGATTTGGGAAAGAAAGAGGCAAGAGAATCTGTTTACCGTTTTACGAATATATGAACACGTGTGTGTGAATTCATCTTATTATGTAAGCGTTCGTTTAAATATTGTCATATTAAGCGTTTGAAAAAAAAATCTAATAAAATATAAATGACTTTATTATGGTGCACTGATATTAATCAATGACACATCTCATCAATGATGAGGATTACAATATATAGGCTTACAACAAACCAAAGTCTAACAGGAATATAATTCTAAGTCTATAAGGAAACTATCATCTATAACTAATTCTATAAGGTAATTACCATCTATAACTAATTCTATAAGATAACTACCATCTATAACGGTTTCTATTTCCTTAACAAAATCACCTCTCTTATTCCACCCTTGCATAACGTCATGGTCCTGCCATTGCTGTGTTATTAGCAAAAAAACTGCTGCTTTTTGAAACCTTTGGACATCAATCTGACCAATAACACAAAAATTGCTGCTTTTTGAAACCTTTGGACATCAATCTGACCAACACATACATCTTCCTTTCTTATGCACAATGAGCCAATGAGAATATGAAAAGAGAATGAGGCATGGTAAATATATATGGGGTAGGGGAAATAGTGTAGATGTCAGGCTTAACATTGCTAGCGATCTTTGGTGTTTAGATATGTCGGCCGGCCTTGTGGCCATCGCAATGGTGCTGTCTAGCTCACCCGCGACAATATCTTGCGGAACCACCCCAGCATCGCCGTCACTCTTACCTATCATTCCTCTGAATTCATCCATCAATGCGGCCTTTAATTATGGTTACAGCACTTGTCTGGTACTTTTCATTGTCAAACATTGGCTCACCATGTAATTGATACTTTAGACCCAACTTTATAATTGGCCACTATATAAAGGAGTCACTAATCAAACTGACCGTCTGTGCCGGTGCAGGTTAGGTACGAGTAAAAATTGTAACATTCCCTTCGAGAATATTGTCTTTATTCCAGCGAAAAACGTGACCGTTTGGAGAGGGGAACGTCTCATGAATCAGTATCACTATATTAAAGAGGGTGTAATGTCACCATATCAAAAAGATCATACACTGATTTATTTTGTCCAAACTTTATACGTTTTGAAAAACAAATTGAAGATGCCATGTATATGACTCTAATATAAAAATACAAACAAAACTACGAATACACAATGTGTACTGTCACATTAAGCATAATACACCGACGTGAATAGCTGATGCAGGGCAAATAGCGGCGAAAATTGAAAAAGGCAATGGATCGACGAAAAGGTCCGATACAGTTTTGAGCATAACTTTTGCGTCCGTACTCGGAATCAGGCGACTCCGGATGCGTTAGGATCGTCTCAACCAGCACTACAAGGATCCTGCCAAAGGCTAGAATAGTGGCTCCGTTTCATGATTTGCGGTCGTTTAAGGCCTCAGAATGCCAATTTACTGTTTTTGACTGTTTTTTAATTTTCATTTTGATTCGAAATATATTCAGAATTTCCTTTCTTTCCGAATTCATTACAGTATTTAATGACCTCTTGTATTTTTGAAGATTTCATCTTTTTCATATTAATATTTTCGAGAATTATTTTCTCTCTGGTGCATTCCGAAACCAAACCCTAAAATTCGTGCTTGCGAATCTTTTTCGATTACTCCAACTACGTCAATAATTAAATCGAGTCATCATGTGAACACAATGATCGAATCTGATCACATACACTACTAACTATGTAGATAAATTCCACATTGACTCAACAACACAAAGAGATAAAGAGTTAGTACTCCTAGTCCTAGATCGAGCATTTTCACCTGTTGGGCAAGATTTACATTAATTTTATGGAAAGATGTATTGTACTCCCAGTCAAGTACAAGGTAAGAAGGGGAAAAACGTGTACCTTACAAAAAAATAAATTGAAAGATAACAATTGTTACTGAATATGAAAAGCAGCATCTTATTCCAATGAAACAGAGGTGTAAGTTGGTGCATAGTATACTGAATTTTTATCATGGCTTTCAAAGTAATGGAGACTTGAATTGACTAGAATGTGGAGTTTTACTTGCTTTCCCTAACGTAATGTGAATGGTTAGATTATACTCTTTACGTTTCTTTCATGGTAAATAAAATAGACCGTTTGACATGGTTCTCATTACCAATGTCTTCAGTTTTGTCGTGTTAGAGCTCATTGACCCAATTATTTGGGGTCGAAGTTCAATTCTATTGTGATTTCAAAGCCTTTGTTTGACTATGTTTTGCAAAATAAATTTATATGCAATTTTTTTGAGAAGATAAAACGCGTGGAGAGCATGAAATGGAGAAAGTGGAAGGTTTCACGGTTGGGTGAGAATGATTCACTTTTTATCATAAAAGAAAATATGATAATTTAAGAAAAATATTAAAAAATAGTGAGCGTATCAAACTTAAGAAAATAGAAGAGAGTATTTGAATATGAGTGGGTCTCCAGAGAGGCGGCATGTCCATAAACTTATGGACAGACCACTTATTTTTTATCCTATACATTGCATCTGTTAAATTACATACTCCCTCTGTCCCAGCTGAATTTGCACTCTCATCATTATCACGATGTTCAAGAAACATGTTTGGCCGTTAATATGTTTACCTACGTAAAATAAGGACAAATAAAAAGTTGATATTAAGAAACTGTTTGTTACGACGAATTGAACAATATCATGTACGATAATATTGTTCATATATCTATTCAAATACGTGGTCAGCCTTTGATAGAGAATAGTGTAAAAAAAAGTAAGAGTGCAAATTCAGTTGGGGCAAAGGGAGTACAAAATTTCAAAATTTTAAAAATATTTTTTATATTATATATTTTTATGTTTTCACATTCAAATACAAATTATTACTTGTTTAACTTATAAAAAATTCTCTCTGTATCACTAAGAGTGGCACACTAGGTTTAGGCTCTTGGATTAATGTGAAAAAAAATGAGATGTTGAAATTGAGTGTAGAAAGTAAAAAGTAGAATAAGTGGATGAGATGGTAGAAATCTTGCCAAAAATGAAAAGTGTGACATTTAAAAAAAATATCTCAATAAGTCAAGTGCGCCACTCTTAATGAAATAAAGGGAGTACAATATTTAAATTTTATAAAAATTACAATATTTAAGGTAAAAGGTCCTATGGACTGACCATAAACTTATGAAAAAATCGTATTTCTTGAAATTTACCCTTAGAATATTGTTGTAAATTATGGTTGTCTTTTCTTCAAAAAAGGGGGAAAAAAATACGATCAAAGTATCAAAATAGGGAGATGGTTTTGTTCTTATTATGTGCCAGTCAACAACAAACAAAGGCATCAAAAAGTCAAAACATTCAAACTAAATGAGCTAGAAAAAGGTGATAATTTCGGTTCAAATTGGAACCGATTGAACGGGTATGGGTCAAATTAGACATAGCCACGGTTTTGGTTGAAAGAAAAACCAGGTTAAAATTCCTTTAAAATGTTAATCTTTAAATTCCGCATTATAAATTTATAAGCTTGCATCACAATTTACAAAACATAATATTACAATACTCCTTCCGTTCTACTAATAGTGACACCATATGTTTAGGTGTTTGGATTTAGGTGAAGGAAATGAGTGGATGAAATTGAATGTATAAAGTAAAAAAAGTAGAATAAGTGGATGAAATTGGGCTCAAGATCTTCTGTTACACTTTTGTGTATCACTGTGTGTTACACCAATAGAATTCTGCCATGTGTCTCTCCTAAATTAGCTAAAATTAGGTTAATGATTTTTATCTAATTTTAGTTAATTTAGGAGGGACACGTGGTAGAATCTAACTGGTGTAACACACAGTGATACACAAAAGTGTAACAGAAGATCATGAGTCAATATAAAAGAAACAACCCAAAAAGAAAAGTGTGTCAATAATAAAGAAACGGAGGGAGTACATAATGTTATTTTCAATTTAACTGCACTTTATTTCAGTTTATTTAATTTATTTTAATCCCGTCAACTTAATCAGTTCTCTTAATTTTAATTTAATGAAATTAAATATAATTTATGCATATTTTCACTATTTTTATTATATTTAATTTTAATTTAGGTTATTTTAATTCAACTTAGTTCGATTCAAATTATACAAAAATAACATAGTTTAGTGAATAATTCAATTATATATTGAAATATTTTAAAAAAATATTTGTAATTGTAAATCTAGTTAAAATATTAAAAAATACAATATTTATCTTTATTTCATTTCATTTACAACTAGGGGAATGAAATGAAGTCAAAATAGAAATCGGCATCTATGAAAATATCAGAACACATTAAATAACACATTTGATCATTTTGTGGTGAAACATCTTTCGAACATAGTAGTTAAAGTTCATACTCATGATTTTTATGTTTTGGATATGAATACATAATTTTCACTACTCAAAGTCAAAATGAGTGGTCCGCTGTGTTATTCCTTAAAAACGGCAATAGAAATGTCTCACATTGTGTGAAATTGATATGTTCGTTAAACTTCTACTTTAAGAAATAATAAATTTTGAAAGCCACGAAAAGAAAACCCTATTAAGGGCAGGACATTGTGGTACCATTCACTGTTGACAACTATTGTATAATTTAATGACAATTAAATAATAATTGATTATTGTAAACCTATAAATATTCATCAACGTTAATCTATCCATCCAGTGAGACGGGTGTTGGTAGTGAAATGGGTGTTGGTGAATTTCTGCTTGAAAGACGCCTTGACATGGTTTAATGAGAATGGAGAAGATAATACTTACATTGCACCGGATATAATGAATTGAGTGTCGATATTCACTACTGGAAAACATGTACATACGCACCGGTATAAATTCATAAGTACAGGTATATCGGTGTGTATGTAATCAATTGTACCGGTATTTATCATGCTAACATCAGTACCGGTGTAAATAAGTACATACGCACCGGTATCCTGGCAATCGGAGTAAAGTTCACCAATTTTTGCACAGGTGTTGGTTCTATCGGTGTACAAACTCAAAAATTTTGCACCGGTATTATCTGTATAGGTGGTTTTGACCGGTGCATTTGTTTACATGTGCACCGGTAAACGATTACCGGTGTGTACATATTTCCCTTTTTTATTAATTTGGCGCCAAGAGTACAAATTTTTAAACCGGTAACGGAAAATTATCGGTGCAGAAATAAAAAAAGTGCGGGAAAAAATTGCATTTGTACACCGGTTACAATTAGAACCGGTGTAGGAATTGAACGCGCACTGGTATTTTCTTAATACTAGTGCGTAGGAAATTTCTTTTTGTAGTAATTTAGCACCAAAACTATTCGTTTTTGCACCGGTACCATGATCGTACCGATGCAGAAGAAGAAAATACTCGAGTTTTGGCCAAATATCTACACCAATGACTGTTTTTACCGGTGTAATAAGCTACAAATGCACCGGTAAAGTCTAAATGCCGGTGTAGAAAATTGCATCTTTTTACCGGGTTAAAAATGAGATTTTTGGAAGAAGAGGTTCATTAATGATGTTTTTTGGTTGATGAAGACATTGAATTCTCCACGATGAAGACCCTTGAAGATACCATTTTTTAATTACGTTTATGTATATTAATGATTTCATGTATGGTTTTGGTTAGTAGAGATATTTATATTTTGTTTTTGATCATTTGATGGTGATTGAGGTAGAATTGTTGACATTAGTTTTTGATTCCTATAGTGTTGGACATGTTAAGAATGTTGTAATTGTAATGTCGAATATTGGTGCATATTGTGCATTTATGATTTGCATCATTAGGAAGTCATCGTGAAAATTTCTATTGTATTAAATGTGTTGAGGTTTGATTGTTGGACATTTATTGATATGTAGAGTTGTATCGCGCCATCGAGAGACGTAAGCATATGTATGCCAACGTTAGTAGGTTGAGCGATGAATATATTATGTTCGTGGATGAGTTCTTGGAGCATTCTTTTAGTTGAGAGAAGCGAATATTATATCCTTGTTGTTATTGTGGAAACCAAATTTGTACTGATAAGATGGACATCCTGAAACTCCATTTGTATAGCCGGGGGTTTGCGAAAGATTATATTGTGTGGACATTTCATGGGGAAAAATCACCAACGGAAGTGAGAGTTAGTAGTGAGGGAGAGTGTTTTGGGGATGCTAAGTTGGATGACATGTGTGGGGAGGTTGTTAATGAGTTTAGAGGGAGGCCCAAGGTTTTGGCTAACTTCCTTGGTGAGAAGGATACACCATTGTATCCTGGTTGCAAGAAGAAAGACACGGTCATATCGTGTTTGATGGAGTTATTTAATTTGAAAGGTGTGGGGTCATGGAGTGATACTAGTATGAATAAATTGCTTAAGTTTTTGAATGAAAAGCTTCCACCGAGTAACGGGGTTCCTGATAACCTTTAGGAAGCTAACAGAATTTTGAGTCTGATGGGATTGGAATATGAAAATATACATGCTTGTCCAAATGATTGTGTCCTATATAGAGGTGACCTTAAGGATAAGATTGTTTGTCCAGTATGTAATGTGTCGCGTTACAAGAAAAAGAGAAATGTGGTTGTCGATGGAGAGCATGTTGTGCCGGTGGGGAGGCGGGTGCTCGCCAAATGTATGTGGTATCTTCTGATTATTCTAAGGCTGATACGGTTGCTAAAGAATGAAAATGATGCAAAGAACTTGATATGGTGCGTTGATAGGGAGGTTGTAAAGATGATGATATAACTCGACATCCGGCTGACGCGGACCAGTGGAAGAAATTTGATAAGATGTATCCACACTTTGCATCCGAACTTGGGAATTTGAGATTTACTTTATGTACTGATGGTATTAACCCATTTGGGAATATGTGTCCTCGAAACACAGTTCGTGGCCGGTTATGCTTGTCATTTACAATCTTCTCATGTACTTGTGCATGAAAAAAAAATATGTGTTGATGCCCATCATGATTTCAGGCCCGAAACAACCTGGAAATGACATAGACACTTATCTTGCCCATTTTATAGATGATTTGAAGGTGTCTGGTCGGTTGGCACACTTATGGAAATTACGCTTTCCGGCGCCGCATCATATTTGATGCATGCGAACACTAGAGCGATGTCCCTGAAGATATTAAGGAATTGGCATGGAAGGATGTTCTAGTAATATTCTCGACAATTCTCATTTAAAAATTTTATTCATGGTAAAGTCTTAGTGAAGACATGATTAATGACATGCATTTTCATATGATTCGTTCCAAGAGAGCTTCGCAATTGAAACACATGTGAGAGACGAGCAACCAAAATTACTGGGAAAGAGGTTACAGAGAGGGAAAAAAACTAACATAGGAATTGGAAGACAAAGGTGGCAAACAGGTTTATTCACGACGTGGTCAAAGGTATCAATAAAGCAAGAATACCGGCATGGGATAAGTACAAGTGGATGGATGAAGACAAATGGCACTAGTTTGAAAAGAGGTGTCAGCATCCAGATTTTTCAGGTATGATGAAAAAATTAACATTTTTTAAGAGCTATGTTGCCCACAAATTATATTCAACAAAAATTTTATTTATAACAACGATATCAGAGGCTCGGGGTAACAAAAATTGAGCGCAACAAGGGCAGGGATTACATGCACAACACGGGCAGAAGGGGTAATCGATACATCCGTGACAAATTAACTAAAGAGCTGAAGGAGAAGGAGAGAATTAGGTTGACTACCGAGGGATTCACTGACGAGGAGATTGAGCAACAACTCAGTCAAAAGGATTTCACACATTGGAACTGCAGTCGAGTGAAGACATCCTCATAAAAGTGACAAAGAAGAAGGACACCTGGGCAGGTACAGGGGAACTCAGACGGGTCTACCCACAGCGGTGGTTGTTCCTCATCTTTCTCGCAGCAAGTGCGGTAGCAGTTCCTCAACCAAAGAGACAGCCCAGAGGAGACCATCTAACAATCGACCGGTAGTGAAAGCCATGGTATTGTACCTGGAGAAATTGGTGAAAGACTTAGAATATGAAAGCGGTGTTCAAATTCTGCCATGCCTTGAAGATCCCAATAAGTTTATAGAGAAGGCGATTGATGATATTGATGCAGTTGCTACATATTCTGGTGAAGAGCCTAGCGACGGAGAAAGAGATGAAGTGGTACACCTTCATTAATCTATGCATGCTCATACATTGAATTACACAACTGAAATATCTCCATAACCATTTTATCTATTCACTAAAATATTATACAATAAGGATGGAGAACGCGTGACTCTTTTCATTAAAGACATTGTCTGGAAGAAGAAAATGGTCGCCTATGGGTTGCGACATGTATCTCGTCGTTGGGATGCCCGACAAGGAAGTGTTGCTCGTGTGAGAGTATGCAAGCGAGTCCTCTGTTCTAGGGCGGGATTGCCCTCAGTAGACCACCACTTCGATAATGTTGGAGAGGCGCTCAATAGCTTCGTGGATTGGCCAGTGTCCTTAATAGCCAAGGCAGATGAGCAACTGAGTGACAACGATAATGTCAATGCCGGAGGTGATACAGACGACGATAACGAGGAGGTTATGGTTCTCACCACCGACGATGAGGTACATTCTTGTAACACATTATTTTTCAATTCCTCAAAGTAATTTTGCGTATTCGTATTCATTAATCCTTGTAATAGGACACTGGCGAGCAAAATCCCAGTCGACGGCTAATTTTTGGACATCTACAAGACCAAGATTAAATAGGCTGCCAAAACAGGTAATGCACTAAAACGAGTACCATCATTATTCATTAACAACGATAGTTCAATACTACATACTCAAGTGATAATTTCGTATCAATTTACGTTCACATATTGTTAACAAACGAGACATGACAGATTGGTCGATCATGGTGTAATTCATGAAGGAAGCAAATGCCGCTATCTTGAAAATGATAAAGAATAAGGACTGCATGTTCTTCCCAGTTTTCAGACCATTGACATTCGCATGCCATTACACATGCGGTGTTGGAATAGAAGTTTTGGTCGAGTTCAGGAAGAAACTGGGGAACATGCGTTCGATTACCTGGATCTATAATGTGCAGGTCGATGTGTAAATGAGTTGAGTTTCAAAACTTACAGCCTTAATGTTTTTTTTAATTAATTTGGAATTCATTTTCAGTATCATTAACGTTACAGGCACCTGTGGGAGAAAATATGGGAAACTAATTCAGGCCGCATCCAATTCTGCCTATCCAACTATGACAACTTGAACAACTTCGAGTAGGAGGTCGAACTCTGTTTCAAACTAATTTGGGAAACAATGAAGGCATCAGATGCTGAGTTTTACATCGTACCCTGCATAAGAATGTAAGTATTTCTTCCTGATAATTACATTCACGTTTCAAACCATTTCCATTTCATTAATTTGCTAACATAATTTTCCGACAACGATCATTGGTACCTCATCATTATCCGTCCAAGAAAGGAGGAGGTTTTTACTCTGGACACATTGTCAGGGAGTATCAAACCAACAAACTTGGTCGAACTCTAGGTCATTTATAGGTATTTCAATCAATCAAATCAAAAATCCTAGTTTGTTAATATACAAGAAGAAGTAACCATTTTAATTTACTTTCTTGACAGGCTCGCAAGCGCATACCAAAGGGAGAAGAGAAAAACGGAGCCAGAACCCGACTACACTTGGAAAATCAACAACGTCATGGTAAGTCATTCTGTCATTTCATCCCTCAATTTATTATGTTTATGGTTAGTAATTACATTTATCTTTCTTGTGCATTACCGAACCCATAATGGTTCGTGGCAATGGGGGTATTCTATCATGCTCTTCATGGAAGAATTTATTAATCACCCGGAAACAAACAATATCTTTGAGGTAAACCTTGCATCTCAAAATTTGTTACTATTAATTTCTAGTAAATGCAACATTATTGACTAACGGTGTAAGTTTGAAATTAACAGATCTTCCCAGAGGGAAAATGGTCGTACCATGTGTACGAAATTCAAAGTGTAGCAGAGAGATGATGTGGGCTTGGCTTGAAGACTACCAGCAGCAGGCGAACACTACGTTGCAACTTCTGGATGATAAGAACGGCATAATAGCTTGATAGTTTATTTTGAATGGTTGATGATATTAGAATTATATGGATGGTGTTTGGTTATAGTAAACTTGTGTGATTTTTTACTTTGTTTCAATCCATGAAGATAGTTCTTCTATTTCATAGTTTGAATAATGTTCGTGTGTTTTGCGAGCGATATTTTCATAATAGGATGTTTCAAATTTCTTACCGATTCAAAAGTTTCCAATTTATAATAGTTCACAAGTATCCCTGGTTGTTGCCTGGAAATAATCCGGGGGGGGGGGGGGGGGTGGACCATCGAAAAACAAATTGGGCATTGCAAAATTTAACCAAATAATACACCGGTATAAAATGAATGTACCGGTGTAAAAAATCACATTTTAAATAATTTATTTTAAATTATTTAAATAATACCGGTGCATAAAATAGTATCGGTGTAAAAAATATACCAGTGCAAACTATTCCGGTGCAAAAAAACAATATTCCTTCTATAAAAGAAAGATCAGTGTTATATTTAATACCGGTGTACAAATCACGATTTTACACCGGTTCATATGTTATATACCGGTGCAAAATGTCTACACCGATGTTCCAAATATTACCAGTGCATATATTTTGTGCCCAACTTTTTAAAATTTATACACCGATCTAAAATATCGGTGCAAATAATTTTTTACACCAATTCATTTTAATGGTGCAAATGTATTACATTTTTACACTCATATACATACGTACCGGTATTTTAGGGATTAAAATAGCGGTATTATTACCGTAAATTACCGTTGAAAATACATTTGTTCTGCGGTAGTGATTAATTAGCATCTGCTCCATATCCACCTCTCTCCTCGAGACTCACTATATCCGCTAATATAATAAATTATATATTGTCCACTATAACAATACCTTACTTCTTCTTTTTCCATATAATTACTTATTCATTCTCTTATATTAAAATTAGTAAAACATATCGAATCTTATGTGCGTAAGAATATTCAGGTAGGGTATGAAGATTTAAATGGAGTGGATATGAAGTTCCAAATGATTGATGCAATATGATGAATTTTATGTAAAATTAAGTTGGAATGAAATTTATATTGTACCCGATGTAATTGATAGAACGAAAATAAACATAAAAATTATAGATAAAAATAAGTGTGAAATGACCCTATTCTGCATCTATCCCACTCCAGTATTATCCTATGCCTAATTATAACCATCTAATCGGGGAGATACAAAATCTATAAGGAAAAACATGTCACTTAATTTAGATGTAGTAATATAGAAATTCAGAACATATTTTCCTGAGAAAATCTCGGTAGACTAATGGTTAGATCAATCATGAAAAATTTCATTTAAATAGCTTTTAGGGTTAAGTTATAATAATTTAATACGTTACACTACATTTTAAAAGTTTTTTTTTAAGTTATAGCAATCTAGTTGCAAAAAATAAAATAAACATCAAATCACCCTAATAGTTCTGTTAATTACAAAATGACCATGTTTATTGGTTAGTCGTCTAAAACAAGATTTTGTGCATTTTCATTGGTTACATTTAATGTCTAAAATGTGAAATAATTTTAAGAAATATATCTAGGAGTTTTAGAGTTTGTCTCTTGAAAGACGGTATTTCCATAAGTTATGGAAAAACTAGTGTTTAAACTGTAAATTAGAAGAAGCTAAAATAAAATTTTCAGGTTACATTAATCGAATCATAAACTTATACAATTCTTATCTTGCACCCCTAGTGTAACATAACTGTATATTATATATGTAAATTGTGCATTTCAATATTACTATTTGTGTATACAATATTTATGTAGCAAATACAATCAAATTATGATAACGCACAATCTCATATAACATGCTGCATCTCCCTACCATATAAATGCACAAAATATCACTGGTGATACGATATTCATGGTACCCCAGAGATACATATAATTTTCCAAACTCATAACTACTGCACTCTACAACAAATTGTTTATATTACATCGAAAATATTTTACATTTTTATAATTGTAATTCAACTTTATCTTTCCACATGTACATAAAAAGGCAATTTTTCGTAACACTTTGTTGGAGTTTTATGTATGTCCATCTCACTATAGTTCCAATTACAAACCCTCTTCTCATTAATAGCCGAAAACTTAGATTATGGATAGTAATTAATCACTCTGCTCGTCTTTGATTAAGGCTAATCTTCATTTAATTTGAACTGCAAAGCTCTGGAACGAGGTAGACAAGACAATACAAGCAAGTTGACGAAGCTGTCATTAGCCAATTTGCAAGTACAAAAATTATTGGCACCACAAGTTTATCTTTCCTTTCTTTTTTTATTTATCATATTCTCTAAAGGCAAAGTCTTGGGAAAGACGGTCTTTCCATAAACTTATGGAAAGACGGGGTTTAATTCGAATAATAAAAGGTAAAGGTCTTAGTTGTAACATTAAAAATTTAGTAGTTATAAAATTTATAACCCGGTTCATGTAATTCAAAAATTTTATCTTAATTTGTTCTAATTTACACTTTAACCCTTGATCTTTCCATGACTTATGGAAAGACCGTCTTTCAAGAGACGCACTCCTATCTGAAAACAAAAATAAATAAACAAAAAGCACAAGATTTTTGACAAGAAAACAGAACTGCATGCCCATACTTATTTATTGATCCCTCGGCTTTTAATGGAAACGGGCAGCAAAAAACAGGTGGAGGGGATTGTTATGGCGAGGCCTTATCCCAACCTCTACCTAAAAACCAGGGTGTGTGGCTGCCCAGTTAGTGTGTGACTGCGTGTTCTTCTGGGGAACGTGTTTCCCAATCTTCTTCGTATATACGACCCTTATCTAGTGCCATATCTTTTGAAGTGGTTCGCAATTATTGGTACGGTGTACCCTTCTAATTAAGGCCCAAAATATCCCACCTCTATATTATTGGCTTCTTTGCATTGTACAAAATTTATACTCCCTTTGTTCCAGTTACATTGGCACACTCTTGGAAGGCTCTTGGATTATTGCAACTAGTGATTGGACATGAAGCTGAAAGAAAAGGTTGATTTGGTAGGAAATAGTACGTAATCACTGTAGCTAGAACATGACAAGCCTCCAAATAATTAGCATAAATTTTGCCTCCAAAATGTACTTTACAAACCCACGTGAATTAGGATAAAAGGGAAGGGGGGGGGGGGGGGGGGGGGGGAATAATGACACTTTAATTCAAACTCACACCATAATAGCAGCTATTATAAAGCAGTGAAAATATTCACCACATATTAACTTAGATTAAAAAAGAGACCAGAGTGTGTCAGGTCCTCTAAAACTTCTCGTTCTCTTCTTCTTAACCACTGGAAGTTGTCTTCCTCTGGTTTTCCGTAGCCACAAAAGAATACCGGAACGGCAACGGTTGAATGATTCTCAGCAGTGTCAAATAGGAGAGTTCATCCTCCAAAATTTGAGCGAAGGCAAGATTGTGACCCATCGCCATAAGGAGGCAGCCCAACGATGGAACACTTCGGTTCGCACTATAAGCCGCATGGCCAACCTGCATAAAAGACAAGATCAACTGGGGTTATGCACAGATTGGAGCAGCAAGGCCAAAGGAAAAGAAGGAAGGAAAAAGGTTGAAATAAACAAGGAGTTAGCTATGGCAGTCCCACTCCAATTACGCACATCACAAAGGGGATTTGCAGCAGCAATTGGAGTAAGCACTACTACTATGCATCGCTGGATCAAGAAGGGTCAAGTTCTGAGACATTCAAATGCAATAAAACCTCTGATTTCAGCAACTAACCAGCTGCACAGGTTATACTACTCCATATCTCACTTGAAACATGATACAAGTCTAGGAAAAACAACTTTCATGGATATGCATCACATTATACACATAGACGAGAAATGGTTTTACATTACTAGAGTTGCTGAAAAGTACTATCTTCTTCCGGATGAGGAAGAGCCTCACCGTATGGTTCAAAACAAGAGGTTCATAAAGAAAATAATGTTCCTATGTGCCGTATGTCGGTCAATCATCAACAATAAGGGGGAGGTCTTGTTTGATGGAAAAATAGGGATATGGCCATTCTCACATGAAGAAGCTGCAAAAAATACAAGCAAAAATAGACCAACCGGCACTTTGGAAACTAAACCAATACCATCAATTGACCGTGAAGTTACCAAAGAGTTCATGTTGACAAAGTTGGTCCCAACAATCAAAAGGAAATGGCCATTACTAGCTAGCACAAACATAACAATTCGGCAAGACAATGCAAGACCCCATATATGTGATGATAATGCTGAATTTAGAATGGCAGCTAGTTCGGACGGCTTCAACATCAGATTAGGTTTTCAGCCCCCAAACAGCCCTGATTTAAATGTTTTAGATTTGGGTTTTTTTTAACTCGATCCAAAGTTTGCAGCACCGGTCAATGACACGCACATTGGGTGGACTTATTTCAGCCACAGAAATAGCATTCGAACAGTTAGAGCCAGAAAAATTGAACAAAGTGTTTCTAACGCTACAGTGTGTCATGGTGGAGATTATGAAATGCAAAGGGTTGAACCGTTACAAGCTACCACATATGGGGAAAGATGCGCTCTAACTACAAGGATTATTACCAAGTGACATATAGGTGGACACATAATTGGTTAGGGAGGGCTTACAACACTTGATAGCAGCTAACAAAGCAATGAGACTTGAATATATTGTGGATCAATTAATTGGTTAGCAAGTAGGTTTCAAATGCCTTTCGGTATTTTGTTGTGGTTGGATTGGGCTAGGCATGCATACAGGTTGCAAATACAATTCTAGGTTTTGTTAGTGTGTTCCAACCATGTATGTGTGAAAACCATTGGAAGTTTACTTTTTTTAGAATGAATGGTGTGATGCAAGTGTGTGTACTCCAGATTGAGAACCTGTTTTACACATTGATGAAACTTTGTTGAAACAGTGTAAGAACCTGTTCTCACAGCTAACAAAATCTAACTTTCGGAAATTGAAATGCATTCGCATATCAATACCAGCCAGCCTACTTCGGAGAGACCAACAGAAAGTTGAAAAGGCAGTCATGAAAAAAAAATTCCAACCCGCCTCAAGTGTTAACTTAATTGGTTACGACCGTATTAATGAAATGTTGAAATGACGAAGTTCCAGCCACATACACAATTACAAACACAGCCACATACACAGCCAAACAGAACACAATAGGCACAAACACACAGCCACGACAGCCACAAACACACAGCCACGACAGCCACAAACACACAGCCACGACGGCCACATACACAGCCACATACACAGCCAAACAGAACACGACAGCCACAAACACACGGCCACGACAGCCACATACACAACGACAAACACAGTACCAAAAATTCATACACAGCCAAACAGAATAATACGAAGTTAGAGCATGGAAAATATCAAATATTGTTCTTCAGTCAACACAGTTGATCTTGAATATCATACCTACACATGGAAGATGACCTTCCACATTTCCATTAATGCTTTTGGCGGCAATTTTCCATATTCGTCACTCCGATATTGACTCAATAATAACTTGTACACGGAAGGATGTACCTGAAAATAATTGAATGCAATATGTCACTGTTTGCAGAGAATCTCACATATTTGACAAGAAATCATGCTTCATAGGCAATCCCACATACGGTTACAGAGTATTGACATTGCATTCGCTATCAAGGCAGTTTACCTCAGATTATCGGGTCTCGCCGACACAGAATATTAGGATGCAAACACAGGGTCACTATCACAGACTAACAGAGAGTATTGGGATTCAAAGACAATGCAGTACTATTGAATTCACTATCAGGGCAGTTTACCTGATTATTAGGATGCAAACACAGAGTATTAGAATGCAAACACAGGGTCCCTATCACATACTGACACAAAGTATTAGCATTAACATTGAATTCACTATGAAGGCAATTTATAGATGCAAACACATTGTATTAGGATGCAAACACAGGGTCACTACCACATACTGACACAGAGTATTAGGAACCCTAAACACAGAGTATTAGCATTGAATTCACTATCTGTCAATAAACATATATCGAGCTGGGAATACGTTTACCTCCGACAAGTCGATTGGCGCCCCGTTCAACTCGTACACAAACAATTCTGAAGCTGATTTTGTCGCCTGAATCACCCTACTCGGCTGCGGAGTTGAAAATGTTGCATCATCCTCCAATAAATCGAGCCCATCCTCCTCGTCAGATTCGTACGTGTCTGTGACGACAAGTGACCCCTGAGCATCCACAAACTTCCGACAGCCTGACCTGACCCGCCTTGGTGCTGGAGATCTTGTCCTCCGGTGTTGAAATTGTGGGCGTCTGGTCCGGGACGAAGGTATCGACACAATGTCTGCCTGTGATACGATCTTCTCGGCTAGGGTCGCCGTGAAATATTGTTTTTCATCGACGAAGGTATCGCCGATCTGGGACTCGTATGGTAATTGGGGTTCTGAATCACCGAGAATAGGGAGGTTATTTTTGGACATAGCGGGGCTTGGTTCGCTCATCCATCGTCCAGTGGCAGATCGACGGATTTGTGCTATGATACGGCAGGCTAAAGGAACGGTGGAAGTGTATAGCGGCGGGATATAGGCAGTATGGGGCGAGCTTCGTACGGGCGGACCTTCGATTGTCACCGGCGATGAGTAGGTGAGCCGCGAAGTGGCGATTGGTAGAAGAATTTACTCTGCTAGGGTTTACAATTCTCGGGAAAGAAATGTTTGACAGGGAAGAAGAGTACAAGATGACTTCGTGGCATAATTCTTTTCTGCCACATATTTAACCCAGCAAATTTGAAATTGGGTCATAATCTGGGCTCAACCCAATTCATATGGAGGGAAAGGTTACTAGATTGTGATTTAGTGATTGGCGTAATTTCCCTAAACTGGATGATTAAATGAGAAAGCAGGAGTAAATTTTGAAAATAAATGAGGGCAAAATGGGAAAATATATAAGCTGCCCCCCCTTATTTGGCATAAAGTTCAGAGGTGGCACAAAAAAAAACATCCATTTTTGGCAGGTGTGCCAATATAAATGGAACGGGGGGAGTAGTAAGGCTTACTTACATCAGTAGATTATATCAGTAGATGAGAAGGTAAATTACGATATTTAAAAATTGATGGTCACTACTTGGTAACCATATTGAACACTCTTAAATAAGGAAATTTTTATACTACATTCGTTGAATTTGAACACATAACTTTGGAGCATTTAATCACTTGACTGATCACGTAGGTGCTTAGTTTTTCCAATTCAAAAATTCACTAAGTCCTATTTTTGTTCCGAATAAGTTTTCGTCAACAACAGCGGACGATGACAAAGTTATAATTTCTAAAGTCAATGCTGGTACATGGTATATCCGCACTTTCAGAAACTGCGGTCATATCCACACTTACAAGAAAATTGAGGATTATTCAAACATTTTTCCCTTTTTAATTATACGGGCATTTCGGTCTTTCCACATGAAATCAACGAAGATCGATTTTGACCAAGACTCCAGAGTAAATGAGGATTACATTCGCACTTCCGAAAATGTGACTATATTTACACTTATAAAAAAAATTGGGATTGCACGAATACCTCTTTTAACAATTAATTAGACTTTGAGGCTTGGTCCAATTGGCTGTTGACTCAATCTAACTCTTAAATATTATGGGGGGAATCACCGAGACGCTTCGATATATATGCAGTTTAACCTGACTTGACTCGTATATCAACCTATTCATCCCTATTAAATAACATGTTTGATCTGATCCAACTCAGTTCAACCCACACTAACCAAATCAAGCTACTTATCCTTATCAAATAATACGTTTGATATGGTCTAATCTGCATGGACGAATCTACATGGGGCTGGAGTAGCTATTCATCCTTATTAATTAACATATTTGATCTGATCCAACTCAGTTCAACCCACACTAAGCAAATCAAGCTACTTATCCTATCAATAATACGCTTGATGTGGTCTGATCCACATGGACGGATCTACATGGGGCTGGAGTCCACCTCCAGCCAGCATCAAGAATAAAATTGTCGAGAATAATTTTTAAAAAGCTCTCTCCCACTTCCTCTAATATGAAAAAAGACTGATACTTTACTTTACTATCAGCTCCCATATACGCCATGTATATTTCCTGACTCCGACCCTGCTCCCCCGACCCACAAACCAAACAGCCCACCCCTACCAAATAACATGAAGATGTTGATTTTCCACACTTACAT
This sequence comes from Rubia yunnanensis, assembly GCA_037428765.1. Taxonomy (NCBI): domain Eukaryota; kingdom Viridiplantae; phylum Streptophyta; class Magnoliopsida; order Gentianales; family Rubiaceae; genus Rubia; species Rubia yunnanensis. The sequence goes on from CM075062.1 coordinate 137,965,287, forward strand.
TTCTCACCATTACCATTAGTTTCATTCAACTTTATCCACCACACCCCACTAATAAATACTTGGAATGCATACAACTATACATGACCGACCAAACCTCGAATAAATTGGGTAAAATTACTCCGTAATTAGGATATATGGATGCCATATACCAAATCGTGCTCTCTCTGAAAAAGAAAAAGGATGAAAAACAAAAAGTAATTCCCGTGGTGGCTGTCAAAGCACGTCCGCACAGGCTTACAAATGCAGAAGGCGACATTCAATTTGGCCACTTTTTTGGCATCTTCCCTCGTTCCTCTGTTGCTCCAAACGTGGACCAACCGAGTCCCGCCACGTGGGCTTCCCCGAAACTAAATCTCACAACGGACAAATAATGGGATGAGTGCAGTTTCCCGGGTGGGTGCGACCGGGTTTATAAGTGGATTTGCTTACAAGTCGAGGAGAAAAAATTTTATGTGGAGGTACGTGGGGAGATAAGAGTTAGTTAAATAATGATACGCGTCAAGTGAATGAATGAAAAAATAGTAAAAAGCATAGAATTAAATTATGCCACGCTCGCTTACCATGTGTCAGTATTTAATTGAACTCGCCTTCCGACATACAATTTCTCCACATACATTTTCTTTCTGATGAGTTGAGTGCTTTTATCCGTTAGATAAAGTATTTAAATATAATTTATTCTAAAATGCAGAGACTAGTTTTGGAGGGAAATAAAAACATTGAGTACACATGGACGAAAATGGGTCGACATACGTTCACTCGGTCGAGCAATCCATTCTTGAACTCTAATACCATGTAAGACTTATGGGTTTTTATTGTAAAGTCAATTGGTATTACGTAGAGTTAAGCAATTGTTTTGCCAGCCATCAATGTGAGACTCTTAATAGTTCACATCACTCTTTCAAAATAAGTCAGATATGCTTATAAACGCAGCTCTATCTAACACTTTATAAGTATTACATGCACATTATATGCATTTAAACTTGTAAAAATGACCATTTTGTAAATCAAATTATGCATCGTAAACATTACAATACATAATATTAAAATATAAATATATTATATTTATATACCATGCACATTCATCATATTTATTATAGGTACGGTACACTAGAAAATAGATCAAAGCTCAACGGGTCGTTGTCTCATGTCTGGTTCGGGTGGACCTTTCCTATGTGGTTCGATCGTGCATTTTGGGTCGCCTTCGCACCCTATAAAATGTTAGTTCTATCATCCACTTCATCTTCAACTGAACTGCTCTGTCCTTGCCGGATCCCATCCCTTTTATTTATGTTTTATTTGTGCCACAACTTCACAAGGGTTTGACAGTGAGGGTTAGCATTAGTACAATTGTGGTCATGTTGTTTATCAGCAGTGGCGGATTCGGGAATTTTTTATAAAATTTAAATTGACGGTTTGGCTGATTTATTAATTTTGAAAGGTTGATGATTAAGAGTAATCGATTATTAAATTAGCGGTTAAAGGTGAACAATGATAGAGATTCAGTAATTACAAAATTCATTTGCCCGTTGTTTTACTATTAACACTATATTATATCAATATCAATGTAATATTAATTTGAATAAATATTGAATGATTAAATTAATTTTATAATAAAAAGGTTTTAGAACTTTAAATTACGATTAATAAGTGTATCTATCTATCTACTCCTAGATAAATAAATACATATTAATAATAGTGCTACACATATGTGTTTCAATGACCTCCAAAAAATATGTCTGGTTGTAAATAACGACGATACAGAAAAACTAATATTAGAAAATCCACGTTACGACGAATAACAATATCTCATGGGATAAATTTATTATTTCTATATATTTATCTGAACACATGATCGAAATTTGACAATTTTAACTGTCAAATACTAGTAAGTATCCAGATTCGGATGGGACGGGATTACATCAAATGAGGGACCAGTGATTACCGGCTAGGGTTAACATTTTCCTGCCATTTTGCTGTTTGAGACATGGTGGTAAAACACAGTGCTGTGGAGCATTGTTTATTCACTCCCTTCGGCTATTTGCAATTTGAAGTGGCGCACAAGATTAAGTAGTAATTTGTATAATTGGTCCCATTCTATTTTGGGTTAGCAAACAGATTGGCTTACTTGTGAGCCACATAATATTCATTTGTGCTCTAAATATCTTCCGAGGCTATAATTATCCCGAATATAGTGTCATCTTACGCCACTGCACTTGAAATTATATATGCCTATTTGTGAGCTTGAGTTTAAGACTTTTAGTTTTAGTTGTTATTGTTTTTTAACAAAATACTAATCAAAATTGGTATAGCCGGTATGATATATACTCCCTCCGTTTTTTTAATATTGGCACACTTACTAAAAGTGGGTGTTTTTTTTTCATTGGCACTTTCTATTTATGTCAAGTTTAAGGTTATTACATCCACTCATTTTACTTTCTCTTCTTTCAATTCAATTTCATCCACTCATTTAGCATCTCCTCAATTCTAACACAAAAAATGAGGTGCCAATATTAAAAAAAATGGAGGGAGTAAGAAAAGATTAGCAAGCATCTAGGTAGTCAGTCAAGGGATTAAGGACATGTTCTCCCGAGCCTATTTGTATTTCAATTCAGTTCAGCTCAGCTCAGTATAAATTTAATTTAACCTAAATTTAGTCATGCATTACTATTTTCAACACATTTATTTTAGTTCGAATCGGTTTAGATCAGTTCAAGACAAGAGCATGGTCTAAATGTCCAACTAAATATTTCAAATTAGTGAGCTGTAAAAACATTGAATGTAATTGTCATGATTGAAACTTGTAACCTTTCACCAGACATGATAAAACCTCACATGCACATAGCTAATTGCCTTAATTACCTTGAAGCATATTTTGAATTCCTACCCATAATCACAAAGCACATATTACCAAAACACATTTTGTATTTCATAGGGAAAAGAATAAGAGAATGCAAATTTGTGAATTTGCTCATCCAAATCCCTAACCTCAATTTTGTTTTATTTTCATACAATAAGTATCATTTGAGTATCCAAAGTACTTATGATAAATGGTGTTTGTTCTGGTCCTTAACTGCAACTTTGGAATAGTTATGATTCCATTGCTACTGTTTTGTTCTATTTTATCTCTTGATGCTTTCATTTTCAAAGTCAATTTATGTCAAAGTAAACACTTAACGGAACTTCTTTTAAAAAACAAATGACTCCAAATTATAGACCAGGACAAATAATGAAGGAGGGTCAGTTGAACAGCGGATAGTTGACTTGTACAATTGCTATACTGCAACATTTTCTAAATTTATATCAAGAACTATTGAAAGGGTCTTATCTACATAGCTGATTTAATTTTAAAAATATTAATTAAAGAAAAAAAGTGTTTTTATAATACTACATAGTTGATATGAGTGCCAATATAATCTTTCAATATTTGAAAGTTTTAATTTAACCATATCTAGTCAGTGAAAGTGCCAATATAACCCTCTCCGGCAACTTTTAGCCGAAATTTTATAAAATTACATGTTTGCCTTTCTTTTAAAAAAAATTAAAATACGAAAAAAATAGGAAATGACATTATTACCCTTAGACTCATCATTACTACCAGACCAGGACCACCGGAAAAACTCATCAAGTACATATTTGTCTCTTGAAAGACGGTATTTCCATAAGTCATGGAAAGACCAAGATTTAAAATGTAAATTAGAAGAAATGAATATAAAATTTCCGGGTTGTATGAATCGGGTTGTAAACTGTATAACTACTACACGTTGCATAATACATTTTTAATGTTGCAACTACGACATTTTACCTTTTATTATTCTAATTAAACTTCGTCTTTCCCAAGATTTTGCCATTAAATTATATGCAATAAAATGTATAAATAACAAATCAAAACTAAGTTAAATAATATCATTTCAAAATCAGCCAGGATTATGAAAAATCTCGTTCCAGTAGCTTTTAAGGTCAAATTGTAATTGTTTATACATTGTGATACATTTTAAAAAAACAAAGTTATAGGAACCTAGTTGCAATAAATAAAAATAAACATTGGATCACCCAATTGGCTGTATCAATTATAAAATGACGTGGTCTAATGGTTAACCGGTCTAAAATAAGATTTTATGTTTAATTTATTATTCGCATTTTCATCTTATTTAATCAGAGAAACTATCATGTCAGGCCGACTAACGGTTAATCCAACTTAAAGAACCTCGTTTCAGTTTAAAACTAAACTTTGTGATCTAATATAATAAGTTCAACTAATTTTTGAAGTAAAGGTAAGAATAGTAGGCAGTAGATAAAGTAGGGAATATTCCGTGGCACAAGGAAGAACATGATCCACGAAACTAGAAGCGTGGAATGGGCTGGGATTAACACGAATTAAATAAGACCGTGACTTTCTTCTACTCACCTCTTTAACCTTCCAACCAAAACTGTTATCCACCAAACGCCTCCACGTGTCACAATATTAAGTTATTAACACTCCTCTCCCACCAAACCAAACAACACACCAATTAACCCCTCTTACAAATCCTCCAAACTCTAAACACCTCTAGAATATTTCTCATCTTTCCTTCCCCAATCCCAAATCTCGTGCTTATCTCAAAATTTGTAATAAAATAACATGTGTAAGATGAGTAACAGAGCCGTGTTTATCTGCAAGACACTGAAATTTTTGAAAATCGTCAACGACAGATATAGCTATTGTAACTGATATGTTTACAAGAGTGTATTAATTTATCTGGTGTGTGTTTATAAGCAAAACACTTAAAACCCGACATATGAATATTAGTTGTGTTTAAATTGAACGGCTTTACTATTGTAATCGTTAACCAAAAATATAACTGTTATAGCTGATCGCAACGGTTAACCATATATATAACTGTTAGTACGGTTATCAACGTTAACCTTCTGACCGACATGGTTATTGACCAAACACATCCACATGTCACGATATTGGCACTCCTCCCTCCCCAAACTAATTAACCAAACCACACACCAATAAACAGTCCAACGAGGCTACCATATCACCCCTTCATGCTAATCCTCCGAACGCCTCTAGAAATTTTCTCTTCCTTCCTTTCTAAATTCTAAGTGTTGTACTTATCCCAAATTTAAAATTAGAAAATGTGTATCATCGCTTGTCAGAGTGTGACAGACTTGTGTATATAAGCAAAAATAACTGAAAATTCGGTATTATACAGTTATAACGGTAAAACTATTATTAGAGATGTAACGGTTACAACTGCTACAATTAAAAGAAAGAGTTGCGTTTAAACACTTAATACCCTATATATTGTATACAAAATACTTTCAAAATGTACCACTTCAAAATTGCAAAAACCTTGATTAGAAATATAATTTTTACAACTGATGACAACTGTTAACCAGATATATAACTGTTATGATTGGTACGTTAAAACAAAACAATGACGCCTTCAAATCATAACCACTAAAGCGATTTGACAATAAAAAAAAACTCTAATAAGTCCAAGATTTAAACTTGATGGAGAAAAAACGGCCACCAAATTTTAACCACATTATCTTAATGTACTTATAATGTAAAAGTTAAGAGAAGTAATAATCATGTGTTAGGGTGTACTCAGTGGAGTTATACTTATAAATAAAGTCGATGTTTTTTCACATCTTTCATATTTTAAAAGGAAAATGTCCTTGGTGGTTTAGGTTCTATTTTTTTCACTTTCCACCCTATCTTCTGAATCGAACTAAAATAAAATAATTAAAATTCCAATTAATTTTGTTATAGAGATGAAGCTAAGGATAAACGCAAACCACGTTCATATGACATTATCCTCCAAAAAAGGAAATCCAAATCAAGCGTCCTTGCCCCTCTCTAATGCTCTTGAACATTGTGAATTCATCTTTTAACGGATAAGGATAAATCCTCTTATGCTCATTCACGTCTATTTCCTCACCTCCCAATACTCTCTCTAAACGTCACCAAACCCCAAATCCTCCCCATATAAATACCCCTCCATTTCCAAAGGCCCCTCTCCAAATCACACCCAAAACCACTTGTACTTTCAGCTTCACCTGTACTAATCAATCCTCGAAACGAACCAAAAATCAGACACTTTTCTTCGATCCTGACAACAAATGGATAAATGGGTTCGCGGTAGAACCATCGGAAAGGGCTCTTTCGGGACCGTCAGCTTGGCGGTTAAGTCCTCCGGCGGCGGCGGTGGCGGCGGCAGTGGCAGTTATGTTTTTGCGGTGAAGTCGGTGGATACGAGGTTGTGTTTGCCTTCTCAGATTGCGGCGCTGGAGAATGAGATTCGGATTCTCCGCTCGGTTTCCTCACCGTACGTGGTGGCGTATTTGGGCGACGACGAGACGGCGGAGGGTGCGACGTCGTTTTACAGGAACCTTCATATGGAGTACCTGCCAGGTGGCACCGCGGCTGACGTGGCGCGGGAGCGACGGCGTCGTATCGGTGGCGCAGCATTTGGCGTGGAAGAGGAGAGGAGCGTTGGGAATCACGCCTTCTGCGTTGCCTCCGCTCTCAAGTGCCTTCACGCGCAAGGCATTGTGCATTGTGACGTGAAGGGCGATAACGTCCTGGTGGGGCCCGCGCCGGAAACCGCCAAACTGGTGGACTTCGGATCGGCGGCGGCGGCGGATGGGAAGACGATTATCTCGCCGCGGGGGAGCCCGATGTGGATGGCGCCGGAGGTGATCCGGGGGGAGTACCAGGGGCCGGAATCCGACGTCTGGTCGCTGGGATGCACGGTGATCGAGATGGTCACCGGGAAGCCGCCGTGGGAAGACAGGGGCGCGGGGGAGACTATCTGCCGGATTGGATACTCCGACGAGCTGCCGCAGATTCCGGCGGAGCTGTCGGAGGCCGGCAGGGACTTCGTCGAGAAATGCCTCAGCCGGGAGGTTGATCAGCGGTGGAGCTGCGATCAGCTGCTGCAGCATCCGTTCATCTCAAAGTGTGCTCCGGCGGCGGCGGCGCCGCTCTCCGCCCATCTCTCGCCGCGGTGTGTTCTGGATACATTCAACGTGGAATATTCCGACGACGAGGAAGAGCACAGAGAGACAAGCACTAGTAATGGAAATTCGAAATTTAATGGCACTATTGGGAAATTGAGCTCAGGGGGAGGGGCAATTTGGGAATCGGACGGGTGGACGACAGTGAGAGAGTTGAACAGTAATGCAGAATCGGCGGTGGCTTCGGTTTCCGGTGAAGGGACGAGGTGGGACTTCACAGAATCCAGAGGGGCAGAATTGGAAATCGAGGATTCCACCGGGATTGGTGAATTGAGCATCGAGGAATATTTGGTAGATTCTTCGCCAACTGGAGTAGAAGAATCAGTACGAAATTACTACCAAGCCCGTGATGAAAACGGCGTCGTTGTGGACTCTGATGAACCGGAACGGTCAAGCTCAATACGCCGTCGTAGGACTCCTCCTTTTTGGTCATTTATATCGTTGTTCATTTTGTATTGGTTTCATGGATTGTACACTAAGACAAATTCAAAATGTTACAAATTGCTTTATTATTATTGTTACACCTCGCCTTATTATATGAAATTATTCCGTCAATTTACTATGAAAAATGTGATAATCCTCGAGATTGTTCTATAATTATCTTTTGATCTAACTTAACTAAGCGTCGACAAAATTGATGGGATATTTTTAAGCGTACCAGAAAGGATATGTATCAAAAAAGGATTTATGTGGTATGTTCTTTTAACCTTGGTCAATTGAACGTCAACCTATCGAGTCATTTGACTTGAATTATTGGAGTATCGATATTATGAAACATACAGAGAATGTTCAAATATAATACCTGATCCGTCAGGTTAATAGGAATTTTTGGGAGAATATCTCTCTTCCTGTGATCTAGTGCAAATGCCTCCAATCAAAATCGCAGTAATCGACTCGGAAATGTAGAACCTCTAGCCATTACATTCTTTCACAATTTCATTTCCTCTTTAAACATAAGAACAACAATGTTACCTTAGGAGTTTCGTGTGGGTAATTTTCAAGGGTTAAGATTTGAATCTGGTACCTTTGTGTTTGTCTTAGGAGTAATTAATGTTGCATTAGGCAACAAATGATAAGATTGGAGATTGGGCATTGGGAATTAGGCAATGGGCATAGGCCAGCTTATACGAGAAGAGAAGTATAGGACAAAACTACCCTCCGGTGAAAGGTTGGCTTGCACATGGAAGCAAGCGGTTTCGTGGTTCAAGTTTTGGCTCCAAACTAACGCAAATAGTGTGTTAACTGTCGTGGGGTAACGTCAGTCCGTTTTTAATCATTCATTCTCTGGTTCAACTTAAATTACACATAATTCTTTTTCCAATCAAATTTATTGGAATTTGATCATATATTTGAATAAACGGTCAACAATATTATTGTATGAGATACCGTTAGATTCACCGTAACATGAAGTTTTAAAATATCAACTTTTGTGTGTCATTGTTATACGTAACTATATATATTTATAGTGAAATGTATTTATTAGAGATCGTAAAAAAAATTTTGTGCAATTTAAGGTGGGACGGAGGAAGCAATGAGAGTGTGCATCATCAACCATGCCTTCCAAGTAAACAATGACAAGTGTTCAATTTTGATTACAAAGCCACTTAACTATTATTATAATAGCAAAGCAAGGCCATGGGAAGTGGTAGAGATCGCTAGCGATCTCTTACCAATTAAATATTTTTGTTTCTCTCTCTCTTCCACCTCAGCTTAAGAGACTACTTAAGAGACGACCCTTTTTTTCTCCATAATGGTTAAGAGACCACTATATACTATTCATGGAAACCACTTGATTTTCTCTATCCTACTCATTAATTTGACCATTAAATATTATTTTAAATAAATTTGTCCACCAAAAATAAGCTGAATGTAAAATTTAATATAATTATTAAAAATAAATTTAAAAATAAATAATAAGATAATTCCATGTTTTTGAAATTATATAAAAACCATTAAAATTGCAAAAATCAATTATAACAACTATAAAAATTACAGAAAATACTAAATAAAATATTGATCTAGTCCGACCAATTATTACAATTTGAAAATCAAAATTATATTAAAATTGGAATTCTTAAAAAATTGGAAAAATTGGAAAAAAAATCAGAAAAAATACGATTTGGACACGTGTCGCCACCAGAATGGGATGGGACACGTGTCCCATTCAAAAAAAATTCCCAGCGTCCACAAGAAAAAACCGTTGCGGGCACGTGGTCCAATCCCTGGGTGACACGTGTCCGCAACAAAAATTCAAAAAAGGTGCGGCCAAGTGGGATGCGTGGCCCACTCAGGGGGCGACATGTGTCCCACTCAGTAAAAAAAACAAGCGCGCACAAAGGCCATGAGCTTGTGTCAGTGGGCTCGGTCTCTTGCACGGTCTCTTAGCAAAAGACTCTTGAGTGATCTCTTGTTAAGAGACCACCACTGTGGTGGTTTTCAGTCTCTTGAGCGGTATTTTAATTTTAAGAGACCACCACTGCTCATGCCTTAAGACTTTAAGAGCACCATTTAATCGTATTACTGATCGATCTCTGCTCCAAATTAACATGTACGGTAGTGCATTTTCAATGCAAGTATTAGGTTACTGTATAAGTTGATAAACGTATATATTAGTAGACTCTCAATTGTAAAACACGTTTTATTTTTTCTTTTGAAAACTAATTTTCATTCATGTTATCTCACATAAATTGTTGACACTCCCTCATGGCTCACACAATTAAATAGGGTGAGTCTATCACTGCAGTCCCACATTGTGGAGACTTCACACTCAATACGGTGTAGATGGGGATTTATAGCTGTAATAATGCAACCCTGGGGAGGGGGCATTTGAACTCGAATTGCACATAGCGGGTCACATTGCCCTGACCACTTCGACCAACCCAAGTGGTTCACGAATTCAATTAAAAAACCAACGAGGGTCAACGATAGACTCTTATCTCAAACAAAAAGTTTAAGGGACCTCACCAAGTAGAGTTTCTATTCCCTGGACTTAAAAGTGGGGTGGTTAATATTTCACCTCATTAAATTTTGGCCACGAGCATCATTATGAACACGTTATACTAAAGTTATAAATTGTAAAGGTAGTATTAAAGGTGAAAATTAAATGAAAAAACAAAACACCTCCAACGATTTCCATCTATGCACATCACACTGATGTTCGGAATACAATTAATCTCGGATTCTTGGGTAGCATTGAGATGCTCTGAGCCTCACTCTAAAATATCAATACCACGCTAATACAATTTCAACTGACACTATCAAATAGACTTGCGTCTGATGTTCTTGCAAGAACTTCACTGATGGTTTCAAGCTGTCAAATTTGTCAGAATTGATCAAAATTTGTCACCTCACTCTTTTCACTAAAATTGTAATCTATCTTCAAGTCAAGTAAATTTCAAAATAAATTTGCATAGCACCTAATGAAGTGTTGGTTTGAAATGGTGAGTGAGTTGAGAATTTGTCCACGGATAATAGAAGTTTTGAGAATTCGTACTTTCTTCCTCCATCATAAGAGTTAAAATGCTTTAAATTAACATGATTAATGAGCAACAAACTGTCAATTGATTTTGAATTTTGAAAGCCCAGTTCAATAGACATGTTACGTTATGATGAGGGAAATTTGAAGGTGGAAATGAGGATAGTATGATGAGGTTGCAAAAAGTTTCAGGCATGATGGGTGACTCAAACTTTATCATCATCTATCATTTCATGGGTGGATTATGATTTGTCACACTGATTTTTGAGCTACAATTAATCTAGCAAATACGACAGGGAAGTGAATCTTCTTTTTTTTCACTTTAAGGACGGATTTTTAAAAAAAAACTATACTTGGTCCTAATTCTTAGCGAACAAGAAACATGAGCACGTAATATGGGGTCTGTTTGGCAAAGGTTATAAACTGTTTTATTTATAATCAAAACATTTCTTAATATGAGAAAGTCTCAGGAAAGACGGTCTTTCCGTAAGCTTATAGACAGTCAGTCCTCAGGGGCATTTGACTTAAATGTTGTATTTTTTTTATAAAATTTAAAATTACATTTTATAAGTTAAAATAAGTAATAATATGTATCTGAAGGTGGCACTGTAAAAATATATGATATAAAAAAATATTTTAAAAAATTTTAAATTTTGTATGTAATTTAAGAAATGCAGTGTGTAAGGTAAGAAATAAGTGGCATGTCCATAAGCTTATGGACATGCCGTCTGTCAGGAGACCCACTCTTTTAATATTTGGTAGAGTGGTAAAAAATAGTTTATTTTAAGAGCATTTTTTGGGAGAAAAACAGAAGGTGGTATTCCTCTGCTTTCGAAACAAGCACATCTCTACCAAACACACCCTTAATGTGTTTGGTTGAATTGTACATATAATCAAAACTGCCTTTAAATAAGGGAAGATTAATTTTTATTTTTCCATAAAAATAACTCTTACTTTTAAAACAAATGGTATTTTAACACTTTACCAAATATTTTAAAGTGCTTAACTTAATTATAAGTATAGCAGTTTATAAACTCTTATACGCTCATTATTCTCTACAATGCCCTCATCACCTTTTTTTAATAAAAAAATCATTCATTCCAAGATGTTGGGAAAAACGCACAACAACGATTAAACTAAGTGCAATTGACATCCAACCTAACTAACCTCTGGCAATAACCAATTTATTGCAAGGATATTCAAATTACATGTCAACCAGACTGATCGTCCGTACTGTGAAAGATTAAAGATCCAATGAAAAAACTGCAACACCACCCTCGGGGATATTAACTGGTTTCCCGCAAAAATCATGACCACTTGGCAAAGAGCAGCGTATCACGCATCAATATCACCGCCAAACAGGGATCTTCTACAACTGTGACACCACTTGATCCAACCACAATCTATGTTGTCCAAACTGTAAACACCATAAAAAAACACAGATCTGGCAAACCCAAATTGATGAAAACCAAAAAAAATAAAACTACAAACAAAATTGCGAACATAGAATTTGAACAACCAGATCGAGAACAATACATCAATGTGAACAACTAGATCGAGTTATCATCATGAACACAACGATCTAATCGATCGAGTTGAAGAACAAAACTAATTTATGGAAATAAATCTCACAGTTATTGAATAATAAAATTATAAATTAAAATCACATGCTGTTCCGCATTTCTCCTAATGAAAATATGGGAAAAAATATTGAAAAGGAAGGAGTGCCGCTGGATTAGAGAGAGGTTACACAAGGTTTTCGTCAATGCCCCCATCATCTAGTATGGTGTTACTCGAGACAATTAAAGAGATATGATTATGATATTTTTCGAGTATACTATTAAATAAAGAAAATATTTTAGGAAAAATCGTCTTTCCACAGGATTATGAAAATGCGTGGTTTAAAATAAAAGGTAAGACGTCTTAGTTGCAACATAAAAAATTTATTATGCAACGTGTAGTAGTTATAAAGTTTATAACCCAATTCATGCAACCCTAAAATTTAATCTTCATTTCTTCTAATTTGCACTTTAAACCTTGGCCTTTTCATGGCTTATGGAAATACCGTCTTTCAAGAAACAAACTCAATAAAAAGTTTTTTCTATCACACCATCTAATGATATTAGATCAATTATAATAATTTAATTTTCTTAAAGTTATGGAGATCTCGTTGCAATAAATGAAAATAAACACCAAACCCTCTAATAACATTAAATTATGAAGTGATCCCACGGTTTCGAGTAAAACTATGTAACATACAAGCCTATTTAAACATGTATGCTGTTCTATTCCCAATTTCCCATCCAATGGTAAACAAGAGTTAAAAGACAAGTATCAAAATTACCCAAATCTTTCTTAGTGCTCAACTTTTTCCCATGTTTCCAATTCTCTGAACAAATCCCATCCAATCCATTGGCATTGTCGAAAGACTGAAATCAAATTAAGCAATTGTCACGTCTATTGTTCCCCAAACGCCTACCCTAAAACAGCAAGGCTGGCCAATTCTAGCCAATTTCATGCAGCTGGTAAAGAACAAACACTGTGTCTGTTTGACAGAGATTATAAATTATTTTGCTTTAGTGTTTGGTAAAATAATAAAAAAAATGTCTTATTTTAAAAGTATGAGCTATTTTTTGGGAAAACTAAAGTTGGGGTCTGCTTTACTTTCAAAATAACCTGGTTTACTTATTAGCAAAGCTGTACCAAACAGACCCACTATCACCTCATTTTATTTCCTTTTGTTTTACAGCAATTAATGTATTTTTCCTACCGCTATGATGTGTCGAAAAATAATTGATTGATAGCAAATTTGTATTATTGATATTACCAGCTGGTTTACACAAAGAGTATCTTTTGTGAAATTTAACTTATAAATGAACCTGACTTTTAAAAATACTTTTTACCTTTTAAAACTGTTTTAATTTATAATTAAAGAACCCCTACACACAATACCATGACTTATAACTATTTACATACCATAGCTTGAAATTTCAAATATTATTTTAAAAATCAATGAAAACAAGAAGTTAATGTCAAACGACATGATGTTTACTGTTCATTTGGATCAAATCAAACGGAATTGAACTTAAATTCCTCCGTTCCTGTCATTTTTTCCACATTTTTTTGTTGATTTTCTCAAATTACGTTTGACCATAAATTACCATTAGTATATAAGCTTCAATATCATCATGTTAGATATTGTTGAATTCCATGTACAATGTATTTTCTAAATATCAATATTTTTTACGCAATTAATTTACATAACTAAAGTTATTTGTAGTCAAATATGATTTTAGAAAGCTGATCAAAAAGTGTGCAGAAATATTTGGGACACAGAGAGTAACAACAAACATAATGCCTATGTTCCGTTGGATGTAGCTCACTTTCCTTTTTTGGTTAGTTTCCTTCATTTTTCATCCACTCATTCTACATTTTTATCTTTTCTAAATTCAATTCCATCTGCTCATTTCATTCACCCAAATCCAAGCACACAAGGCCAGTGTGCCACATTCAATGAAACAGACGTTGCAGTCAAAATAATAACGGTAAAATTAAGTTAAACCAAGTTGATCAAATCAAAACAAACTGGCTCAAACTGAACCGAGTTGAAGTTCAGATAAACACAAACTTAGTACAACTTTTCATAGATAAACCTACCTTTTAAACAATTGATTTTACATGAGATCGGAGTATATACTTAGAAGATTACTTTTAGATCGGACAAATCACAAGTTACAATGATAAACTAAAAAAACCCTCTGCTGTGGCTGAAACCAGATGGCAATCTAAATGGATATGGCACTCCACAAACTGACAACTAATGAATTCCCCAACTTCTTGCCAACTACAAATCCTTATTTTAAAACACGCTAATCCTTTGAACGGTTGCCAAATGCATGTGGCTTTACTATATTCGTTATCCGATTATTGATGGATTTAGGGAAGCAAAAAGCGTCTTCTACCAAGTTACAATACAGTTTCAACTCACTGTCCAACAAGTTCCTACTGAATTTATTAATCAAGTGTTCCGTAGGTGGCTGGGAATTGATGTTGAAATTAAGGAGGCGGCAAATTATAAAATGTTTACATGTTTGTAAACAGCGTATTGGTTCAGTGGTTAATCCACTATTTCTAGGATGCAGGGGTTTAATGTTCAAGTTACATTTATGTCGAGAATGGTGAATTTTAAAATAATTAGTTGATAGGAATATTTATCGGGTGGCGTTGGATCGTGTTGGTGGTCTTTACTGTAGCTTCTTCACTTGCAAATGGTTCATGGAAGTGTGATGGTGGAAGTTTCAATTTGGAGGTGGTCTATGAAAATGCGGTCGTTAGTGGTGCAACAATTGTCTCCTACTATAGTCATATTGATAGAATCCGGTGTATGTAATTTAATTGATTGAATGTACTCCCTCCGTCCCAGCTAAGATTGCACTCTCATCATTATCACGTTGTTCAACAAACATGTTTGACCATTAACATGTTTACCGGTGTATGATAACGGCAAATACAAATTTGATATTAAGAAACTATTTGTACGATAATATTGTTGTTCAAATACCAATCAAACTTTGATAGAGAATATTGTATAAAAAAAACAAGAGTGCAAGCTCAGTTGGGACGGAGGGAGTAATCTTTCAAATGTATGTATGTACTATATTAGTCCTTCTGCTTTCTTATATTTGACATACATTCTATTTTCATCTGTGTTTTAAAATTCTCACATTTACATTTTAGGCAAAAAGTTACCATTTTCATCCACTAACCACCTATCATCCCATTTTCTAATTTGCATAAAATATTACACAAAAATTTAATATGTCAACAAAGAATAACGAATGGATCAGAGAAATTTGTTTCAATACTTTCGGTTTGAAAACAAACCGCTCTAATTTCTAATAAGCATACTATCCTCATCTATTGATTGTCGGTACGACACGAGTATCACGTGCATTTAGTAAGGCCACAACCCAATACCCAAGGATAAAGCTGGCCTGACAAAAACTAAAAAAACTGCATATGAAAGTATCCCAATGTCTTTGTAAATGAGTAACAAACTGATAGCTATTCAAGGTTTTAATGGGAAAACTGTGAATTCTTTACAGAAGAAGAAGAATGACATAAACGAAAAATAGATGATAAAATATAGAGAGCTTTATTATGGTGCACTGATATTAATCAATGACATATCTCATCAATGATGAGGATTACAATATATAGGATTACAACAAACCAAAGTCTAACAGGAATACAATTATGAGTCTATAAGGAAACTATCATCTATAACTAATTCTATAAGGTAACTACCATGTATAACTAATTCTATAAGGTAACTACCATCCATAACCTTTCCTACAAGGAAAGGGTTTCTATTTCCTTAACACCCTCCCTCAAGTTGGAGCATGATGACAAGAATGTTCAACTTGCGAAGAAGATTATGAAATTGCTAATCAATAAAACAATTTTTTTAAAAAAAATTTCTTAGTGGGGGTAGAAGTAGCAGCAACAACCGTAACAGTAGCAGCTGGTAGAGCAGTATTTGTAGGTAATTCTTTTAACACTTCAGGATGGTGGGTGCAATAACCAAACCAGGTCCGTCAGAAGTGCCAATGAAGTAGGGGTCAGTCGACAAACGACCAACAAGTATAAGTATCTTAGGGCCAGGTTGCAATCGCAACTGTTTCAGTAAAGTCGCAATCACCTCATAGCCATTCATGTTCTGAAGCACAGTAGCCTCAAAACCAACATCGGTACAGGCCTGTTCTTGGGATTACTTCCGGAGGCAGACATAGTGTAAAATAAGGTACAAATCAGGAGCACAGGACACACCGACGGAGAGTAAGTGGCGGCGCGTGGGGGCGAGCAGCGATCGTCGGACGTTAGACGGCGGCGAACGGCGATCGGCGCGTGGCGGTGGTTGGCGCGTGGCGTCAAGATCGGCGGTGCGTGGACGTCGGACGGCAGGTTTTAATGCAGCAGAAAATTTTCTATTCAGGTTTCAGAATTTTAGGCTCTGATACCATAATAAAATATAGAGAGCTTTATTATGGTGCACTGATATTAATCAATGACACATCTCATCAATGATGAGGATTACAATATATAGGATTACAACAAACCAAAGTCTAACAGGAATATAATTATAAGTCTATAAGGAAACTATCATCTATAACTAATTCTATAAGGTAACTACCATGTGTAACTAATTCTATAAGGTAACTACCATCCATAACCTTTCCTACAAGGAAAGGGTTTCTATTTCCTTAACAATAGAGGAAAGATTTTGATATGGAAAGAGAGATTAGTCTGAGAAGATACAAATCACAAATCATGCCATTCTATACATTCTAACTACTATTCATAAGCTGTTAAACATCTCTCGCAACTAATCAGCCGCAATCCGTTACAAAACAGTTGTCAAATCTATTAAGGAATCATGAACTCCATCCTGCTTCAGCTATGGCTACTCATCTCAATCTTGGCTCGTTTTACCAGTATCCCTTTGAGAAAAGACTGTTATACCCTTTATCTATTTGAGCCACTTGACAAACCTCTCCCCTTGAAACTAAGTTTGTCTTCAAGCTGTGTCAAACATGAAAAACATGGGATTGATTCTGGATAAAAGTGTTATTCCCATGAAGATTCTTTCTCAGAGAGGTCATTCCATTTAACAAGCCATTGGACTTGTTGTGATGCAACAAAATAGATCAGCCTCCTCTGCAAAATGCGCTAAGGTTCTAAAATCAAGAACTCAGCTTGGTTTGCAACAGGTATATGAGTCACTTCAGTGGGAAGAGGTCTATGACGATGTTTGAGCAGTGATATGTGGAAAATATGATGTATCTTAACAGTGGGGGGGAGCTGCAATTGATGAGCAACTGATCCAATCTTCTGAGTAATAGTGTACGGTCCAAAATACTTTGGAGCTAGCATCATATTGATTCTCTGTGCCACAGATGCTTATTTGTATTTTTGCAATTTAAGATACACCAAATCTCCAACCTGGTAGCTTCTATTAATCCTCTTTTGGTCAGCATAATGCTTGTATCTGTCCTGAGCAACCTTAAGGTGTGCTTGCATCAACAATTGAATCGATTCTCGTTGAGCAACCAAATCATGTGTAGCAGGGATAACCACATTTGAAAATTCCCCTAATCGTTGTGGCTTGAATCCATATAGGGCTTCATGAGGTGACATCTTAATACTTGTCTGATATGAGGTATCATACCACCATTCTGCTAATGGTGACCATCTTCTCCATGTGTCAGGTTTATCTCTATAGAAACAATGAAAATAAGACTCTCGCATCTTATTTGTTCGTTTATTTTGACCATCTGATTCAGGATGATAAGTGATAGGATAATTATATGTTGTTCTTTCATTGGGGAATTTAATTAAAGTGTTGATGTTTGAAGTGTATAATGGAGTTTTTATGGCCAAATTATGCAGTTAACATGGAGAAGAAACAGAGGACGGAAGAAGCATAATTTAGCATCAAGATTGAAGTGCAAAGGTGCAAGATTGAAGAGAAGAAGTTAGCAAGCAAAATGGAAGCAAGAAGTTGGGCTAAATTCATATGCTTCAGCCCACTAGTTAGTTTGTAATAAATACTCTTCCTAGTCCAAGATGGATTAGTAAGATATTTTGGTTGGTAGATTTTATATTATTTTACTCATTTTGAGCTCTATATAAATACCAAGAGCCAAAGTGATGAAAAGGGACTTTTGGGAACAACTTGTGTAGATATTTTCGGATTCTTCTTCTTCTTGGAAGCTTGGCCGAGAGCCCTAGTTTTGGGACTCTTAAGTAGGTTTGATTTTTTTTCTTGTCTTTTCTTCTTGGTAAATTCCTTACTTTTCTTAGTTAATGAAATCATTTCTTTATCTTGTTTTCTTTGTTCATAATATGAGTAGCTAAATTTCTTAGTTGGCTTGGATTGATTCAAGGTTGATTCATAAAGTTGTGAGGGTTGATATGCTTAAAAGTGTTCTTGCAAGTCCCTTGTTGATTATGGTATAAACTTAGGCTTTGTGGGTTGAGTTTGATCACCTCAATTCATGCTAAGCTAGAGCTAATTAAAGTAGCAATTTCTTGTGAAAAACAGATAACTGATACAGACTGTAATAGCAGGAAAATAATCAACTGGGTAGGTAGCTGTCTTTAGCAAATACTTGGATGTCTACCTAAATTAGGTCCTCTTTGTATTAATTTAACAATCTAGTAAGTTTAGCAAATACTTGCTTGCTAGTGGGTAATAAGAGAGGATTTTAGGAGTTCAGCAAATACTTGCTCTTATATAACTAATTGATTTGCGGGGATAACTAATTTGTAGCCGAGGATCAACTGAAGAATCAACGAGTTAATCTAAGCCAACTTCCTTCTTCATTATCTAGATTCCTTTCAATTTATTTTAGTGCTTTCAGTATTTATGAGTTTATGTGTGTTTATGTCTTTGTGTTTTTAGTCTCTTTTGTTTAGTAGTTTTTAGTTAAACAAATCTCAAGTTTAGGCGTGGTTGCTAAACCGATTAACTCTTTAGGTCAATCAATAGAATCAAATTGTTCCCTGTGGATCGACCCTGCTTACCCTGTACTAGTTTCATTATTATTGGAGTATTGCAGGTTTTATTTGTGTGAGGTAAACGACGCTCACCAAATTGGCGCCGTTGCCGGGGACACGGTTGTTGATTTCTGTTGTTTGTTCTACTGATATGTGTGTTAGTTTTTCAGTATATGACCAGGTCTGATAAGCAGGTATTGGAGTTTGATTCTGAAATAGAAAAGACAGCCAAGAAGAATCGGAAGGAAGCTAAGTTGGAAAAGTTGAAGGCTGCAGGGGAACCTCAGTTTGCCCAAATCGAGACCCTTCCAGAGGCAGAAACTGAAGTTAAAACCGATCCTTCTCTAATGGCGAATCCTAATCTTAATGCTGACAATCCCTATATGTGGGAACTTACTGGTCACAGTGAAGAAGACCCCCCTACTCCCATCCAAGTGGCACCAACAGGGAGTCCCATTGAGATTAAGTTAGGCCTTTTGAATGTTCTTCCGAAATTCCATGGAAGGAGCACCGAAGATCCATACAATTTTCTGAATGAGTTCATAAAAATTTGCAAGGTGCAAAAGAGGCCTGAGAATGTCACGGAGGAGCAATTCAAGCTAGTTGCATTTCCATTTAGTTTGACAGGGGCAGCAAACCAATGGCTTTCTAGCTTACCACCAAATTCCATTACTACATGGAATGGTCTCAAGAAGCAATTTCTGGAGTATTATTTTCCCTCCACAAGGACTGAAACGTTGAAGAGAGAGATTTCTAGTATCCATCAAGAGTTTGATGAGCCATTAAGTGCATTTTGGCTTAGGTTTCGAAGGTTGGTGGATAGTTGCCCTAATCATCGCTTTTCGGAGGGACAATTGTTGCAATATTTCTACCAAGGGCTGACTTCGGTGAACAAAGACCTTATGAATTCAGCAAGCAATGGGGGATTTTCCCATCTTCGAGTGAATGAAGCTAGGGAAATTGTCAAGAAATTGATTGATTCCAAGAAGGAATATGACAGAGGTGATGTGAGGATTTTAAAGAAAGTGGTGGATACAAGCTCTTCGGGTGAGGATAAATTCAATGAAAGGATGGATAAATTGGAGAAAATTCTTTCAAAAGTGGTTGATAAAGTTGCTACTCCAAATACAAGCTCTTCTTCTAGCCCTTATGATCGTCCATGTGATACGTGTGGAACATATAGCCATACCACTTTGCAATGTAATTTTGCATTGGAAGAGCCACTTGTTCAAGCAAATACTATGGGGAATTGGAATGAGAGGCAGCCTAGGAGAGATCCTTATTCAGCTACTTACAATCCTGGTTGGAGAGATCATCCAAATTTCAGATGGAGAGATCAAGGAAACCCACCTCAACAAGCCTATGTTCTACCGAATCAAAGAATTCCTCAAGCTTATCCTCAAAATCAGCCACCTCCTCAAGTGAAGTCAATGGATGAGAAGCTAGATTTGATGATGAATATGCTTCAAGATCAGAAAGAGAGTTCTAAGAAAGCCGAGGCTACATTGGACGAGCATACCCGTCAAATTTCTCAATTGACAAATTCTTTGAATGAGCTTCGAATGCAACAACCTGGACTTCCTTCTCAAGTACAAATGAATCCGAGGGAGACAGCAAAACAGATCACTCTCAGAAGTGGAAAAGAAGTTGAGTCACCACCAAAAAAATTTGCAAGCGAGACCAATAAGGATCATCCTCAGCAATCTGGAGCAAACCCTGATTTGCCCAAACAGAGGCTGGTGACAGAAGCTGAAAATCTGGTAGGGGGTAATTTTGAATTAACCAAGGAGGAAACTCCGAGGAAGGTTCTGAATGATCCTCCAGTGAAAATTCTTCCTCCCTTTCCTCGTAGATTAGCAAAGAAAAAAGAAGAAACCATTGATTTCTTGTCTATTTTTGGAAAAATGGATATTAACATTCCTTTGTTGCAGGCAATGAGACTACCACCAGTGAGCAAGTTTTTGAAGGATTTTGTGGCAAGGAAACCACAGAACTCAAGCAAGGTGATAATGAGTGAGTCGGTTTCAGCAGTGCTAAAAAGAGAATTACCTCAAAAATGTAAGGACCCGGGTATGTTTTCTTTACCATGTCATATAGGAGAGGTAAAAATTGAGTCTGCTATGTGTGATTTGGGAGCTTCAATTAATGTTATGCCCTTATCTGTTTATAAGAAATTGATTGGAGCTGAATTGGTAGATACTAGGGTTGTGATTCAATTAGCGGACCGATCTTGTGTATACCCCGAAGGTCTTTTAGAAAATGTTCTTGTCAAGGTCAATGAATTTGTGTATCCCGCTGATTTTTATGTGGTGAAAATGAATCATGATAATGGTGAGAATAATTCTGGAGTTTTGTTAGGTCGGCCTTTCTTAAGGACGGCAAATACTGTTATTAATGTGGGAGATGGAACAATTTGTCTTGATTACTATGGTGACAAATATATTTTCAGCATTGAAGATGCGATGAAAAAACCACTTGATGCTGAAAATATATATGCCATCGATGTAATTGACCCTTTAGTCCAAGATTTTCTTGAGGCTGAGTTCTTGCAGGAAAGAATGGAGATTCCATCATCTACAGGTGCTACAGAGCTGATGTTGCAAGGAAAGAGTGATAAGGAGATTTGTGAGCTGCTATGTTCTTTATATTCTCAAGAAGAAGTTTTGAGCACTGGAACCACTCTCGATTTGCCCAAACAGAGCCTTGCCGACAGACCATTGCCTTCTGAAATTTCACCACCAGTTTTGGAGCTTAAGGCACTGCCACCAAACCTGAAATATGTGTACCTTGGGGAATCTGAAACCTTGCCAGTTATTGTGAGTACCAAGTTGGAGGAGTCTCAAGAAGAAAAATTGATTGCCTTGTTGACGAAGTACAAGAAAGCAATTGGTTGGACTTTGGCGGATATCACGGGAATTAGCCCTGACATTTGCACACATCATATTTTATTGGAGCGGGATGCAAAACCTGTTCGAGATCCTCAAAGGAAGCTCAATCCTAACATGAGGGAGGTAGTTCTCAAGGAAATCCTTAAACTTTTATCCTTAGGAATTATTTACCCTATTTCGGATAGCAATTGGGTTAGTCCGGTCCATGTGGTACCCAAGAAGTCCGGTATTCAGGTGGTGCAGAATGAAAAGAATGAGTTGGTTCCCACTCGGCTAGTCACCGGATGGAGGATGTGTATCGATTATAGGAAGCTTAATGCGGCAACTCGGAAAGATCATTTTCCACTTCCTTTCATCGATCAAATGTTGGAGAGATTAGCGGGGAATAAATTCTTTTGTTTCTTGGATGGATATAGTGGATATTTCCAGATATGTGTGAACCCCGAGGATCAGGAAAAAACTACTTTTACATGTCCTTTTGGCACCTATGCTTATAGGAGAATGCCATTTGGATTGTGTAATGCTCCGGGCACTTTTCAAAGATGCATGATGAGTATTTTCTCGGATTTGATTGAATCAAGCATTGAGGTATTCATGGATGATTTTTCAGTGTATGGGAATTCTTTTGAGATGTGCTTGAGTAACTTGGAGCAAGTATTGATTCGATGTGTGAAAAGAAATCTAGTCTTGAACTATGAAAAATGTCATTTCATGGTGGATGAAGGCATAGTTTTGGGGCATGTAATTTCCGAAAAAGGAATTCAAGTTGACAAGGCTAAGGTGGAGACCATAGAACAATTACCTTATCCTACCAATGTCCGGGAGATTCGTGGATTCTTGGGGCATGCTGGATTTTATAGAAGGTTCATCAAGGATTTTGCCAAGATAGCGCAACCATTAACCAAACTTCTTCAAGATGATGTTCCTTTTGAAATGAATGAAGAGCGCAAGCTTTCCTTTGATGTGCTTAAAGAGAAACTCATCTCTGCCCCGATAATGCAACCACCAAATTGGGACATGCCCTTTGAATTGATGTGTGATGCAAGTGATTATGCGGTAGGGGCTGTTTTGGGACAAAAGCTAGGGAAGGAAAGCCATGTGATTTATTATGCTTCTAAGACTTTGAATCCGGCTCAATGCAATTACACCACTACTGAAAAGGAGCTGTTGGCAGTGGTGTTTGCTCTTGATAAATTCAGGTCTTATTTACTGGGATCAAAGATTATTGTCTACACCGATCATTCGGCGTTGAAGTATTTGTTTACAAAGAAGGAATCCAAGCCGAGGTTGATTAGGTGGATTTTGTTGTTACAAGAATTTGATTGGGAGATAAAAGACAAGAAGGGTGCTGAAAATCATGTTGCTGACCACCTGAGTCGGTTGGTAAAACCTGAGGATGCAATCCCCATTCAAGAATTTTTTCCCGAAGAACATTTATATGCTGCCACAGGCCTCGAATTGGCCAAACCGAGCCCTCTTACAGCAGCATTGTATGGGAAATCTGCTCATGATCCATGGTTTGCAGATATTGTTAATTTCATCACCACTGGGGAAATTCCAGAAACCTTCAGCAATGCCCAGAGAGTGAAGCTCAAGAGTGAGTGTAAGCATTATATTTGGGATGAGCCATATCTTTGGAAAATCGGTTCGGACCAAATCATTAGGCGATGCGTTCCTGAAGAAGAACAAAGTAAAATTCTTTTGCATTGTCACTCTTTTGCTTGTGGAGGTCATTTTGGCCCTAAACGTACAGCTCGAAAGGTTCTTGATAGTGGATTTTATTGGCTAACTATTCATAGAGATGCTTACATGTTTTGTAAGAGTTGTGCTAGGTGCCAAATGACAGGAAATATTTCGAAACGTGATGAAATGCCTCAAACTCCCATTATTGTGTGTGAGATATTTGATGTGTGGGGTATGGATTTCATGGGACCTTTCCCTAGTTCCTATGGTAATCTTTACATATTACTTGCGGTTGATTATGTCTCAAAATGGGTGGAAGCAAAATCCACCCACACTGATGATTCTCAAGTTGTTTCAAGATTCTTGAAATCACATATTTTCAGTAGGTTTGGAGTGCCGCGAGCAATTATTAGTGACCAAGGAACTCATTTTAAAAACCGCACCATTGAAGCCCTTCTAAAAAAGTATGGAGTACATCATAGATTGGCTACTACTTATCATCCTCAGTCTAATGGCCAAGCGGAGATATCAAATAGAGAAATAAAGCAAGTGCTAGAAAGGACGGTGAACCCATCTCGGAAGGATTGGAGCAAAAGATTAGATGATGCTCTTTGGGCTTATCGAACTGCTTTCAAAACTCCTATTGGAATGTCCCCTTATAGGCTTGTTTTTGGGAAAATGTGCCATTTGCCAGTGGAGATTGAGCATAAGGCTTATTGGGCTGTGAAGGAGATGAATATGCAACCTCTCAAGTGTGAGGAGGAACGGAAGTACCAACTTCAAGAATTGGAGGAACTCCGTTTGGAAGCTTTTGATCAAGCTATGTGGTATAAGGACAGAACCAAAATGTGGCATGATAAGAATCTGAGGTCCAAGGAGTTCAAGGTTGGCCAGAAAGTACTACTCTTTCAGTCTAGGCTTCGGTTGATGCCCGGGAAACTAAAATCCAAATGGGCTGGTCCCTTTGAAGTGGTCTCTGTTTGGGCAAATGGAGCTGTTGAAATTAAAAGCATGCATACAGAGAAGTCTTTTCTGGTTAACGGTCATCGTCTCAAGCCATTTCACGATGCATCTCAAGTGGTAGTAGTGGAAGAAATTTCACTATGCCATACCTCCAGTACTTGACCGTATGACAAAGTCTAGCCACGGACTGTAAACGCGGGCGCTTATTGGGAGGCAACCCAATTTTTAATTTCATGTTCTTTCTTTTATTAGAATTTTAGTTTTTGGTAATTTACTTTTATGCAGTTAAACTTCTGTTTGGTTTTATTTTATGTGAAATATAATTAATGCTAATTTTTTATGCTTTCCATTTTATTGTGCAGGGATGTGCTTGAAAAGGAATTACTTTGGGGTTAGTTTTCTGGGGTTTCATTGACGAAGTGAAGAGGCTGAAGGGCTAAATTGCAATTTTCAGAATTGATAGGGTAAAACCCTTCTTCTTCCCCTTCAAATCGCAAAACCAGTTTCTCCTTCAATTCGCAAAACCGTACCGAAATCCTTCACTCAACCACCGCAATTCCACCGCCACGCTGAGGAATTTACCGGCGAAGCCTGATTGTCAAGACGAGCCCATCGGGATGACACCAAGAGTGCTCAAGAAGGTTGCAGAAAGAAGATCCAAGCGAAAAATACCACAACCTCCTGTAATCATCGCCGCGGGGAAGAATCCTTCTCAGAGGGGAAGCAAGCCCGACGCTACAGAGAAGGCGTCGCGGAAGTCCAAGGGTCGAGCTAGTGCGAAACGCAGTAGGGGAGAAGAAGGGGATGTTGCTGGTAGCTCTTCCGCCGCGCCACTGCCTCAGCCGAAACAGGCAAAGACCTCAAGGAAGGCCGCACTACCACCTTCCACAGAAGCCACCCCTGTTCAGACCACCGGCGCTCTTCCAATTCCACCTGAGATTATTGTGGAATCAGGGGAAGCACTGCTTCAATTCGAGGACCCTGAGGTGCAAGCTCGAGCTCTTAAACGAACCAAGAAACGCTGTTCTTCGGGTTTACAATTACAGGTATCTTCCCTTACTTCTTTAGGGGTTTTTGACAGGTTTATAGAGTATTTTGATGCCGTAGGTTGGAAAGCATTGTTGTCTTTGCATTCTGTAAACTTGTATGTGAAATTGTGTGAGGAATTTGTGGTTAGTTTCCGGTTGAATAAACAGGCTGCTTTAAATGTGTCTGAGTCTTGCATTTCGTTTCGATTGGGATTGCAGAACGTGTCTATGAGCCTTAATGAATGGAATTTAGCCCTAGGCTTGATTTCTTATGCTGATTTAAATTCTGATTCATATCAATCCGGTTTTATTGGCAATTATGTGGATTTTCCTGGTTTTAATCCTGTGACTGCATGGAAACTGTTAGCCCCTAATTGTCCTGATCTCTATGATTCTGCTAAGTCAAATCTGCATTGGTTGGCTGACCCTGTTTTGCGATTATGCTGTATGTTTATTCTTCGCAATGTGTTTGGTCGTTCCACCACTTTTACTAAAGTGAGCCAACCTACCTTGTTTATTCTCTGGTGCATGCATTGTAAGCATAAGTTAAACCCTGGGTATTTGTTAGCTGATACACTGAACAGTATAGCACATGATTCTGGTCGCCACATGACTTTATGTGTGCTTGTTGGTGTTTTGCTTGATAAGAATGTGCAGTTGACTGTTCCTGCTTCGTTTGAAAAATTAACTCATTCCCAAGTGTTTGATTTAGAATACATGAGAAGGAGCAATTTGATTTATGATGCTGACAATGTTGTTAAGTTTCCTCAGCCGGGCCCTCCAAACCCGAGCTTATCTTCTTCCACTGCAGGCAATAGCACTTTTCTTGATGAAGTGCATTCCCTTCGGGCAGATGTGCAATCTTTGCACATGAAACTGGATGCTGTAGCTGCTCAAAATGGGTATATTCAAGCTACCTTAAGTGCCTTGTGCAGCACTTGGTTTGCCAGGAATTCACAGCCGCATCAACCCCAATCCTGAGTTCCCTAATTCCCCTCTCTGTTCTTTTCATTATTATTTGTTTGTTTTTGTTTTTTTTTTGTTGTTTGTTTGTTTTGTTTTATCGATAGTTATCTGTTGGATCTTCTCTGTTCCACTAAACTTGCTTGAGGGCAAGCAAGCTTTAAGTGTGAGGAGAGTGGGTTAATGGTCTAGGTGTATGTTATTATTGGAATGTTTAGGTGTCTTTTATTATTTGTGTGTTTTGTGTGTTGTAGTGTTTGTGTTTTGTGCATTTCTTTTGTTCCCTTTTTGGTCAAAAATATTCAGCATGATAGGAGTACTGGAATTGGCTTTGAAATGGAATAACTGTGCATGTTGAGAGAATTTGAGTAGTAAATATTATTGCTTGATATCCCCTTGAGAATTTGAGATGATTAACCCCTGAAATCAGTTGAACTTGAATGAACTTGTGATAAATTAGATGAGTTTGAACAAAGCCTAGCAGATAGTAAGGATTGAGCCTAAAGTAGAGCACTCTCTACATCCAACTTGTTTTTGAGAGTTGTGGCAGCTAGGTTAATGCATGATGAGGTGATAAAAGGCAAATTAGGACTAACCCCACATCGTATATATAGCCATCCTTTATATCCCTTAGTGAACCCCTTTGAGCCTAACTTTTTCTTTGCTTTAACCCCGTAAATAATAAAAAATATATAAAAGATTGTATAGTCCGAGCCTTGTTGATATCCTTTTCTTGACCCTATTGTGCATACTCTTGAAGGCTTATGTATTGAATTCATCCATGGTGTAATATTGCATATAAGGCATTCCACAAGTAGGGGTATGGATCTGAATTGTTGTTCTGTAATTATGTTGTGTTTCCCTAGGATTAATTGTGAAAACAGTGCTGTTGAAAAAAAAAAAAAAAAAAAGAAGAAAAAAAAAAAAAGAGAAAAAAAAAAGAGAAAAAAAAAATACAAAAAGAAAGAGAAAAACAGAGCACTCAGATGTGATATGGGAATTGCCTAGTTGAGATGGATGGTAAATATGTGATGGAGTATGCATAAGATGTTTTGAATGAACTTAGAGCCCGTAGGATCTTACCATGTTCATACACCCTTAACCCCATTACAACCTAAATAAAAGTCCTTTTTGATCTTCATGTTTTGATTAATGCTGCCACGGTATATATTGAGTGAAATAACCCTTACTTTTGAGTGGATTGAGTGACAACCGTGAGGAAGTTCATCTTGTCTATTTTGATCGGGTTGAAAACAAGTTTGACTGATGTAGGGGGGATTGATTTGATAGTTTAAAGGGGGATGATACCAATTCTGTTTATGAAAGGAGACTTGATATCATGCATAGTGAACTTTGTTGATGAGCCAATGAAAGGAAATTTGAAGTGCTGAATATGTGACCAAGGTTTTGTATATAATCTTTTCTCTTTTCTGTTTTCTGTTTTCTGTTTTCTGTTTTGGTTTGTTTTTTGTTTGTTTTCTGTTTTTTCTGTTTTAAAGTATGTTTCGGTTTGCTTTTAGAGTGTATTAAAAGATTGGGAATTGTGACTGAACAACATGCTTTATTAACATACTTGAGGACAAGTATGACTCAAGTGTGAGGATTTGATAGGATAATTATATGTTGTTCTTTCATTGGGGAATTTAATTAAAGTGTTGATGTTTGAAGTGTATAATGGAGTTTTTATGGCCAAATTATGCAGTTAACATGGAGAAGAAACAGAGGACGGAAGAAGCATAATTTAGCATCAAGATTGAAGTGCAAAGGTGCAAGATTGAAGAGAAGAAGTTAGCAAGCAAAATGGAAGCAAGAAGTTGGGCTAAATTCATATGCTTCAGCCCACTAGTTAGTTTGTAATAAATACTCTTCCTAGTCCAAGATGGATTAGTAAGATATTTTGGTTGGTAGATTTTATATTATTTTACTCATTTTGAGCTCTATATAAATACCAAGAGCCAAAGTGATGAAAAGGGACTTTTGGGAACAACTTGTGTAGATATTTTCGGATTCTTCTTCTTCTTGGAAGCTTGGCCGAGAGCCCTAGTTTTGGGACTCTTAAGTAGGTTTGATTTTTTTTCTTGTCTTTTCTTCTTGGTAAATTCCTTACTTTTCTTAGTTAATGAAATCATTTCTTTATCTTGTTTTCTTTGTTCATAATATGAGTAGCTAAATTTCTTAGTTGGCTTGGATTGATTCAAGGTTGATTCATAAAGTTGTGAGGGTTGATATGCTTAAAAGTGTTCTTGCAAGTCCCTTGTTGATTATGGTATAAACTTAGGCTTTGTGGGTTGAGTTTGATCACCTCAATTCATGCTAAGCTAGAGCTAATTAAAGTAGCAATTTCTTGTGAAAAACAGATAACTGATACAGACTGTAATAGCAGGAAAATAATCAACTGGGTAGGTAGCTGTCTTTAGCAAATACTTGGATGTCTACCTAAATTAGGTCCTCTTTGTATTAATTTAACAATCTAGTAAGTTTAGCAAATACTTGCTTGCTAGTGGGTAATAAGAGAGGATTTTAGGAGTTCAGCAAATACTTGCTCTTATATAACTAATTGATTTGCGGGGATAACTAATTTGTAGCCGAGGATCAACTGAAGAATCAACGAGTTAATCTAAGCCAACTTCCTTCTTCATTATCTAGATTCCTTTCAATTTATTTTAGTGCTTTCAGTATTTATGAGTTTATGTGTGTTTATGTCTTTGTGTTTTTAGTCTCTTTTGTTTAGTAGTTTTTAGTTAAACAAATCTCAAGTTTAGGCGTGGTTGCTAAACCGATTAACTCTTTAGGTCAATCAATAGAATCAAATTGTTCCCTGTGGATCGACCCTGCTTACCCTGTACTAGTTTCATTATTATTGGAGTATTGCAGGTTTTATTTGTGTGAGGTAAACGACGCTCACCAATAAGCACTACTAAAGTTTAGTTTAACCCCTAACCCTGTGAACAACTCCTTCCAAAACTGACTGGTAAAGATCCTGTCTCTATCAGTTACAATAGCTTCCGGAAGTCTATTTAACTTGTAGATGTCATCCAAAAACACAGTAGAAACCAGTTGAGCAGTGAAAGGGTGAGACATATGGATGAAGTGTGAGTGATGTGTCTCAAAATTGATTAGGTTGCGCCGCTGATTCCCCTGTTATGACCTGCAAAACAAAGTTCCCGGAATTATCTGGGGGAAGCCCCTCTAATGATAATCAGTGACGGTTATCAGAAAGAGGGAATAATAGTGAATGACCCAAAATGAATGACATACCTTCATATTTGTACTAATTAAACCCTAATTGTCATTGCATGTAACCGTAATTCTTATTAAATATGTATTAAATGGAAATATTGGCTCATTAATGACTAAAACATATTGGGCTAAGCCAACCCAAAGGTATTATTTAATGAATTGGGTTATGGACCAACTCTAACTTCATAAGAGTATCATCAAAAGCCCTCAGAGAACTCGTGACATGATAACTATGTTCAAGTATTCAAATCAACTTAACTTTGAGCACATTAACATTGTAAAAATGCCTTAGTTCTCTCAATATCCTATCCTCGAATACATCGAGTTTTCCTCCCTCGCTCGAAGGGTGACTCAAAATCTTGTGCTTCCGAGCTACTTATTTTCTTTAAAAAGGAGGGGTCTAATATTGAGCCCCCAACACCGATCATCGGTTGGGTAAAAAAGTTCAAGATTTTTAAGCGAGGCTTAGAGCAAGCATATAGCACTAGTTCCATCGTTCTTTACGCAAATTCTGCAACAACATGATGACCCAGACCTAAGAGTTTCAACACTTGATTCTCTTTGGCCAAGATTAAGGAATTTATTTTCGTTGCCTTTGTTGTGTATGAATCTAAAGGAATCATTAGATGAGTCTTGTTATCATAGGACTATGACTAACCCTCGAGTTGATGAGGGTTAAGTGGGACTTAACCATCACCAACAAGGATTTGGAATCTTAGTGAAATAATAGTCACCCAACCATGCAAGGCAAGAAGGCTTCAAGCTCGTGTTCATGAGGTGTTGGAGTGAAACAAGTATGTTAAGGAAGAAATCAATGCCTTTAAGGGGCTATAAAGCCTGTGATACGATATTTGTAGGTCTTGCACAATAATTCTTACCTCAGGGGTGTACATCTCGTTGAAGCTCCATCATCGAGGCTTTCCTAGGGTCTTCGAGAGAGTATATCCTTGTAGCATATATATTATTTGATGTGTTGTAGTATTTATACAGTTATCGATGTACGTCTGAAGTAGCTTTGCTCGATCAAGTCTACGGAGTTTTAAATTTAACGTAGATTGGGATAATGTTGAGTGGGTCATTGTTTAAAGTGTAGCGCCGAGCATGTAGGTCATTATAAATCCCATGGTTGTATGTAGCGTTGGGCGTATAATTCCTTAGTAATGACTTTGGAATCGAGGAGGGTGTCATTTGACTTTTGGCGGTGGTCTC
This sequence comes from Rubia yunnanensis, assembly GCA_037428765.1. NCBI lineage: Eukaryota > Viridiplantae > Streptophyta > Magnoliopsida > Gentianales > Rubiaceae > Rubia > Rubia yunnanensis. Next base: position 137,996,303 of record CM075062.1, read on the forward strand.
CTTGGGTTCACTACCCCCCAGTCGAAGGACATCCGTTATTAATGACAATGTCTCATCCTCATAATACTTTGTCATCACTTCCTTTTTTCCATTTGTACCTTGAAATGTTGTAACCAGAGTTATCGTGGCCATATAGAGATCATATATTTTATATTTCCCCTAGGGGTTGTAAAATATTTTTGCACATTTAATTCTCTTGACTGTATTCATGAAGCTAGCTTCCTGTTTTTTTTTAGCTTTTTAGAGCTCGACGTAGGTAGGAGCAATCAAGTATCATTAATGATTGGAGGATCAAATCCGCGTATTGCATGTAAATTTAGCTTTTTACCTTATATTTTAGAAACCCTAGAGAGGGGGGGGGGTGAATAAAATTTTTGAGAGCCCTCTGTGAAGTAAGAAATTCAAAAATACTCGAGAGCTCCCTATGGAGGAAGAGACTCAAAATACTCGAGAGCCCTCTGTGGAGGAAGAGACTCAAAATACTCAAGAGCCCCCTGTGGAGTAAGAGATTCAAAATACTTGAGATCCCCCTGTGGGAGAAGAGATTCAAAACTCTCGAGATCCCCTTGTGGAGGAAGAGATTCAAAATATTTGAGATCCCCCTGTGGGGGAAGGGATTTAAAATTCACGAGAGCCCCTTGTGGAGAAAGAGATTAAAAAAACTTGAGAGCCCCCTTGTGGAGGAAGAGATTCAAAATACTCGAGATCCCCCTCTGGAGGAAGAGATTCAACTCGAGAGCCCATTGTGGAGGAAGAGATTCAAAATAATCAAGATCCCCTTGTGGAGGAAGAGATTCAAAATACTCGAGAGCTCCCTGTGGAGGAAGAGATTCAAAATAATCGAGAGCCCCCTACCCCCGATAGGTCCTGGTCAGTACCGGGGATTCTACATTCCCCGCATTTTAGTCAGAGGGTCCCTCGAGCATAAGATCCTCTTTGACTCTCGATCTTTATAGTTTCCATGTATTAATGTACAAAGTTTTATATTATGTTTACGATTTATATTCATCATCGAATATTGCATTTTATTTACTCAAACCTCGAGCATATTTATGTGCAATGTTGAAATTAAAGGTAACTCGAATGTAGGGCATAGCTTTCACTTTATTTTTATTGTTCGCAGCGATGGCATAAAAGGTATGATTATCAATATAAAATGTGCAACGCGTAGCCTGCCACTTGTCATCGATTGCAGCGCATAGCCTACAAAATCAGAATTAATATTAGGAGTACAGCTTATCGCCATACAGCTCAAATCATCATCGCATCGCATAGCATACGAGACTGGATTCATTACAACAAGTGTCATTTATTAGTATTTCACTTAAACCATTTGTTGTAGCACGTAGCATACAAGGCTAGAAACCGTAAAAAGAGTGCCGCTTATCAGCAATATATCAAATCTTTGAGAGTGCCACACATTAGCTTTTCACTCATATTTCTGAGAGTGTCGCTTATCATCTTTTCACTCGTCTCCTCAGCCTTAACTGGAAAAATATACAAGAGCTTTTCGCTCGAGTCCTCAGCCTTAGCTGGAAAATATACAGGAGTGTTTAGCTCAAATCTACAGCATTAGCTGGCATAATATATAAGAGTGCATAGCTCGAATCTACAGCCTTAGCTGGAATAATATATAAGAGCTCATAGCTCGGTCTAGAGCCTTAGCTGGAATAATATTTAGGAGCTTGTAGCTCGAATCTACATGCTTAGCTGGAATAACATACAAGAGCCTTTAGCTCGAGTCCTCAGCTTTAGCTAGAAAAATATACAAGAGTTTTCAGCTTGAATCTACAGCCTTAGCTGTAATAATATATAAGAGCTCATAACTCGGGTCTACGACGTTAGCTGGAAAATATATAAGAGTGCTACTCATATCTTCGAGAGTGGGAGTGAAATTGTCAAACTCAGCCTTCGTAGGCGTAAGTAAAAAAATCGTCAAACTTAGCCTTTGTAGGCCTAAGGGAAATAATCGTCGAACTTGGTCTTATCTACGCAAGGGAAATTCAATAGTTCTTCATCTAAAATTGTTTGACTAATAACCCTCTGAAAACAATAAGAGTAACATCAAGATCAACAACGTCAATATCTTAATCACATTTTCTCACCCGGGCCTTTAGGCCATATTCAATGTCATAGCGAGTAACGTGAGGTAACATAAGTGATTTCATGTCAAGCGCATAATCTCAGTGACATGAGAGTATACATAATAAATAAAACTTGTCCAAGCACCCATCACATGAAGAGAGAGTGACCACACACAAAATGAATTTTTCATACGAGGTAGCTTATCACTTAGCTAGCAGAAGAGCAAAATTTGCATTAACCTAGAAATTCTAGCAACAGATACTCATTTATGAAAGAGCAAGTTAAATCACTTATCAAACACTCAAGCCAAATGTTTTTCATAGCCATTTGATAGATACTAGTGAGAGTTGTTTTCATATGATGATATTTTTCTACTATTATTTTTGCTGCTAATACACATTTCGGTTTTACTTACTTTTCTCACCTGCCCTTGCTTCCAATATACAATAAGAAGAGGAAAAGCATAGATATCAGGCTCATATCCCACCACCTTCGTATGTTTAAATGTAAAATCTTTTTAGGGATAAGTGTCAATATAACCCTATCTACTTGAGTAAGTGCCAATATAACCCTATGATATTTTTTAGTGCAAATATAACCCTAACTAGTTAATGAAAGTGCCAATATAAACCTCAGACCCCATTTTTGGTATTGACCTCAATTTTCCTGCATTGACTCTATGTAAATTGACCAAAATACCATTTGGGCTAACTCTGAAATTGGGTGGACAATTTTACCCTCATAATTCGCTGGAGCACCACCGGACCGCCGCTGGAACAGGTAGGGTTATATCAGCACATTTATAATGTTTGTAGGGTTATATCAAGACATTCTTAATGTTTGTAGGGTTATATCAGGACAATCCTATTGTTTGTAGGGTTATATCAAGACATTCTTAATGTTTGTAGGGTTATATCAGGACATTCCTAATGTTTGTAGGGTTATATCAGCACATTCTTAAAACTTATATGGTTATATCAACACATATTATAAATATTAAGTGTGTGGTACTCGGCTGGCCTTAACGGGCTACCACATCATCATATACACCATTATAACATCATAACAATATCTTATACAACATAAAATTTGACATCATGATACCATCATTAATATTAAACACCATTATCACATATTATAGCCTCATTTCAAAACTTATCAATATTAAAAACCCTAGGTCAAAGAACACATCAAAATAACAACCACACACAACACCAAAGGTCATCCAATCATCGATCCGGACTAAACACAACAAAATAAACAAAATATCATTAAAATCTCTATATTTTATAGTATGTGTTAGTATGACCCTACATTTTTTTACTAATGTGCTGATATAACCCTATAAATTTTAGGAATGTGCTGATTTAACCCTACCAGTTTTCCTAATGTAGTGATATAACCCTATCTAATCCGGCGGCGGTCCGGTGGCGAGTCTAAGGGTGATAACGTCACTTCCTTTTTTTGTATTTTATTTTATTTTCAGATGGGTAAACATGTAATTTTATAAAATTTTGGCTAAAAGTTGCCGGAGAGGGTTATATTGGCACTTTCACTAACTAAATAGGGTTATATTGGCAGTTTTGAATATTGAAAGGTTATATTGGCACTTATGTCAACTACGTAGGGTTATAAAAACACTTTTTTTTTAAACATTTCTTCAATAGGAATTGAGCAAGCACATTATAAGTGTGAAACTCCATCAAACGATTTCTTGCATGGCCTTATTCAAATATATCTTAAAAGCTATGTCAATCCTTTTTTGTTTGCGATATCCATCAATCAAAGCAGTATAACTCATTTCATATAGCTTTATGTCTTTCTTTTTAAGGGAGTTAAGTAAGGTGTAAACTCCTTCAACTTAGCCTTTATTGCCCCCAAAATTATTTTAAAATAATTTTAATCCAACCCTAAATTTTTTTTTGCAATGCCACCAGGTTAATGCCAAAGTTATTTCATAGGCCCCACCTTTAAACTTCAGCAAAATTAATTTTAACATTTGATCCAAGTGATGTATTCATTTCTCCTAAGTTTTATTAGTCACGTGCCTAAACTCATCAGTACGATCAATAATTTCATGATCATATTCCGAAAACATAAAGAACAACAAATAGAATTAGAAAAGAGAGTTTATAAAAATGGAGGACTTTTTCATTCAAAAAATTGCATCAACGTCGAAATTGTCGAACTTGAAGTCGCTTCCTCGAGAGACAAGGCTCTTCTCTGGCCATCAAAATGTGGAACTAGCTCCACATTCTTAGAATTTGCACTCTTTTGCTACTGCTCACCATAGCACACTCACACATATACATGTCGTATAATTTCACACCACATACAAAATTGTCAAAGGTGGGCTGACAAGAAAAAATAAGATTTCTTTCTACTGTGAGTTTTGCAGGCAAAAATAATAATGAACTGAACTCTCAAACATTATAATCATCAAATAGCAACAAACACATAGCCAAGTCTACAAATGGAAAGGCTTTGATGTTATTCATCCATGTAGTTTCATTCACAAATCATTGGTGTTTCATGCACAAATCATTTCTTAAAATTGTGATCACATTCAACTAGTGATTTAATACTTCTTTGATTAACACGGTTAGAAAACATGAAAAGTATAAACAGTTTACTGTCATTTTATTTGGTAAGCACCTAAAATTTGAGAACTAGCTTTCTTAGTGTACATATTCTTCTCAAGAAATATTTGTAATCTCGAACTTTGATTTATGCGGCCTATATGATGCATGTAGGCTTCACGCGGATTCTTTCTTAATGTAAAGATTCAAGCAAAATCTGTACATATACTTTCTTAATGTATAGAATTGCCTATGACAAGTTCAACTTTTGTAATATCTGATTGCATGTACTATCAGAAAATTTCATTATTTCCTTTAGCTTGCTTTCATGAAAATATGAGTTTTACTTATATCATATGCTATGATGAAACTCGTGCAGAAAGGCAATGCTCAGAAATATAGTTACGGGGGGTAGGTGGCCTGTTTGTGGACAGGAACTTACAACATGGTTCCCTCTAAAGCAACCATTTTACACTAAAAGTATCTTAGTTTACATACCCACCAAATGCCTCTCCTCCAGTAGTTTTTGAGCTCGCCATTATCACACCCCCTTCGACGGATGGGACCCTCGAGAGCTACCATATGTCATTATGAAGCACATCAAAGTTGAAAAGGGATATAGAAGCATCCATCGATCAAAACATAAATACCATCCAAGAAGCTACATGTAAAGCTCTAAGTATCGAACGAACATATAATGTTCATTAATATTGAAATGAAATTATATTAAAGGAGGTGATGCTTCTCTGGTTTAGTAGGCGAGAAAGTTGGAAGATCGAGGCAGAGGCTTCTTGATGCAGAAGTTCGACGCAGAAGCTACGCAATGGTTTCTAGTGGCTTCGAAGGTGGACAAAGGCTTTAGCAAGCTCGAGTACCCAGCTTCGAAGAATCCAACATTGAGATGCCCAACTTGGCAGGCTCGATAAGCTCTGCCGAAGAGCTATGGCGGCAATCTTCGAGAGTGGACAGTGGCTTCGAAGGCTGACGAGCTCGGGCTTCGGGCGGTGGAAAGCTGCGAGCTCTTGAGTAGCCGAAGAATAACAGGTCATTCATTGTTCAAAATGATTAAATCAAAGCCAAAGTAGTTATTTTCTCTACCAGAACAAATATTGTATCCATTGATACAAATCTTTAAGGAAATTCACAAACATGATAATAATGCATACAACAAATAGAATATATATTCCCTGCTCTCCCTTCTTGTTGTTTTTTTCTTCTGTAAAGTGTACTCTACAACATGGATTCTCTAGCAATAAGCCGTTCACAATGGTATTTAATTATGACATCAGTTGCTCTTCTTCCTTTCTTGCCAGAGTGGGAGCCCAATTTTTATTTAAAACCAAAGGCAACATTCAAGAGCAGAACTATATACTTTAAAACCAGAAACAAACGAGGAAGCCAGAATTAGATCAACTTCGAAGAGCGTCACTAAAAAAATTGCAAATTGAAGGATCTTAAAAGGCTTTTTAACCAACTAGAATGTTTATCAACCGGGAAGATCAATGTTTATTCCGCAAACTTCCATCTAATCGTGCTCCGCCGTTTTTCATTTCCACAAATTATGTCCCTCATCATGCCACTCCGGCGGATCGATACCAAACCCCAGACGACATATTATCACGACGATAAATTAATCAGATGAGCGGGATGAAATGTGGTATGAATTCATAAGGAAACAGAAATCAAATCCCAAAACCCCTGATTTCTATGCTCGTAGTAATGGAAGAGAGTTCTACAGCGACCCAAATCATCTTTCGAGCTCCATGGTGGGCACCAATTGATGCGTCTCAAAATTGATTGGGTTGCGCTGCTGACTCCCCAGCCGTGACCTAATAAAGTCGGAATTATCCTGGGGAAGGCCCTCTGATGGTAAAGTTAGTGACAAATATTAGAAAGGGGCAATAATAGTGAATGATCCAAAATGAATGATATACCTTCTTATTTATACTAATTAAACCCTAACAGTCATTGCACGTAACTGTAATTCTTATTAAATATGTATTAAATGACAATATTGGCCCATTTATGACTAAACCCTATTGGGCTAAGCCAACCCAAAGATATTATTTAATGAATTGGACTGTGGCCCAGCTCTAACTTCATAAGAGTATCATCAGTAAGTATTTAGTTAACCGGTCAATGATCACCAATACTGTATCACACTCTTGTGATTTGGGAAGCTTCTCAATAAAATCCATGGAATTATGTGTCCATGACTTGGAAATAATGGGAAGTGGTTGTACTCCATTTGTCCCAACTATTTTTTCGGAGAGAGAAAGATGAAGTATTTTTAAGGATTCATTATTTGATGATTTATGGCTCATGTATTGGCGGGGTACTTGTATTTTATTTTCCTTTTGTATTTTATTTTAGCCTTACAATTGGGCCATCACAATTTAAAAAATGAATAAAACCTGACCAAAATTGGAAATAAATTGAAGAGTGCAAAAAGTTGGGATGTCCCAAAAAGGAAAGATTGCAAAAATAGTTGGGGCGTATGGAGTAGTAAACAAGGTGAATGTACATTCTCATGCTTGCTTTTCTGATAGACTAAACAATTCCTCACATATTGTATGATATATTCTCTCACTCCAGGCCAAAAGAAAAAAGATTCAACTCTCTTAATGGTGGGTGTTTGATCTGAATGGCCTCCTAAGGCAGATGAGTGTAAAGATTGAAGAATTATTTGTCTAATATCAGTTGAATCTCCAATATAAATTCAGTTGTTCTTCTTTAATAAGCCATTAACATACTGAAACTCACTGGTGTTTTTTTCATTACTTATGAGAACAGCTTGTGCAATATACTCTTGAGCTAGTGCATCATCAACATAACTATTCTCCACCTTATTCAACCATGAAAGCTATGCAGAAGTCACCACTCTTATCTTAATTCCCACATCTTCATGTTGATACTGCTTCCCTGAATTAGTGATATTAAGATCAGTAGTTCCCAATTGATCCTCTACTTTTGAATCACAATTATCTCCACACAACAGATGCATTTGATCCTGTAGAACAACTTCATCACAACCTTCCCTTTGAACTGAAAATGGGATTCTAGAGAGAGCATCAGCAGCTCCATTGTCCTTCCCTTTTGTGTACTGAATATCAAAATCTAGAAAGCTTAGTTGCCCATTAGTGTTGCAAAGAACTGTGAAGTTTTTGATCCAACAAAAATCCTAATGATTGATAATCAGTTTTGATGACAAAATGATGTCCAACTAAATAATGTTTCCACTTATCTATGGCCATACAAATGGCTAGCAATTCTTTCTCATAAGTGGAAAGTCCTCTATTTTTAGGACAGAATGACTTGCTAAAAAAGCTATAGTGTGTTGGTCTTGCATCAAGACTGCTCCCATTCCCAAATCACTAGCTTCAGTTTCTACTAAGAAATCTTTGTCAAATTCAGGTAACTTCAGAACTGGTGCAGTGGTGATGATCTTTTTCAATTCCTGAAAAGCCTTCATTGCTTTCTCGCCCCATTTAAAAGCATTTTTTCTGAGTAGATCATGCAAGGGTCTACTTATTGTGCCATAGGATTTGATGAACCTTCTATAATATCATGTTATCCCCAAGAATCCCCTTAACCCCTTGATTGTTCTTGGAATAGGCCAGTTCAAAATGCATTTAATTTTGACTGGATCCATATGCACTCTAGTAGCAGTAATGGCATGCCCCAGATATTCCACCATGTTTTGAGCAAACACACACACTTTGAGGATTTAGCAAATAACTGATGTTGTTGTAGTTGCTGCAAGACTTGTTCCAAATGATGTAAATCATCCTCAAATGTCTTACTGTATACCAATATGTCATCAAAGAAAACCAGCACAAACTTCTTCAAATGTTGCTTAAAGACTTGGTTCATCAAATATTGAAATGTAGTTGGCGCATTAGTTTATCCAAAAAGGCATAACTAAGAATTCAAAGTGACCACTGTGTGTTTGAAAGACAGTTTTCTCAATATCCTCTTTCCTTACTCTTATTTGGTGGTATCTAGCTCTCAAATCCTATTTGGAGAAATACTGTGAACCATGCAATTCATCAATGATAGGAATAGGAAATTTATCCTTGATAGAAATATCATTCAACTTCCTATAATCCATGCATAATCTCCAAGTATTATCCTTCTTCCTGACCAGCAAAACATGTGATGAATTTGGACTACTACTAATCTGTATAACCCGATCCTTGAGCATCTCTTTAACTTGCTTTTCAATCTCAGCCTTACGAGCATGAGGATGTCTATATGGCTTCATCTGAAAAGGTTGGGAGTCAGGCTTAAGCAAGATTTTATGGTCTATATCTCTCTTAGGTGGCGATCTTTTAGGCATATCAAAAACAACATAATACCTATTAAGAAGCTGTTGAATTCTGGGATGTACACTGAGGTTGTCACACTTCTGATCCCTTTTTTGAATTGCTATATCAGCAGCTTCAGTCAACTGATCTGTGTTCTGCAATTTGATTTCCCTTGGAATGCCCTTATGCTCACCTGCATTAGACCATGGATCACTGCACTGTCCTTGCTGAATTATCTTAGCACAACTGTGATTTTGTGGACCACAATTGCCTATTACCTGATTAATCACCTCTAAGTTAACTAATCTTCTAACATTAGATTGCTAAACCTCATCTTGACAATCTTTACACAATTGAGACTGAGCAGAAGAACTCTCGGATCCTGATGCATTTTGATCATCAAATTTCTCATTATTCTTCATCACAGTGTGAAACATCTTTCTTCTTTTGTACTCAGATAATTGTTTTACTTCACAACCCCTAATAAAATTGAATTTTACTTCCTTATCAGTACAAATACAATCCAATTAATCCCTTTGTTCAAGAAAGCAATACTCATATCTTTGAAATCAAATGAGATGGGACTGTGAGTCCTCATCCAATCCACTCCTAAGAGAATGTCCATATTTCCTAATGGCAACACTCTCATATCATAAGTGAATTGATGCTAGTTGATTTCCCATGTGACCTTTGGTCACAAACCACAACCTCTCACCTTGCTGCCAGTAGCCACTTCCACTATAAATGGCTTTGGTGTCAAATCATGCTTAATATCCAGTTGTTCAGTGAGACTTTGAGTGATAAAACTGTCATTACTTATGGTATCAAACAATATAATAATAGTATGCCCCTTAGTTCTACCGTATATAGTGATAGAATTAACTTTAGAATCACGTCTTCCTAATGTATTTAACTCTAACTGATCATAGTCTTCCTCAGTTTCCATATCTTCTATCAGCTAGTTCTGAAGACATGTTATCTACTACATAAATCCCTTCACTGTCATCACAGTCCTTTGCATAAATCATGTTAACTTGCTTGAACTTGACCTACTCCAAACTTTTCCCCACATTTAAAACATAGATGATTCTCCTTTATAAATTGAATTTTCTGAGGTGATATTTTCTTGAAACTTCCTGAATTCACCTTAATATCCATCTTAACTTCTGTATTTTGGTATAAGTTTCTTGTATTATTTTTGCCAGCATAGCTCTTCCAGTTGGAACCATTGCCAGGAACTTAACCTAACTGATTCCGATTAATATTTCTTCTCATTAGTATATTCATATTATGTTCATGAATGAGGGCTACTTCAACAGTTTCTTGTAAAGTAGCAGGTTTAAGCAGCTTAACCATTGGTTTAAGATCATCATTTAACCCGCTAATAAAAATTGACATGAAATAAGACTCAAGAAGGCAAGGATTCTTACACAAAATTAGTGATCTGAGTTCTTCACAGCTTTCCATGTAACTCCTAACACTGTCTCTCTGCATCAGTTTGTTGAATTCCTTGATTGCATCCTTACTGCCAGCCATTTCGAATCTTTCCATGATTACTTCTTTGAATTCACTTCAACTCCACTCAGGTTTAGTGAATTTCTCCCCAAAAAATCAAATCTCAGCCTTGTTCTGCAGGTAAATCTCTATGGAATCTAGTCTCTGAGATTCTGGAATTGAGAAAAGTAGAAAAAAAACTTCTCACACTTACGAATCCACTCACGAGGCCTTTCTCCATTGAAAATAGTAAGGTCAATCTTTGGATGTTGATTTCCAGAGATTCGGCCTTTTTTTCCTTCCGCTGGAAGTTGTTATCCTCAATATTTTTCTGCTCTCCTTTGAATGATTTGTTGTTCTTCATTCCTTGGAAATTTCTAAGATTCTGAGCCTCATGGGTTTGGCTCTGAAATCCTGGCATACTGAATGATGGAGATTGATTAGAATCAGTCTCATCTCTTGTTTTACCCTTATCTGTAGCTTTCTGCAACAATGCCACTATTCTTTCTTCAAATTGTTGAAACCTCCTAGTCATTAGCCGATCCATGCGTTCTTCCAACTACTTATTCATTGCTCCACATTTTTTCCTCAAATGGTGCATACATCTGTACCCCTTGCAACTCCAGTTGAGACCTCAAGTTCACAGAAATTTCAAAATCCTGGCTTCTTGATCCTTCTATTGATTCTCCTGTGTTTTAAATGTCGTGATTTCTGCCATAGTCGAGAACTGCAAGCTCTAATACCAATTTTGTAACAAACTGATTGCTAGACAAGGTTTTAATGGGAAAACTGTGAATTATTTACAAAAGAAGAAGAATGACATAAACGAAGAGAGGAAGGATTTTGATATGGAAATAGTGATTAGTCCGTGAAGATGCAAATCAAAAATCACAAATTATGCCATTCTTTACATTCTAACTACAATTAATGAGCTGCTAAACAGCTCTCGCAACTAATCAACCACAATCAGTTATAGAACAACTGCCAAATCGATTGAAGAATCATGAACTCCATCATGCTTTAGCTATGGCTACTCATCTCAATCTTGGCTCGTTTTACCAACATTCCTTTATGAAAAGACTGTTATACCCTTTTTCTATTTGGGCCACCTGACAAAATGATTAGGGTGTAATCCAATCAGACGTTTATAAGAAACCACCATTGTGGTTTTAAGAAACCACCATTTTGGGCTTGTGTTGTTTCTTAAGTGGTTTCTTATTCCATTGGTTTCTTACTAAGAAACCTCTCTCTCTCTCTCTCTCATTTAGTGGGGCTTTCTGGCACGCTAATTTCATAATATGCGTATGTTTTCTTGATTTTCTGTTTACAATAACATTTTGAAGTTTAAAATATATTTTAAAAAAATTGTTTTGAAAAAAAGAAAACAAAATATGATATATTCAAAAACGAAAAAATGAAATTATTAATATTTTTTGCAATAAAAAATGAAATGAAAATTTAAAATTTTATTATTAAATTTCACAATCAGTTTATTTTGGGTGGAAAAATTTATTTAAATTAAATGTTAATGTTAAAACTAATGAGTAGGATAGAGAAATTCAAACAAGGTATATGAATAGTAGAGCGAGTGGTTTCTTACCATTGTGGTGAAAAAAATGGTGGTTTCTTAGGGTGAGGTGAAAGAGAGAGAGATTGAGAGTACTATTATATTTAATTGGTAAGATACCGCAAGTGGTTTCTACCATTGCCCTTGGCTTAAGCAGTTTGGTAATTTTTTACTCCTTCCGTTCCAGGGGAACCTGCACACTTTTTTTGTGTGTCACTGGTAAATCTGCACACTTTTTAATTTAAGTAAAATTTCACATAATAAAAGACATATTTACCTTTAAACAATCAAAATTTTACAAAATTCCTAGACCCACCCACCAATACTCTCTCTCTCTCTCTCTCTCTCTCTTCCAAGTTCCTCTCTTTTCCAAATTCTCGCCCTCATTTCCTCTTATTTCTTTCTTCTAAACCCTACATTCACGCCACACATTTTTTCTCCTTCTTTCTTCTGAATTTGTCCTTGTTTGTCAAAGATGAGTTTATAACCTCTCCTTCTTCTTCTCAAGCATCCGCCCAATTCCGTCGCGAGAGGTCGCATTGTGCTTCGACGTTGAATTAAAAAACCAAGGAAGCCTATGTGCCACTGCAAGCTCCAGAGGTAGAGCTGATGTGGTGCCCGGCGGATCGGAGGATGCGACGTATCTGGGAGCCTGGCGGTTCAGAGGGTGAGCTGTGGCGGGTCAGAGGGTGAGTTGTGGCGGGATCAAGATCGAAGCCAGTTGCGTTGGAGGTGGCAGATCCGGTGGCGTAGTAGGTGGAGTGGGGCTGAGCGCGGATGGGAGGGAAAGTTCGGAGGGTTAGAAGTGGGGGGGGGAGGGGTGAGCGAGGTCTGGAAGGGATTGTTCGGCGGGTATGGATTAACGGAAATGGGTTGGTTTGTAGGGAGGTTGAAGGAGATGGGTGTAAAATGCATGGGCATATTGATCTTTTCACCAGGGTCAAATTTGTAGAGAGATTTTCTCTCTCTGCAAATTTATGTAGGACGGAGGGTGTATTTTTTTAATTAAACTGTCAATAACAAGGGTGTTAGGGTATCCAACCTTTTTATACATAAGATTGGGTAAAAATACCTATGTTTTAAAAGCTCATAGAATAGATACAAGATGGTCCCTTTTACACAAAGGCAGTAACTATAAAATTCTAAACGGTGGCCTAAGTGACATTTGAATGGGTAGGTTAATGATAAACGGTCGTCTACTGTGATAGTATCCAACAAGTTCGATCCAAACTCGCCGAACTAACTCCTCTAACTCGATAGCCAGTCAATGTAGAAGCACCAAATCTTCACACAGAACATGGATTCGTTGACACTTTTGATAACTCCAAGGCAATTAAAAATAAAGAAATTGAAGTTCCTTCCCTATAGATCCCGATGATCCTCATTAAACATGTTCATGCTCCTTCCTCTTGTATTATGGAACCTTAACCAATCGTTTCCTATCACCAAAATGATTATCTATCCATGTTTAAAGCCAGTGTTTTGCCCGTAGAATTGTCTATAACCCGACCTCGAAGAATACCCATAAAAAATGGTATAGAGAATGATAAAACTGAGTGATCGATGTAATCGATCTGAAACATCCTAATGAGTCATATTTTTTTATGTCCTCAGTAACGAATCGCCAAAAGTCAGTTTATTCAACGACTTTGACTCGAATTTCTTCTAGTCCATCTTTGGAAATAAAAAACATATATGAAATTAATTTAATTTTACCCGGATCGTGTTACTGGAAAAAAGGATTGACGGGAGAATTATAATTGACAAAGACAATCTGACTATGCTCTACCCGTTTTGAAAAAAAAGAACAAAATTTTTTTTTTAAAAAAACCCGACCTAATATGCAATTAATAACCCTAATCAGACCCATAACCCAATCCACTTAGACTTCCTGCACAAACGACACAAATAAAGCCCAAATCTGTAGCTGCTGTGAAGCACTAATACCATACCTTGACAGATGAACCGAAACTGCCAGTGACTCCAGTGACCCAAAAATCTGCACTTCACCACTCAATTTGCTTCACCGCTCAGATTTGCTAACCCGTGACCGTTGTTTGGACTGACTGCTATTGGTCAAGGAAAGTTGTTGACCGGCTGAGCCGAATAGAACAAGAGAACGACGACATCGGAGACATCATCACTGGAAGACCTTTTTAGAGAAAATCTATGATTGAAGACAGATCTAGCCAGACAGCTCGCCAGATTCCTCCTTTAGCTCCTCCACCGTGGCTACCACGTGGCTGCCGTGGCATAGCCGGCCACAATAGAATTTACCCTAGTTGCGCCGGGACTAATCGAGGTTTCGCTGGAGTTGGGATATTGCTAGAATATCCCAATTTGCGTAGCCGGTGGTGAGGGTGATAGGGGGAGAGGAGATTAGCTACACTTAGGCGGTGACTACCAATGATGGTGGTGGGGGGAGGTCATCGGAGCCTCCCTCCGTGTTAAGGTTTCCATTTCTTAAAGATAAGTCAGAGGGTTTTTACGAATAGAGATAAGCCTATAAGCACTTCGGTAATTTTGGCTCAAACTCGAATTTGATTGAGTTGGAAATTGAGCCAGCTCCGTTTAATTTTTGAACTTTTGGTTCCAGTGGTGTTGGTTTGGTGATGGTCCAAGAGCCGAGTGTTCTCCAGATAACCCCATAATATTCAAATGTATTAAGTTTTAACCTTTATTGAGTTTCAATGGATTAAAGCAAAGATGTCTACAAATTCAGTCTTATGAGTATAGTAGGTTGTTTGTATGTAATTCACTAAAAAAACTATGTAATAAATGGTGGGTAAAATCGGGCAGAAAAATGGTTTGGGTGCTTTGGAAATAAACTAAAGTCCAGGGGTAGTAAATGAGAACTCAATGGTGAAATCATTCTAGATAAATGAATAATTCAAAGTGCGCAGTTATAATTGGGAAGGAATGATTGATAAAGTTAATTTATGCAACGTCTACTAGATTGATCATGTAGTGTACATACAATAACTGCATAAATAACACATGTCTACGTGAGTGGTAAAGTGGTTAATTAATTGCCCGGTTAAAGTTCAAAATTTGGCAGTTATGAAAGAGTGCGTCTCTTGAAAGACGGTCTTTCCATAAGTCATGGAAAGACCAAGGTTTAAAGTGTAAATTAGATAAAATGAAGATAAAATTTTTGGGTTGCATGAACCGGGTTATAAATTTTATAACTACTACATGTTGTATACTAAATTTTTAATGTTGCAACTAAGACCTTTTACCTTTTATTATTCGAATTAAATCCCGTCTTTCCATAAGCCTATGGAAAGACCGTCTTTCCCAAGACTTTGCCGTTATGAAATGAGATTTATCTTGTAACGAGAAATTACTAGTAGAAATCAGATTCAGGCCATCCAAAAAATTAAATCTCAAAACAATAATGATTTACTCCTCATCATTCTGAAGCGTCGTTTGAGAAGCAAGAATGACGTGATCCTTGGCATAATCAAAAGTCATATTTTCAAATTTACCTATTCTCGTGGCATAATCATTTTAACGCAGGCACATTTACATCTTTAACAACTTTTGATTAGCTCCAATGCAAAGATACACACTTTATTCCCATATCAATGGAATATATTTCTCTGTGGAAATATGGATGCATTCTTAGCAATACCTTAAAATCACTACCATTTCTTTGTATGTCTTCAAACTTTCATTCCCTTTCCCTTTCTATTCACTCCACATGTTAAAACAAAACCCATGTAAAAAACTCTCAAACTTATCATCCAAAAATAGTAAACCCTTTAGATCATCCACCGTGGCCACCACATGGCTGCGTGGCAACATCCGGCCACGGTGGAGCTTACCCTGGTTGCACCGAAACTAATCGAGGTTTTCGACGGTGTTGGGATATTGCAAGAATATCCATATTCGTGCAGTTAGTGGTGAGGGTGATGGGGGAAAGGAGATTGGTTAAGCCTAGACGGTGATTACCTATGGTGGTGGTTGAAGGGAGGTCGTCGGAGTTGTCGGCGACGACCTCTCCCCGAGCTAGGGTACTCGTTTCTTATAGTGAAGGCAGATGGTTTTTGTGAATAGAGAGAAACCCATAAGTAGTTTGGTAAATTTGGACAGAACTCGAGTTTGATTGAGTTGGAAATCGAGCCAGTCCCGTATAATTTTTGAACTTTTGGTTCCAGTGGTGTTGGTTTGTTTGTGGTGCAAAAGACAAGTGTTCTTACCTAATATTTAAATGGATGAAATTTTAGCCTTTTCTGAGTTTCAATGGATTAAAGCAAAGGTGTCTACAAATTATGTCTTATGAGTATAGTATGTTGCTTGTATGTAATTCACTAAAAATAAAACTACGCAGTAAATGGTGGGTAAAATTGGGCTGAAAAATGGTCTGGGTACTTTGGAAATAAACTAAAGTCTAGGGGTAATAAATGAAAACTCAATGGTGAGATCATGCTAGATAATTCATAATTCAAAGTGTGAAGTTATAATTGGGAAGGAATAATTGATGAAGTTAATTCATGCAACGCCAACTAGATTGATCATGTAGTCTACATACAATAACTGCATAAGCAACACGTGTGTGCGTGGGTGGTAAAGTGGTTAATTACTTGCCAGATATGGTGTTATAGTTCAAAATTTGACAGTTGTGAAATGAGATTTATCCTGTAAAGAGAAATTACTAGTAGAAATCAGATACGGGCCATTCAAAATATTAATTCTCGAGACAATCATGATTTACTCATCATTCCGAAGCGTCGGCCAAGAAACCTATAAGGCAAGTATGACGTGATCCTTGGTATGATCAACGGTCAAAATTTTGAATTTACATCATTAACGCAAACGCACTACATAT
Source organism: Rubia yunnanensis (assembly GCA_037428765.1). NCBI lineage: Eukaryota > Viridiplantae > Streptophyta > Magnoliopsida > Gentianales > Rubiaceae > Rubia > Rubia yunnanensis. The sequence continues at coordinate 138,013,166 of CM075062.1, forward strand.
TTACACGTTAACTTTTGATTAGCTCCAATGCAAAGATACACACTTTATTCCCCATATCAATGGAATATATTTCTTTGTGGAAATATGGATGCATTCTTAGCAATACCTTAAAATCACTACCATTTCTTTGTAGATCTTCAAACTTCCATTCCCTTTTCCCTTTCTACTTACTTCACATGTCTAAACAAACTCATGTAAAAACTAAAAACTCTCAAACTTATCATCCAAAACAAAGCCAAGACACCAAATAGTGTAATCCCATAGCCCAAAAGCCAGCTCACGGACACGTGGCACTATCTTAAATAATAATTCCCCATTAAAATAAAAACGCACACTCACTCACTCTATCTCTTTGCATTTTGTTGCTGCAGCGAAAAAACCCTAAACCTCAACCCTAACTTCCATTTCCCTCCACCGCCCGCCGCCGCACGCCGCCCTTATCCGAACTCGGAACTCCGTGAGTATAAATTCTCCTCTCTTCCGCTTTGTCGATTTCTGTATATTTTTTATTACTTAACGCCGTCGCTTTGTGTTTCGCAGGTTTTTGCTCGACGACGACGACGATGTCGGACGACGAGAGAGAGGAGCGTGAGCTGGATCTTTCCAGCGCCGAGGTGGTCACTAAGTACAAAAGCGCCGCCGAAATTCTCAACAGTTAGTTTTCCGTATTTTCACTTTTTTTTTACCGTTTTATCCACCGGAAATGAATCGGTTTGATTAAGGTTTGGTGTTTGTAAATGCAGAGGCTCTGCAGCTGGTGCTGAAGGAATGCAAACCTAAGGCGAAAATTGTTGACTTGTGTGAAAAAGGAGACTCCTTTATCAAAGAGTGAGTTATTGTTCAGCCGGTTTTGCTGTTTTTTTTTTGATTTTTTTGATGTATGATTTGTTTTGTGTTTGTAGGCAAACTGGGAATATGTACAAGAATGCGAAGAAGAAGAACATTGAGAGGGGTGTTGCATTTCCCACCTGTATTTCTGTGAACAATACTGTCTGCCATGTTTCGCCTCTTGCGAGCGATGAGTCTGTGCTGGAAGATGGTGATATCGTTAAGATGTGAGGCTTTTAGTGATTTTTCAGTGACTGGGAATTTCTTGTATTATCTGTAGTGAAGGTTGTTAATGTGTGTGTTTTGGTATGTTGATTTGTGATGTGTGTGTTGGTTCTTGTTGTAGTGATATGGGGTGTCATATTGATGGATTCATTGCTGTGATGGCTCACACTCATGTGCTTCAAGAGGGACCTGTTACTGGTAGGGCTGCAGATGTTATTGCAGCTGCTAATACAGCTGCTGAGGTCGCGTTGAGACTTGTTCGTCCAGGAAAGAAGGTAATCATCTCATTTCTATGTTCTTACTATATGGCCCTTGGAGTATAAAGATGATGTGCTGGTCTGTTTATCTTTTGTTTCTAGTACAGTTAGAATTTTGATATTTCCCGTTTGTTTAAAACTGTGCATTGCTGTATCATGTTTGCTTAAATAATTTAATTGTTATCAGAGCACGTTAATGTCGGTATTGTCTACTATGTTATCATACTGAACTATTCTCTCCCGAGCAAGGAAATTTTGCATGCAGCTATTATTGGTAGAACCCTGTTGCTTTTCTTAGGTACAATGATACTAGGGATTCATGTGCAGACCAATTTTACAGCTCTTTCACTCTACCTTCTTAACATCTGTTTTAAGTCATCTTCTTGTTTGATTGCGAGGTAATCTATAGGGATGTGTTACAGTGTTAGAGCATAGTTTTCTAACTTTTCTTGTATGTGTACATCAGGTCACTCTTAGGTGGATTAAGGTTCTTAAAGTTTGCTGTTTCCTATAAGTTTTCTGGAGTTGTGCTCACATTCATCATGTTGAGCGATGTTGTTTTGGGTATATGAAAGGCCTCCTCGCATTAAAACTACTGCCTTGTCCATCTATTTTTTGTCCTTGTTTTAGTGGCAGGGGACTGAGGAAAAAGTGAATGTAGCGTGGGAAACTGATGGAGGATACAAATAAAGATGAATAGTAACTAATTTAAAATGAGTTGGCGTGAATGCATGGGATCTTCTCCAGAGCATGAATAATAGTAATACAAAAATAGTGGGATGGCTATGAGAAAAAAATCAGAAAAATGATAGTGTGTTGGAGGGAGTTGTTGGCTCTAGGGCTCTGACCAGCAATTATTGTTTGTGTTAATGTGTTTGAGAACATATGATGGGAGCACATGTTTGAATGGCTAATAAGTTTGTTTCTATTAATGCATCTATGAGGTTTGGTTGATGTTCTCTGCTCTTTATGTGGTTCTTTCTACAAGATTTGTTCTTCCTGCCTTTTCACTTGGATGCCATTTTTCTACTTTCAGAACCAAGATGTAGCAGATGCTGTTCAAAAAGTTGCTGCAGCCTATGACTGCAGGGCTGTTGAGGGTGTCCTTAGCCACCAGCTAAAGCAATTTGTTATTGATGGGAACAAAGTAGTGCTGAGTGTCCCCAGCCCTGAAATGAGAGTTGATGATGCTGAATTCGAAGAGAATGAGGTTTATTCAGTTGATATTGTTACCAGCACTGGCGAAGGAAAAGTAAGTCCTACTCTCGGTTGACATGATTACTAATGTATGCTGTATTTATATGAGTGTGTCTCCTAACTCATCTGACTGTATATGGTGCAGCCAAAGCTGTTAGATGAGAAGCAAACTACTATTTACAAGCGAGCTGTGGACAAAAGTTATAATTTGAAAATGAAAGCCTCAAGATTCATCTTTAGTGAGATTGGTCAGAAATTCCCTATCATGCCATTTACTGCCAGGTTTGTCAACTTTATTACTGTGCGTATGTATTGAAATGGTGCAGGCAATGCTGATATATTTTTACTGTGATGCCATCTCCTTTATTTTTGGTCTTTTTTTCTTCTGTAAAAGGGATTTGGAAGAGAAGAGAGCCAGGTTAGGATTGGTTGAATGTGTTAATCACGATCTTCTGCAGCCATATCCTGTTCTGCATGAGAAACCTGGTGAGTACTTGAACTCTCTTTAATTGAAACTGATCTTATCTACTATCGGCTGTTGTTTTAAAGTCATCTTATAATCTAGTTGAAACATCTTTCGTTCTGTCGTCCAGGTGATTTGGTTGCCCACATTAAGTTCACAGTTCTGCTTATGCCAAACGGATCCGATAGGATCACATCTCATCCTCTTCAGGAGCTGAAACCAACCAAGTCTGTAGAAGATGATGCTGAAATTAAAGCCTGGTTAGCCCTTCCTACTAAGTCTAAGAAGAAAGGTGGAGGCAAGAAAAAGAAAGGTTAGTTCGCAAAACCTCTCAATTTTGCAAAGCATTTACTGTTTGATAATGTAGTTTGATATAATGACTTTCAAATATGTGATGATAGGTAAGAAAGGCGACAAGGCAGAAGACATTGTGCAAGATGAGGCTGCTGAGGAAGCTTCGAATGGTGTATCATCTTAAATGCGAGCCTTGTATGATGCTGGTCAACTTGCCTAACAAACTCTCTCAAGTTTTAAGTTATGAAACTGAAACTCTTTTTTGGGTTGATTGAGCTGATTAGTTAGGTGGTTTTCCCCTTCTCTGGGTGGTGTAAAACAGATTATATATGAAAGATATTTGTCAACCTTGTCAGTACTTGTGGTTTTGTTCCAGTTGAGCAGGTAACTGTGAAGGATTGTTCGGGATATTGCATATTTGCATGAGTACACTCTCGGGCATTTCTTGCAGAGTGTGCTTAAGCTATCATCCTTTCATATGCTGGTTTATGTTTTAAATCTGCCTTTGAGCTAAGTTATAGTTGTTATTCTCTTGTTTACCTCGTACCTCTTGTGATCATCTTCTTGCGTATTGTATTTTGTGAGCCTCTAAATATAGTTTAGAAGAACACAGTTGTGTAAACTGTAGTGATGGTTTTGATTGAAACTTAGACCACATCTTTCCTCTGTTTTGGACGTGATCGTGTGGACCACTGCAACCAACTCTATATGGAATTGTCGTTGAAAGTAATTCAATGATTTTAAATGGCATCTCACCGAATGATTCGATCAGCAGAAACTCTAGTATATGAACTGCCACTGTCTGTATATGGTAAAAGCAAAACACTTGGATGGGAATCTGAATCTTCTTATCTATGGTGGTCATATTATCTCAGGGACAATAATCCACCTGTCGCAGGGGTGGAACCAGAAATTTTTTTCAGGGGAGACTGAAAAATTTTCGGCGTCCGGCATGCAGAGGCAGCGGGACGAGGTAGCTTCTGGTGGCGCCGCGGCGGAGACCTGGTGGCGGACGGCGGTGGCGGAGGGCTCTCGGCTGAGGAGGGAATTGACGGAGGGAAGAAAGGGTGATAAATATTAATGACATATAAATTTTAAAAATTCAACTCAACAATAATGAAAAATACTACATATATAATAAATCAAGTAGCATACAATAATATTTTTACAAGTCCACTAAACTACTAAAATAACTACTTTCTAACGCTCGAATTATTAGAAGTAGAACTAGAAAAAGGTGGGGGCAACAGATATCTACGAGACTCCATGGCTTGATAACGTTGCATAATCGGTTCATTCACAATCTTAACAAAAATATCCTTTTCAATATATACCGTCATAACATCGTTCAACCATTCATCTCCCATTCTATCACAAAGATCGGTCTTGATATTTTTCATGGCAGAAAAAACTCGCTCAACTGAAGCAGTAGCATTGATGACCGAATAGGCATCATCATCTCTCACATCATGAATGAAGAAATCAAGTTGTTGCTCAAGTTCTAAACGATCAACAAAGGAGAAGTCATCCGGATAAAGTTCAGCAAGGCGAAGCAACTTACCAACATCAAACATGTCAAATCTTTCTCTCGGATCAAGGCATGCAATACAAGTGAGTAATTTCGAGCTTGCTTCGCAAAATCGATGATTCATTTCAAGAGTCATCTTGTCAACGGTCTAGTATTGAAACAATAAAAAATATAACAATAAGATAAAAAATACATATAAAATACTATAAACAAAATAAATTAAACTATGTAAATATTAAAGTAGTACCTGAAGAAAAATATCAACACGGTAGAAATCATGATTGGTTGACATTTCTCCCCGTCGTCTAGAACGGTGACGAATTTACCGTTGTGCTTCCATCACGTCTAATGTGATCTCATGCTTCACACAAAATGTGTTGACTCCATCCAATAATTTATCAAAATTACAATCTCTGAATTCTTGCAATTCAGTCTTCATTCTATTCATCTTTCGCACAGCCATCGAAATATTTTGATCTCTTTGTTGCAAGGCAAGGGACAATTGATTTGTAGCTCCCAACAAATGCTTCATAAAAAACATACAACACACAAATTCATAGCTCTCCATTCTATCAATCAAACCCTTTGTTGTAGAGGCATTTTCAACTAAATTGCCATGCTCATAGATATTAAGAAGCACTTGAATAATTGAAGACCACATAGCCTCAAAGCGAAGAATAGTACTGTAATGTGATCCCCAACGTGTATCACCAGGCCTTCTCAAACTCATTTCTTGATTTTTGCCTCTTCCACTAACCTTGTCCCCACTCTCCAATGCCTCTACAAGTCTAGCATGTTCTAATTGCACAAGCATCTCTTTTCTAACACATGAACCTCCAACCAGATTCACAGTTTGAACAAGATACCCAAAAAATTCACCCACAGATAGAGTACTATATGCAACAGAAACAACAACCAATTGAAGTTGGTGAGAGAAGCAATGAATATACCTTGCAGAAGAGTTTTCTTTCAATATCAAAGCTTGCAATCCATTAAACTCCCCTCGCATATTTGAAGCCCCATCATATCCTTGGCCTCTCAACTTTGACAAGGACAATTTCTTATCTACAAACAGTTGCTTAAGAGCCTCCATCAAAGTAATAGTTTTAGTATTGGAAACATGCACAAGAGCAAGAAAACGCTCAAGAATACATCCTTGTTTGTTGACATATCTCAAAACAACCCCCATTTGCTCTTTTATTGATGCATCTCTAGCCTCATCAACAAGAATAGAAAATACACTATCTCCAATGTCATTAACAATAGCATCAGTTACCTCGCCAGCACAAGCACTTGAGAGCTGTTTCTGAACTCTGGGGGATGTCAACTTGCAATTTCCGGGAGCATTTTCATTCATTACCTTAGCAACATCTTCACTTCGCTTGCAATACCATTCAACCAATTCAAGATAATTACCCTTGTTGATGGAATCCCAACCTTCATCATGACCATGAAAAGCCAAACCTTGATTTAACAAGTATCTTGTCACATCCAAAACCGTATTCAAACGTGTACGATATTCCTTTTTTGCTTCGGTAAAATGACCATCCAAACAATGTGAGATACTTTGCTTTTGAAGGCTAAAATTTCTCAATTTGATTGCTGCACCATGATGAATTCCATCCACATTCTTAGCATGTTTCCTAAATACTTTAAGGGCATTCTTCCAATTCATCACCCCATCCACAGTATATGCCGTCCCCTTTGCTGAATTCTTAAAAAGATAGCAAGGAAAACAAAAGGCCGCATCCTTTGAAACACTATACTCCAACCAATTAAATTCATCAAACCAACCCTTTTGAAAACTTCTAAATTCATCATTGAACATTGTCTTCGGAAAAGTATGATTCTTAGGTTGGCAAAGACCCATTAATATATATTCTCTTAGCACTTCATCTCTAATAGAAACATCAATCTCTTCAATAGGTTTACGTAGCCCGGGATCACTTATAACATCATTCTGATTGAATTCTACACGAGATTGTTTTGTACTACTACCCTCTTCATTGTGCCTTTGTTCATTAGATTCATTCGATCTCTTTAATCCGCTACTTCGAATTAAAAATTTATCCATAACCTATTAAATATCAAATAGGAAAAATATGTAAATTGATTTATTTTTCATCGATTCAAATTCAATTTAATAAAATATCCCTAATTGATAATTAACAAATGAATTTTTTTTTATAAAATCATATTCATCTAAATTCAATTCAACAAATATCCCTAATTGATAATTCCATAAACCGATTATGACAAATTGACAATTTCATTTTCACATACAATTATACAAAATAAATCAAACAATTATAATTTCAACTAAATTCCAACTAAATATGCAATTCAACTAAATTCAAATATGCAATTCAACTAAACTTCAACAATCATATATAATACAACCATATAAATTCAATTCAACATCCAATCTAATTATCTAAAAATCATGTTCACATATATTTAAGTTTTGAAGAAATAAATAGAAAAGAGAACAAACCCTAAAATTAATAAATCTTAGCATAAAGAGAAGACTTATTGTGGTTTGGAGAGGCGGCGGGACGAGGCAACAACCGGTGGCGGACGGAGGTGGCGCGGCGGCGGACGGCTCTGACGGGCTGAGGCCTGAGAGCGAGGCTGTGAGGCAGAGGAGGGAACGGAGGCTAAGCTTGCTGACTTGCTGTTGCTTGCCGTTTCTCGCCTCCAACATATATAATGGATTAAGGTTTGGTTATTGGATTGGGCTCAGTTTTGGCCCAATCCATTTCTCATTTCGATTTTTTTTCATATTACTTAGTGAAACGACGTCGTTTTAGTACTTAGGTATTAAAAAAAGAAGGCCGAGTGAAACGATGTCGTTTCACTAACGTGAAACGACGTCGTTTTAGTACTTAGGAATTAAAAAAAAGAAGGCCGCAGCGCGGCCTTCTTCTCCGACGAACAGGGCTTGGCCCAGTGGCCCTTGCTGCCGCCGTGCCGGAGATGCGCTCAACTCCACCGGAAGACGCGCTCCCACCTCCTGCTACCTCCGGCCGGCGATCTAGGTAGGGCTGGAGCCCTACCTAGCGTACCATTGGTTTCGCCATTAACCTGTCGATCTCTAGTTCATCTCTTTGGTATTCCCTCTGGTCCTCTAATATTGACTCCCTTTTCTTGAAGGTTTTTTTTTTAAAAAATATTGGCTCCCTCTAACATTTGGCAAATTCTAGATTGTTTCATCTACCCAATTACTTTTTGTACATTCAATGCAATCCTCACCACTTATTAAAAGGAGTGCCCAAAAGTAGGAGCCAATACAAAAGAAACCCGGAGGGAGTATATATAGTGCCTTTTCTATTAAGGACTTTGGGACTCTACACTACTTTCTTGGGTTGGAAGTCTATTGCTCTACTTCTTGTCTTTTCCTTGGTCAAGCCAAGTGTGTCATGGATGTCATTTGACGGGTTGGGATGACTGACCGTGCTCCAGCTTCCCACACCTTTTGTTCTCGTTAGCTAGCTTCATGTCATTCTTTCTCCAATCATATTTTTTACAGGTCTCTTGTTGGTGCTCTCCAACCCCATTTTAAATAAAAATGAAGATATGGTGCTCCCCCCGAATTCGTATTTACCATTACACGATCAGATATTGCGTTTATAGTTAACATAGTTAACATATTTTGAGCTCTCCCCGATATTCATGTTATGAGGCAGTTACTCGTATTCTGCGTTATGTGTAGCCTTGACACTCTTTATATATGAATTACATTTGCATGGAAAAAAAATCTATTCTATCCTTATACCCTAATACACCCCCTCAATCTTTACGGGATGCAATAGCGTATAGATTGGAACGATGTTTACTTTTTTTTTGGTTAAACCGTCTAAAATGGGGTTTGAAGGGTGTCCTTCCCTTTCCATTAAGATTATATGTTGCCAAAAAATGGCTTACATCAGTTGCCCAAATGCTTACTATTACAGCTTGATTGGGATAATCCCAATTACACAATTACAGTAAAAACAACAGTAATGTGGCATAATGAGAGGTATCTGAAGTGATGAATAGATTCTTCTCTACTATGAATACGTCCAACATATTCGACCTGAACATGCCGAACAGAGTCCCTATACTCAAAACAGCATCCCATCCCGAATAGATCATAATGACAAACATCAGATTTGACATTTCTTTTTCGCAAATTGCAAGTTTGCTAGAAAGATATGTCAACCACACAAAAATTGATCTAGAAACACTTTACATATCTACATCTAGACAATTTAAATGAAAACTAACAGCTCGCATACTAAAATTCCAGCCAGTCCCCATTAAATTAAGGCTCTCTTTAAAAATTATGAGACTCATCCTGGTCGATTGCCTAAAATGTATTTCTTTTGATGTTTCAGATCAAAATTGTGTGTAAAAAAGTCTCTAACCTGAAAAAATTGAAAGAGTGAATCCATCCAATCTAATCAAAATCTACAAATCTGCTCTGTACCCTTAGAAGGAAATCGCCAAAAGTCAGTTGTTTAAACTACTTTTGACTCGGATTTCTCCTAACCAACTTAGGAGAGCAGATCGGAAGCCAACATGATTTACCAATAAAAGGTCATCGAAAAATTAATGTTGGCAGAAACTTTTGGATCTGATGCTCAAACCAAAACCAGAATCCTTTGAAAAAAAACCCTACCTCTTGTTAAAACTGGAAACATATAGAAAGAAACTAAAAAGAGAAAAATGAAAAGAACAGAAAGGAAAAAATAAAATAAAAATAAATTCCCCAGTCACACCCATTTATTTTCCTTTACCCCATCAATCTAGATAGGAAATCAGTTACCGAAAACAGACGCCAGTGTCCGTTGACTGAGACCCAAGCACCTAGCGACGACCGGAGCATGCATCTTTGGAAAACCAACCAATCCGAGCATTACTTGTTGCAGATGCTGGAAATCAGCGAGAAAATCGACGGACTCGGGTGAGATCCACTGGAGAAAAACTCAGCAACCAGTAGACCCATTTTGAACCGGTGTTCGAATGAAACAGAAGCCATGCACTTTTGAGGTACCCGACGTTGACCTGATAGTTGATTAGCAACCTTTTTCAGATAAAAATCCACCAAAGCTACCACATGGCCACCGTGGTTGCAGCCAGCTCCGGTGTCTGTAGATCTTAGCAAAGGGGGCTGGAAAATGAAGAATGGTCGGGGGGTGAAAGGTCGAGATTGAAATTTTGGAATTCTAAAAGGCTAAGTTTTGTTGGGGGAAAAAGGATCTAGATGGTGTTGGGTTCAGGCTAGTGTTAAGGTGTGTGGCTGAGGAAAGGAAAGGTGGGGGGACCGCCGGAAGTAGCAGCAGCGGCCCCCCAGTTGCGTTTTGAAGGTTTTTTGGAGAGGGTAGCTACGGTGGAGAAGAAGAAGGATTGGTCCAGAGGAGAGAGAATTTGAAAGGTTGATAATGCGTTTGGACAAACTTCTGAATGATGTTTACAAAACAACTCACTAGTAAGACCTTTAGCAAAAATGTCAGCAACCTATAACTGTGTAGGAACCAATAGTGGAGGGCCTCATTAAAGGTAGCGTTAGAAGGCGGTTCCGCGTATTTTTTGTAAAACAGCCTTTGATTAAGATCCGAAAGATGTTCCGAACTCGGAGTTCCCTTCCAAGTCACCCCTTTCAATTTAAAGGTGGTTCTTATTCGATAGAAGGCGGTTATGTCTTTAATGAAAATTGATTAAAGGCGGTTCTATGCTAGAACCGCCTTTAATTGGGTGCCTTTGGTTGAGTGTTCTTATTTACTCTATAAATGAAAGTTAAAGCCATAAATTTTCTATCCTTCGTATTTTTTTTCTCTCCACACAACGGGCCTCCCTGTTGAAAGATATATCCCACATTGGTTTCTTACAGAGATAATGACTTATATATAAGGTCTTGGGTCACCTCCATTTAATACCAATTGGTTTTAAGATGGAAGCCCAAGATACGTTAAAATTTAACATGGTATCAGAGCCCGAATTGGGTTATTGGACCGATGTGTGGATCCCCTTAAATTTGGCCCGAAGTGGGTCGTGGAGTGTTTCCACGTTGGCACGTGAGGGGGCGTGTTGAAAGATATATCCCACATAGGTTTCTTACAGAGATAATGACTTATATATAAGGTCTTGAGTCACCTCCATTTAGTACCAATTGATTTTAAGATGGAAGCCCAAGATACCTTGAAATTTAACACTCCCACTTCCTGTAACGCCCATTTCCGCCTCCCTCCCATTGTAACACACATCTCCACCATCCTCCCTGTAACACTCTATCTCCACTATCCGCTCACCACGAAACCTCCATCCTCTGCCCACCGTCGACCCTTCATTCTCGTCCACCGCCGCGCTCATAGATGCCGACATTTACCACGCTGCTGGAGATCAGCCATCGTCACCGCGCCGCTGAGGCATCCATTGCTCTCAGTGTTTTGTTGTTGATTGAAGTTCGTTGGAGAGGCCTCCACTGCTCCCTGTTGGAGAGGCTTCCCATCGCTCTGTTGCAGATTAAGTCCACTGCGAGCGACGCCACTGGAGACACCTCCACCACTATAGTTTCTTTGCTTATCCACAATGACATTGTTTCTTTGCTCCGTTTGCGCCTCAGCCAGATCTACCAGTTATCTTTGCTGTCTGTTGTTGCTCCTCCGTCGGAGAAGGCAAAGAGCTTCTGGAAACCTGACCTCAGGCTTCCGGCTGAATTTTTTAGAAGGTCGGAAATAGGTTTTGAATTTGGAACCTATTTCAGACCCCAGTAGAAGGCGGTTTTCAGAACCACCTTTATTCAATTTTGATCAAAGGCACTACAATAGAAGACACTTCAAAAGTGCTTCTCTACTCCGATATAACCGCCTTTAATAGGCCTTCCTCCACTAGTGAATATGTCTAACCCAAAGACCTCTATATGCAACCATTTTACGAACAAAGTGGTAGTCTACATCAATATGCTTGCTACGATTATGATGAATTAGATTAGCAGCAAGATATGTTGTAGAAACATTATCACAATTGAGAGTAAAAGGATCACGAAGAAAATATTCCAAATCAGCAAGAAGTTGACGAAGCCAAATTGTTTCAGCTGCAGTGTAAGCAACAACTCGACATTCAACTTTAGTTGAGCATTTTGACACAGTAGGCTGCTTCTTAGAGTGCCAAGAAATCAAATTCTCTCCAGGAAAAATGGCCTAGCCAGTGGTAGAACGACAAATGTCAGGATAACCAGCCCAATTTGCATAAGAATAAACTACCATTAACGTAGGAGAGCTCGTCGAATGGAAAAAAAAGACCAAACTCCAAGGCACCATGCAAATACCTGAAATTTCTCTTCACAGCATGAAGGTGAGTAGTTCGAGGAGCATGCATAAATTGAGAAACCATATTAACAACATAAGAAATATCCGGACGAGTCATAGTCAAATATTGCAAAACACCACTATACTATGATATTTCGTGGGATCAGCAAGAAGGTCCCTATCAACAGAGGGCAGCGTAACTCTAGAAACAAATGATGTGCATATAGATTTAGCAATATAAAGAAGAATTTTTTTAAGTAAATCAAACACATATATTTATTGTTGCTTACTCAAATGGTGACGCTGACACTCTTTATATATGAATTATGTTTAATTCAAAAAGTATAATCTAGCCTTATACCCTAATAATCCCGCTTACAATACAAAGCATCAATCACAGCTTATGGATGAAACAATCTTTAATCGACCATCGTCCAAATTTCTTGAAGGCCAAAAATGAATTTTCAACCCCCAAAATAATAAAGTAATTCTTGGTTAATAATCAAAGGCCAAAGGTTAAACAACGCAATAGTTTCGGATCATCCGTCTCAACAATGCAACGCCCTCTAAAAATTCCCACCCTTTCGGGAAACCCATCTTCCCATTTCCCTCTCTCTCCCCACCATTTTCCGGCCAACCGCCACCACTATCGCCGCCGGCATCCCCCTCGGGCATCCCAAAAATGCCTGAGGATCGGGCTGTTTCACCAGCAGTAGCCACCGTCGATGATGGTCACGAGGAGGAGGAACAGTTTTGCAGCCCTTACGACAGCCCGTTCTTCGACTCCGACACCGAAACCGAACCCCCGGCGCCGGAACCGTCGCTGCCGTCGGAAGATGAGCAGAAGGTCCTGATGCAATCTTCCCAGAAAGCCCTCATGGAGTTCAGGTGCAAGGTTGAAGACGCCATTAGAGGAAACTACATCTTCGGGACAAGAACAAACCCTAAAATGAAGCAAAACCTGGAGGACATTTCCCTGTGGGGGGTGCCCTTACTGCCCACCAAGAATCATGAGGGCACCGACACTGTCCTAATCAACTTCTTGAAATCGAAGGAATTCAGCGTTCCAGAGGCGTTCGCCATGCTCTGCAAGGTAATACTCTCTCATTCCCAGCCAAAATGATACTATTTTCATTCTCGCCCGGCTAAAAAAACATGACATAATTTAAAAGTTCCCCCGTTTCTCTAAGAGTGCCACACTTGCATTATTAGGTTGTTTTTTTAAAATGACACACTTTTCATTTTTGGCAAGATTCCTACAATCTCATTCACTCATTCTACTTTTTACTTTCTACACTCAATTTCAACCTCTTATTTTTTTCACATTAATTCAAGAGCCTAAAATGAGTGTGCCACTCTTAGTGAAACGAGGGAGTATCTTTATTTTTTCATAACTATTTTCTGCTATATTAATTTGAATAAAAGAGCGAGTCAAATTCAATTTCACCATTTTTGCTGGTACGAAAGGAGTGGAATACATAGCAGGACCTTGTAATTGAGTAGACTTAAGGTTGATTTGATAGAGTTGTGCTTATAAGACTGGTTTAGTTTGACTTATTTTGAAAGTGGAGGGATACCAGTTTATGCTGTTCTCCAAAAAAAATACTTCCTCCGTCCCACTCTAAATTGCTTATTTACTTTTTGAGAGTTAAACCTACCAAACTTTGACCCTAAATATAAATTAATATGTAAATAAAAAATATATCATGTGAGATATTGTTAGATTTGTCTTAATATCTATTTTCTAAATATCAATTTTTTATGCGACATTATTTTGTGTAACTAGAGATATTTGCGGTCAAACATTCTCATTGAAAACCGTGAAAAAGTAAATAAGTAATTTAGAGTGGAATGGATGGACTAACTTCTACTTATTAAATTAACACTCTTTTAGCAGTTTACGAAACGATAAAGAAATGCTTAGCTTATATTAGCAAAACATTTAGGGTGTGTTTGGTATAACTTATAAGTGTTTTTCTTATAAGATACACACCTTTTAAGTGTTTAGTAAACTCTTAAAAAATTGCTAAATATAAAAACTGAAGTTATTTTTGGGGAAAAAGGAGAAACTGGTTTTTCTATTTTTAAAATAAGTCAATTTTACTTATAAGTACATCTGCATCAAGCGCACCCAGATACTTAATTTGACTTAATTTTCAAGTCTAACTTTACATTAAAAAAAAGAAGAAGAAAAAAGTCTAACTTTACATATGTACAAGCGTTGAGAATACTGTTATTAGGGCACACGGGTAGAATAGACTTTTCTTTGCACAGAAAAGTGTATTATATCCTCATAACCTAGTAACTATGAATAACAAGAAATCAATTCACAGTATTTACTTTCTTTACACAAGGTATTGAAATGGCGGAGGGATTTCCGCGTGGACGAAATCATGGAGGAGAAAATGAGCCCCGAGTTCGAGTCCATGTGGAAGATCAGTGGCGTCGATAGAGACGGCCGGCCGGTTTGCTACCTGAGCTTCAGGGATCTGAATAACCGGGAGCTGAGGAGGAAGCTTTTCCGGGAGGATGGGAAGCTGGAGGAGTTTCTCCGGTGGAGGATCCGGTGCATCGAGAAGGTGATACCGGAGATGGAGTTTAAACCGGGTGGTGTTACGTCATTTTTACAGGTGACGGATTTGAAGAACGCGCCGTCGCAGAGCGTGAAGGACCTCCGGTGGCTTACCCGGAAGTTGATGGGTCTCGTCCGGGAATACTACCCTGGACTCATGCATAAAAATGTAAGTCTTATTATTCTATTCAAATTTTTTGATTTTTTTATTTTTGCAAATTTAATTAAATATCATGTATAATTAAAAACTACACCATACTATAATCCAGAAAATTTTATGTGTTAGCAAATGTTGTATTTTAATGTATTGAGCAAATCAGATTCTGCCACGTGTTCTACAAATTTCTTATTCTGAAACTTAACAATTTTTTGTTACACCAATATAATATGTGTAATTTTAATTGATCTTCTTATACTAAAAAACAAAGAGTTTAATTATGCAGAGCTTGGTTATCAAAAACTAGATGGATCGATAATTGAGGCTCCGCTTGTATAAAATGGAATATATTGTCGATAAAATGATCGCAATGAGATGTGAGTCACGGGCACATAAGTTTAGTGGGGTTTCATATGTCGCATGAAACAGTTGTGTGGTAGTTGTTTGTTAACAAGTAATATCCGTCTTGATTTCTGAAAAATTGCAGTTGATCGTTAATGTCCCGCTGTGGGTGTTCGCGGTGAGCGCCATAAATCTGAGGCAAATAACGTTAAGAAGCAGGAACATGGTGATCTTCGTCAGAACTGCACTTGTTAAAAGGACTCTTCTCAAGTAAGTCCATTTAATTAGCCCCATAATTTAATTAGAATCCGCACCAATTAATGTGCAATGCTTTAATTTGTCATTCAAATTACAGGTATGTGAATCCGGAAAACTTACTGGCTTTGTACGGCGGCCTGAAAAAGGAGCAGGACCGGGAGTTCTCGAGCCAGGACAAAGTGCTGGAGTTGAACGTCCGAGCAAATGCGGTCGAGCAGATCAGGATTCCGGCCAATGAGGTACATATTGAAATGGGGTTTTAGGCACCAAATGTCATATTTAAGATACATTATAGTTTTTATACTACTGAAAGAGATTGTGCCAACGACACGATCTGACCTAAATCAACACAATCTGTTTGAAATGAATTGGGTCAAAAAGATTAAATTTTCCTGGATCGAGTTGGATCTTGTTATGAAGTTGAAGGGTATACTTTTTTCAAAGCATTTTAAAATAAAACTTAAATTATATACATTAGATTTTGCGTTGTACCAATCAGGTCAAAATACTAATGGAACCCGACCCAACTTAAAATTTCCAAAAATCAAAATTTCAACCTCAAAATGGTGGAAGAAATTAACCCCTCGAGACACTACATTCTTCTCAAAAATCTTTTGGGACACTCATGTTAGAGACAACACCTATATCGTCTAAAATGATGCTGAGATATCAAATATCATATTCAAAACACATTTTAGTTTTACATCGATATAAAAGTTGTGCACAAAATACATGACTTGACTTAAATCAACCCAATTGATTCAAACGGGAGTGGGTTTAAAGTGTCAAAAAATTTCCATGCTGGGTTGAATTTTGATCGGAAGTTGATCTGTTTACTTTTTAAAACATTTAAAGGTATTTCTTAACTACATTTAACTGTGTATTGTGTCAGATGGGATTAAAATGCCTACTCAACCTGACCCGACCCAAAACTTCAAAAACAAAATCTCACACAATCAAAAGGATAACTATTTTCTTTGACAATGGCATTGTTGCTGTTGATTCAATATTGTTTTTGTTGCAGGTGGAGATGAGGGTGATATGGGATGTGGCGGTAGTTGGGAATGAGGTGATTTACAAGGCGGAATTCATACCCACAGATGATTGCTCCTACATAGTGTTGGTTGAGAAGGAGAAGAGAATGGGAAGTGGAGTTAGGGGTTCGTTTTACATAAGAGAACCAGGTCACATTGTACTTAGTTTTGTTAACCCTACTTTCAAGAGGAAGAACGTTTTCTATAGGTATACTAGTATGCCCATTGCCCCAATGTACATGCTCTCCAAATAAACCCATAAATGCTTATTTTATATTAGTTTATAAACGTACATATAAAACAACAGTAGAACATAAAAAAAGTTCTTCAAACTGCATGCTCCTTCTGTCTTCGGTTAAAGCACACTAATTTTTTTCACGGTTTTCAACATACACGTCTGACTGTAAATATATGTAACTACGTATAATAATGATTACAGATTTCATTGGTTAAAGTAATAAAGGAACGAGTACAAAACCAATCATATTACGTTTCAAAAGTGCATATATGACCTTATAAATTTTGAATGTGTGAAACAAACTCTAAGATATTGAGCAATTGTGTAGATATACTCAAATTGCACTATTTCCGCCCACCACTATTTCTCCCCCTCCCTTGCTTGAACCGCCATTGCTCTGCCCCCTAAAACCCGAGCCCTTCCTCCCCTCTCCCCTGCCACCACCATCTCAACTCGACCCGCCTCCTCTCCTCCACCACCACCCCCGGCCATAGATAAATCAAGAAAGAGGGATAGAGAAACTGGGAAGGAGGGAGAGAGAAAGAGGGAAAGAGAGAGAGAGAATGAGGGTATTTATTTTTTATTTTTAATCAGGGGTATAATGGTCATTTTACCAGATTTATGGCCAAATTGGCCGTTGACATTTTAGTCAATGAAATCAAGGGTTAGATTGATATTTTCAGACTTTACAAGGTTATATTGGCTCTTTCGATCAAAACATAGGGTTAAAAATGCACTTTTAATCAACACATCCAATTGTTATCAACTGGTTAATGCTCGTAGCTGGAATCCCTCTAAATAAACATCCAAAAATAATTGAAATCTCTCGAACTTCTCCTCTAAAGCCAAACAATTGAAAATTCGGCAGAGAGAATTAACAAAGTTTACAAAATTCACTGAAATCTGGTAATAAGTAAATATCCGTCGATGAAAAACCAAAAAAATTCACTGAAATTCGGTGATAACCAACCAAAATTCGACTAAATCCTGCGAAGAACCACCTGAAATCATAAGCTAAAAACTTCGTCCAACACCCATGGGTGTACCCCAGCGGTTGGGGTATGGGTGGAATTGCCATTACCCTAGGTTCGATCCTCGGCAGTGACAGTGTGGGGAGTTCTTGCTTTGCAAGGCTCCCTTGTGCGCACCGAGGCAAGGCCGAGCCCATGAATCCTGGCGCTGGACTACCATAATTTACCTCTTATACGATGACTTAGGTGTGGGCTGGTATGAACCCTGAGTGCGAGGGTATCGCCTTTTGCCAAAAAAAACTTCGTCCACTTCAATTTGTGCATCCAAACAATCTTCCGGACAATTAAATCTGTCCAAATTCAGTGCCAATAAGAGCACGAAAATGATTGGGGTTCGTACCTACCGTACAGCTAACTTATCACCAAATATGGATTTGATATTGATGTGATAGTACGCAGTACAATGCATGCACGGGTGGATGCATTTACTGCAACCCAAACACAACGTACAATTTCGACTTTAAGAATGGGGAGAGCCATTGAATTTGAATCAATTCACAAGCTTACGGACTTGTTTGGTGTATTTCAAATGTAGGGACCAAAAGTGCACATCACCGCCATCAGCGGTCCACACCAGTTGACACCACAGTCATCATGTGAGAGATAAGTCATGGTAGCTCAGCACTTTGACCATTGGAAGCGGTCATACTCGGTGCCCACCAGGAAGCCTAAGCAGCCATTGGCCCAAAGGTCAAGTTAACTCAGGACATTTTCACACGGTGACTGCCGAACGTCGAACCACTAATCTCATGAAAGGCCACCCAACTCCTAACCACTGGGTACGCCCACAGGTGTGACGACCAAATCAAACATTATGTCATGATGTAAATTTTTCGCTTTCAATTTGAATGCCAAGGTTTCTTGGTGGTTTATTGAACTTGGTTGTGTAGTGTACAATATAGCCCAATCCGTTGTCTTACCCAACAGGGGAATTATATTACGATGTTAGAGACACTTTATCAATATACAATGGTACGCGTTGGATATATTCAATTTATGTTTATAAATTACTGAAAAAGAGAGACGTACTTTTGAGTGTGAAAGTTACAAATTTAACTATCAAATTAACTCTAATATTACTATAATTTCAAAGATGAAGTTTAACTTAAATCTCTTGACGATCAATGGAGTAACTGGTAAATGAAATTTATTCTGATAAATCCTTTACTACATTTTATGTAGTTAAAGACGACGTCACCGTTTAGAAACTTGTTCTTTTAGGTAATTATTTGATCAGTGTATTTAACAATATACTTATTTAAACTGCCATTTTCACTTATCATTGGACAATCCTAATACAAATTATTAGTTTGCATCACTAATGTTTATTGAAGATAAGCACATTCTCCAAATTTTTAAAAGCGACATCTTTAAATTTACTTTTTTAATACATATTTAATTATAAATAGAATGTAAACAGTAATATAACTATGTGAAATATCAACAAAATGTATATTTTCTAAATAAAAAAAATTAAAACCATAACGATGGAGATGTTAGGGAATTCCCTTTGTATTGATTAGATTGGTCAAAACACATACATCCAAGTAATTTTTACATTAATATAAAATAAACTAATTTAACATTGGATGCTAACTAAATATATCTTGAAAAATGTGGTGGTCAATTGATAGTATTACATTTAAAATTTGAGTCTGTCTCCTGCGAGACCGTCCTACCGTAAGACCAGGGACTTACAGTAATTTAAGGAAAAAACAAACAATTTTTGGGGGTCCTGGCGTAATGAATTTATTCTAGATGCCAATTTAAAATGCGTAAAAAAAGTAGGGGGACTAACCTGTAAATACCATAAATAAGGAAGGAAATCTGAGAAATAATACAGGTTTGATAAAGACGCACAACGCAAAACACGCTTTCAAAACATCCACAATTTCAATCGATCTCAACCACCACAATCCATCGATCCGAAACCTTCAAAGGTCAAATCTCCAACTTCTGTGATTAACAATGAACAACGACGATCAACAAGAAATCAGGTTCATGATTCAAAACTACATAAACAAATCAGTTTGTTGAAAAATACTCCCTCCATTTTTTTTTTCATTGGCACACTTACTAAAAGTATTATTTTTTTAATTGGCACTTGCTATTTTGGGCAAGTTTAAGGTTTTTACATCCACTCATTTTACTTTCTCTTCTTTCAATTCAATTTCATCCACTCATTTAGCATCTCCTCAATTCTAACACCAAAAGAGAGGTGCCAATGAAAAAAAATGGAGGGAGTATATAATCATATTATGTGACTTTTATTTATTTTGCAGATCGGAAGATCAATTGATGTGCGAAGAAGATGATAGCAAAATTGAAGCTTCATCAACAACCCTTCTCAACAATGAATAACAAATTACTGTGGTGAACAGCACAATCAATGAAATCGAAGAAAATTATGTAAAAGGTGAGTATGAAAAACCTGAATCATCATAAAAAACCTGATTTAACCTCCTTGCAAATGTTTTAGCCCCTATTGCTTGTGAATATTTTTATGCAGACTGATCTTTCAGCTCAAAAAGCTTGCGAGTGTTTTAATGTTCAAAATTGATGCTCTGCACCAGTATGTGAAAATAATATTGTAGATCTGTATCAAGTTGACCATAATAAACTGTTATGTGATGTTACTAATATAGAGATTTGTGTGTTAATGAAAGTGACTTATACTTGTATATTTTGTCAATTGTTATTGAATATTGGCTGCTAGAACTAGTGTATCATGGTGTAAACATAATGAGTGATTTGATTATGCTCATTCATAAAATTGGATGCTCAGTTCTGGCATGGGTAACAAATTTTAGAATTATGATTTAAAGACAAAAATGCATATACTGCTATGCGATGTTTCTATTATATGGATTGATGTTTTAATAAGAGTGACTGATTCTTCTGCCCCTAATTCAGAAACTTACCTGCATATACTAGTATGTGATGTTTTTATCATATATATTGATGTTTTAATAAAAGTATTTGATATTTCTACACAATATGTCAACTGCTACTGAAACTGATAGAATTGATATGTGATTTAATTATCAAACTAAATGATCTGTGATTTTACTAACAGATCTGCCAGATGATTTTCCTAATCTTTTGGAGATAGATGCAAGGGAGTGTTTGCAAGGAGTGAGAGCAAGAACTTGGGAAGAGCTTAAAAAACTGTATCGAGCACATGCAGCTGCGCTTGGGTTTTGTGTAAGGAAGTCAACAACAAGACAGTCAAACCAAGGAGTAATTAGGGAAAAATATATCACTTGCTCATGTGAAGGAAAGTCCATTTCAAGAACTAAAAACACACCTACTTTACAGCCAGAAAGGAAAAGAAAATCAAAAGAGTTTCCGGTGATAAGAAAATGATGCAAAGCTCAGATCAGGATGTTGATGAAAAGTTCTACGAAATCAAGCACCACTTCGTTGAGCATAAACATGAGTGCATAAGATTAGAATGGCAGTACCTGCAACGTAGTGAAAGAAGAAACGAAAATGAGAAAGCAAGAGCAATCAAAACTATGGAAAAGACAGGTCTCAAACCAGCAACAAGTTGTAAATATTTAGCATGTGCTGCCCAAGGAGAAGAAAATGTTGGACACACTATGAGAGATCACATTAATTATGTGAACAGGTATAGAATGGAAACTATAGAAGGGGGATGCTAAAAATGTCATAGATGAGCATTATCAGATTGTTGCTTCCGAGGAAGACTACTTTTTTAGAGTCAAGCTGGATGATGAAGGAAAACTAACAACACTCTTTTGGAGAGACTCGATGATGAAAGAAGATTACATGCTATATGGTGATGTAGTGATTTTTGACACCACTTGTCGGACAAATAAGTATAATCTCATTTGTGCTCCAATTGTTGGGATAAACAATCACTGGAACAATGCAATATTTGGGTGCGCTTTTATTGGAGACGAAAAGGTTGAAACTTTCGTATGGCTGCTGGATGTATTTAGAAAATCAATGGGGGGGGGGGGGGGGGGAACAACCAGTGACTATATTCACTGACCAAGATTTGGCTATGGCAAAGGCAATTAAAGAGGTATTTCTAAACTCTGTCGGATGATTAATGTTTCAAGTTATGTGTTTAACCTTTTAAATATTAATGATGGTGTTTTAAGTATTCCTTCAGTTGATGTTTTGAACCAGTGTCTAAGTTGTTATATTATTCAGTTGATGTTTCATCAAAAAGGTCTAACCTGTTATGTTATTCAGTTGATGTTCTAAATATATTTTTTAGAACATTGCTTCTCATCATCTGACTTGTGATGTCAATAATTTAATTTTTAAATCATCACCACAACTTGTTTTAGACACATGAGAACTCCTCATGGACATGTATACAATTTCTCTCGGTTTTGACACTGCAAAATGAGCATCCTACATTTATAATTGATGATACATTAGTAACATATGACCTTTTTAAGAAACAGGTTAATGATGCATGTACTAAAGTTTTTGTTTCGTAGGTATTCAAAGAAAAAAACGCAGACTCTATTTGTGGCACCTGAAACAAAATGCAATTAGTCACTACGGTAAAGCAAAAAGTGATGAAAATTTTGGAATGGTATTTGACCACTGTTTGAAAGGTTGTGCAAATGAAGAATAATTTGAAAGATGCTGGAATTCAATGATAGAAACCTACCGGCTGCAAGAAAAAGATTGGTTCAAGCGCTTGTACGGACTCCGGGATAAATGGTGCACTGCACCAAGCAAGGATTTTTTCTCAGGTGGAACTTTGTCATCACAACGTAGTAAAAGTACCAACAAATTAATCAATTTCAATGCTTCAAAAATAACCAACTTGACACAAATTTTTGCAATATTTGAAAAAACTTTCAAAAGTTGGAGAAGCAAGGAGACAATCACAGAATACAGCGGATCAATAGGAACACCAAGAGCAGCTGTAGAAGGGCCCAGATTACTGAAGCAAGCTGGGGAGATATACACTCTTAAAATTTTGAAGGACTTTGAAACATAGTGGAAATGGGCTTTGTCGAGTAAAGTGGAGAAAATATTCAACATTGGTTATGAAAATGTTTACAAAGTAAGCCCAGAAAACAATAAAACAAAGGCAGAGAATGTTTATTATAGACGCAAGGGTGGTAATGTGGAGATCAACTGTTCATGCAAACACTTTGAAGAAGTTGGACTGTTGTGCTTCCACAGCCTTCGTGTGCTCCACTTGCGCAACAT
Organism: Rubia yunnanensis; assembly: GCA_037428765.1. Lineage (NCBI taxonomy): Eukaryota > Viridiplantae > Streptophyta > Magnoliopsida > Gentianales > Rubiaceae > Rubia > Rubia yunnanensis. The sequence goes on from CM075062.1 coordinate 138,036,084, forward strand.
CACAACAATACCTGGAGACAGTGGCGGAACCAGGAGTATATGTTAGGGGGGGGCGAAAAAAAGGCATTTTTTTTGCAACGCTAAATACAACAATTTTTTTAACAAACAACGCTTACATAATAATATGAATACATAATAATTAGATTTTTACAACAAAGATCTATCACTGCATAAAAAACAACGTTCCAATACTTGGGTTGGTAGAATTAGAACCACTAACCACATGAGACAAATGTATCCTACGATGTTGCATACGCTGATAACGTTGCAAAATTGGTTCATTATCGATCCCAACAAAAATTATCTTCTCAATATGCACTGTCATAACATCATTCATCCATTCATCTCCCACTCTGTTGCGTAAATTAGTCATGATTCTCTTCATGGCTGAAAAAACTCGTTAAACAGAAGCAGTTGCAACTGGTAGAACTAAGGTTAACTCAATAAGACGATATACCAGTGGAAAACATGTATGCCTAGTTGTTTGAACCATGTTTTGAGCAAGACTTCCAAAGTCCTCAATAGCCAAAAACTCATGATCAAGTTGCACATTATGAATGAAAGTACTAAGTTGTTGATGAAGGCAGGAACGATCTTCTACAGAGAAGTCACTTGGATATAGTTCGGCAAGACGAACTAACTTACCAATATCAAACTTAGAAAATGAATCTCTTGGATCAAGGCAAGCCATACAAGTGAGTAACTCCGTATTTGCTTCCGAAAATCGATTGTTCATTTCATGAATCATCCTATCAACAACCTAGTATTAAAAAAAAAAGGTTAGCATGTAGCAGTGAAAAAAATTACAAATCAAATCAAATAAGGTATGTAAATTATAAAAGTAATACCTGAAGAAAAGTATCAACACGAAAGAAATCACCATGGGTCTGCATTTGTGTAAGTCGTTTCCTACGACCATGAATTGTTTGTTCATTTTCCATATTAACTACCGAGATGTCATGATTAACACAAAATGCGTTGACTTCATTTAACAACTCATCCCAACCATTCTCTCTGTACTGTTGCAACTCAAACTTCATTGTATTCATCAAACTCACAACCAACACAATATTTTGATTCTTTTGTTGCAAAGCATGGGACAAGGCATCTACAACTCCCAACAAACGCTTCATCATAAGCATCACAAAAAAAATCATAACTCTCCATTTGCTCAAGCAAACCGCTCGCTGAAGATTTACTCAGATTTGCATCACCATCATCGTGGACGTTTTCAATCAATTGCAAAATAGATTCCCACATAGTAATGAAACGAATAATAGTAGTGTAATGTGACCCCCAACGAGTATCCCCCGGCCTTCTCAAACCAGTCTCTTGATTTTTGCCTCTTCCACTCACAATATCTCCACTCTCCAATCTCTCTACAATTCTAGCATGTTCTAAATCAAGAAGCATGTCTTTTCTTCTACACGAAGCTCCAGCTAAATTCACAATCATACCAAGATAAACAAAAAACTGACACACAGTTCGATTATCATTAGCAATAGCAAGAACAACCAATTGAAGCTAGTGAGAAAAACAATGGACATACCTTGCAGATGAATTTTCTTTCAATATCAAAGTTTTCAGTCCATTATACTCTCCTCGCATATTTGAGGCTCCATCATATCTCTAACCTCTCAACTTTGACATTGATAATTTATGCTTTGCAAACAATTCATCAATAGCACTCTTCAAACTAATAGCAGAAGTATTATGCACATGCACAACACTAAGAAAACATTCAAGAACGCATCCTTGTTTGTTGACATATCTTAAAACAACCCCCATTTGCTCTTTTATTGATGCATCTCTAGCCTCATCAACCAATAGAGAAAAATAACTATCTCCAATGTCATTAGCAATAATATTTGTTACCTCACTTGCACAAGCACTTGATAGTTCCTTCTGTACTTTGGGAGATGTGAGCTTGCAATTTCCAGGGCCATTTTCATTCATGGTCTTAGCAACAACATCGTTTCACTTGCAATTTCCAGGGCCATTTTCATTCATGGTCTTAGCAACAACATCGTTTCACTTGCAATGCCAGTCAATCATTTCGAGATAATTTCCCTTATTCAGAGAATCCAGCCCTTCATCATAGCCACGAAAAGTCATACCTTAATTTAGCAAGAACCGTGTCACATCCAAAGCGGCTGTCAAATGCGTGCAATATGCAATCTCCGATTCCCGCCCATGTGCCTGATAAGAATGAAAGATACTCTGTCTTTGACTCTTAAATGCATACAATTTTTCAGCTGCATCATTATGAGAACTCCCCGCTACGCCAACATGTTTCTTATAGATATCAAGCGCTTTCTTCCAATTGTTAACCCCACTCACAGTAAATGCATCCTCTCCATCTCGACATCCCTTGTGTGAATTCCTGAAGAGATAGCAACAAAAGCAAAATGTTGCATCCTTTAACGCGCTATACTCCAACCAATTAAATTTTTCATACCAAGAAGGTTGAAAACATCTATAGTCATTTCCCTGCTTTGTCTTTGGAAAAGAATGACCCTTAAGTTGGCAATGACCTCTTAACACATATTCTCTCATCACTTGATCTCTAATATGAACATCAAAATCCTTAATAGGTTTACGTTTCCCGGGATCATTTATAACATCATCCGAATTGAACTTGACATGAGAATGCTTTTGACTACTACCCTCTTCATTAATCCTTTCTTCATTTGGTTCACTTGGTCTCTTTAAAATAGATGATCCACTACTTCGAATTAAGAATTTATCCATATCCTATTTGACATAAAACAAGAAAAATATGTCAAATTAAATATGTATAAGCTATTCAATATTCATAATTTCTCAAAAATATGTCTAATTAAATATGTCTAATTAAATATTTCAAATTAAATATGTCAAATTATTCATATCTATATTTAGCACAATTTCACAATTTCACAATTTCAACACAACCACTAAATTATTGATATCTATATTCAGTATTCACAATTTCACACAAATAAGCAATTCAATTCAACTTATTCAACATAAATTACACAACAAAAATATGTTGGCTCCTTGATACCTTGCCCTTGGTTTGGCTTGGACGCGTACCACGCGGTTGCTGATTGTGGTTGAGGAAGGGGACGGCGGCAGGCGGCGAATCTGTGCATTTTTTGGCTGGAGCTTGGAGCCTTGGAGGAAGACAAGAGTCAAGACTCAAGAGTATATTAGGTTTGGCCGTTTGGGCTTGGATGGATTTTTGTTAGCTGTTTAAATTTTATTTGGGCCAATTGGGTTTCAGCCCAATTGGCCTTAATTTTTTTCCCTTCAGCTAAACAAAGCGACGTCGAATCACTAAGCCAAAACAATGTCGTTTTGTTTAGTTAGAAAAGAAAAAAAAAAACAAAAAGGGTCATCTTCTTTATTTAGCGGCTCAGCCGCTGTGCAACGGCAAACATCCGGCCGCCGATGGCTCAAGGGGGAGTGGAATCCGGTGGTTTCCGGTGGCTCTAGGCTTAAATTTTGGGCCACCGGATCCTAGGGGTGGCACTAGCACCCCCTCGCCCCCCCTAGTTCCACCGCTGCCTGGAGATTATATACTGAAGAGATGGAAAAATATGGCAAAGAAGGAAATATGGGACCGAGTACTTAGAGGTGGCATCAACACAAAACAATGAGAACCAACAGTGAGATGAAAGGTAAGATACCATGGCGCCATGAGATGCTCATAAAATATTACAATTCAGTGTTGAAATATGAACATGACAAAGATACTCGTACAACACTTAAGGATGGTTTGAGCAGGGATTCAACTATAATATATCAGTTACTTTCAATGCCAAAGACTCGCCAACAAAAAGTGCTCCCAAAGTCTTAGATCCAAAAAGAGCAAAAACAAAGGGAATAAATAAGAGGTTGAAAGGAAAGCTTGAAAGGAAGAAGCCACAAAAGAAGGAATTTGAGGTCCAAGACTCCAAAATCCCAAATCATCTGAATTAGGAAAGACCAAAGTTGATGAAGGATGAGTTCTGAACCTTTAGAACAAATTTGATGTTTCAATACTTTCATTTGACGTTTCAAGACTTTCATTTGATGTTACATTTTTTAGAAGTGAGGACTTTGAATTAAATTTATTGCTCAACTTAGTAGAATACAGAAGGTTTTATTGTGGAAATCATTCTAAAATTTTTTGGTCTTTATAAGTTTCTTGTTTGAGTACTGAAATTTAATTTGCAGGAACGTGATCTTTTTAACTTAGATGTGTGATAACTTATAAATACGTAATGAAGTTTTAAAGTTTATTGGATTTTTACATTCAGTATACCAAACGTTACAACTAGAAATATGTCACATTTTTTTATAAATACACTAGACAACTACTAAAATGTGATATTCAAATTTTAAAACATAATCTTTCATGCATAATCATTAATGTAAAAAAAAATCTACAAATAGACTAATGAGAGTTAAAGCATAAAAATAAGCTTTATTATCAACACCCTAAAACATCAAGACCTACTCATGAAATATCACTGCATTACTTTAAAACGTCAACTTCACACCAAAATTCAAAAACTAAATGTCAAATTCCAATAAGAACTATGAGAATCACCTAACCAACAACCCAAAAATACTTAAAACAGCATCCACAAACATAAGTTCATCACATCCAGGAACCATCCAAAACCAACAATACTATAATATCAGCCAACAGTAGAACTTAAAACATCATCATTTAACACAAGTTTATCACATCATTAAAAAAGAACTATTTCTTCTTGAATCCCTTCAATGACTTTTCCGCTTGTCCACCCTTCTTCTGAGCAACTGTAGACCCATTCTTTTTAGGTACAACAGTAGAAGAACCTGCAACTCATCCAATATCTTCCAAGCTCTCAATCCCAAGACTAAAAGAAGGTTCAGGTCCAGTATTCAATATTGAAACTTCAGGAGTGCACTTCTTCACTGACTTCTTAATGATTTCTTCGATCTGATAAAAAAGCCATCAGAAAAATAATCCTATGAACAAACGGGAATATGAACTGGAGGAACATCATCTTGCGCAGTAACTGGAGCTTTTTCACCCAGGTTCATCATCTCAGCCACATAGGATATGGTAACAATTTCAATATTCCTAGCAAATCTCATTGAGTGCTTAACAACATCCTACAAAAAAACATTATTACTCATAATTTGAGACACCATATAAAAAAAACATAACATAAATAAAAAAAACTTACAGAAGGAGCTTTAGCAAGAATATTCTCGTTAGTGGGTAAATCGTCAGGAATTTCCAACACTACAAAGCAAGAGGTAATGCAGGCAATGCCATTACCTGGTCGTGAACCTAACTTTAATTTTCCTATTGAAGTCAAAGGAAAACCATTTCCGCTCATCACGCAAGCATCAAACCCAACACTCACTATTGACTTACAAATAACCTTAACCTTATTGTCATCAAAGTGTTGGACTAAGGGGAGGGAAGTAGGCATTGGGATTCCTTGAAATGGAAATCTATAAAGATACACAACCATTTACAACATCAAATGGACCTTTGTTGTACCTCTCAACAACATCACAAATTTTTTTCAGCACATACACACACCAATCCATATTCCTGATTTCATTCACATTTTCCACAACCCTCAAAAGCTTAAAATCAACATTACTTTTAGGTGTGGGAGTAAGGAAAGTACACAACCCATACATCAGAAAATACTTCTTCAACAGATCACCTCCCTCAGTCAACAGTGACATCTTACCTAGCAATTTATCACAAGAAATATTGTCATGTTTATCAACCCCTAAATCCATCTTCCATTTAAGCCTCAACTCCATATATTTATTATGCCCCTTACCCAAGTTACTAACCTCTACAACCTCAACATCACTTATAGGAAGACACATGGAATCATAAACATCACCCTTGGTTATATAATATCACTATCTATTCGCTGCAAGTGACCAGTTGGGTTAAAGCTAGATACCAGATGCTGAATCACATTTTTGGGCAAAATATCAAAATTTATCTTCAATAATCCTTAAAATCCTATATTAATAACTGACCTGGTCTGTCCATCAGTCAATGATTTCACAAGCTTTACAATCTTACCAGGGCTATACTTTGTAGAGTAGCCCCTCTTCGAGCTGCAAAAAAAAAAGCAACACTGAAATATGAAACATATCATAAAATTGTAAGTCATTAATGCATACCTTGATGGATCATTGGCACCCTTCCGAATTTTTCACTTCACAACTCCTCCACTCTCCTCTCTAACCCTCTTCCTCACAACAGATTTCCCTTTACCAACAGAAGTTGTTTTACATACATCAACAACTTTGCCACCTTCTTCATCTGAATCATCAGGCTCTCCACCAGCATCATCATCCTCCTCATCAGAATCATCAGAGTCATCATCTGCACCAGACCTAACTTCATAATCATCCTCCTTCACATCAAACATATCTTCATCACCATCCTCATTTTCATCATAATCATCATGCTTCTCCTCACTCACAAATTTATTCTCATCATCATTACAAAATTCTCCTCACTGCTAGACTTACTACCAATAACATCACCAACTTCATCAACAACATTTTTTTAATCGTTTCCCTTGTTAGATTCTTCACCTTCATCATAATTGTCTTCAGCCTCCCTCCTTCTAAGATTCCTCTTCAGGCTCTCCATCTTCCTCAACATCATTTGGCCTCTCACCTTTGCCATCAGAACTGTCATTAGATTCTGAGCCATCAACATCTTCAAACATGTCAGCACTTGTCTCCATTTTATCATCATCAACAACACCAGTGTGATCATCATGACCAGTTTCATCAATGGTAGCATCAAGTGTTTGAGATTGAGAAGAAGCAGTATTGAAGATATCCTCTGCAAACAAAAACAATAAATACACAGTCAAATAATGATGTAACACAAAAATATAATAGAATTGAAAATTTAAAACAATAGGGTTAAAACATATTGATTACCAGATAGAAGATCAGCAACTCCAGCACCAGTCAACATATCTTTGTAACGAAGCTTTGACTGGAGAATCTTTGAAGTTGAAGAAACATTTTTAACAGCAACACCTATAAATATTTTAAAACAAAAAATGCCAAAGAATAAGATTACAGAACAAGTAATTCAAATCAAAAGAAGAATGTATAAAAAGTGGGGAAAAATACAACCTGGTTCGGAAGATTTCTCAATTTGAACATTAACTTTTTCAGCACTGTCAGCTACATTTAAAGAAACATCATAGCATATTAAGAAGAATGAGGCAATAAATAATAAAACATCAAATCACAGAACTAAGTATTCCAAAATAAATAAATAAAATACCGTTACCTTTTTGGGCATATTTTCCAATCTGTAAAGCTAGAACTGGGCTAACCACCTTATCTGAATGAAATAAAAATTCAAGGTCAAATTACTGAACAAGCAGAAGCAAAAAGTAAGGCATCAAAAATCTAGAAAAGAAGTTTTAAAAGGGAAAACTATTTTTACTCCTTTTGAGCAGATTTTACAGGCTGAGCATAATCTAGACTTACAACATCACCTGAAACATATAAAACATCATACCATAGTAATAAAAAGTAAAGAGTAATTAGTGAAGCATCGAAAATCAGAAAAAGATATATTGAAAAGGGAAATTATTGTACCTTTTGTAGCAGATTTTTTTCCAGGTAGATTAGAAGCTGAAACATTAAAACATAGGGCTAAATAGTAAAAAATAACAAATCAAAAGTAAGAAAAAGAAGTATTGAAAAGAAAAACTAATTTTACCCTTTTTAGCAGGTTTTTTTATCAGGCTTAGAAGATACTTCACTGACACCCTTACCTAAATAATGTGAAACATCAAACCGTAGTGGAAAATGGTAAAAAGTGAATAATAAAAAATCAAAAGTAAGAAAAAGAAGTATTGAAAAGAAAAACTAATTTTGCCCTTTTTAGCAGATTTTTTACCAGGCTCGGAAGATACTTGGCTGATACCCTCACCTGAAAAATATGAAACATCAAACCGTAGTCGTAAATGGTAAAAAGTAAATAATAAAAAATAAAAAATCATAAAAAGAAATATTAAAAAGAAAAAATATTTTTACCCGTTTTAACAGATTTTTTTCAAGCTCGGAAGAAGAAACTTGGACGATGCCCTCACCTAAATAATATGAAATATCAAACCATAGTGGTAAATGACATAGAGTAATTAATAAAAAATCAAAAACAGAAAAAGAAGAATTTAAAAGGAAAACTATCTTTACTCTTTTTAGTAAATTTTTTCCAACTAAAGTAGAACCTTGACTGACACAATCACCTGAATTACATAAAACATCAAACCATAGTGGTAAAAGATAAAGAGTAAAAATTTTTTTATAAATCATAAAAAGTAGAATTTAAAAGGAAAACTATCTTTGCCCCTTTTAGTAGATTTTTTCCCCAACCACAGCAGAAGCTAGATTGACACCATCACCTGAATTACATAAAACATCAAACCATAGTGGTAAAAGGTAAAGAGTAATAAATCAAAAATCAAAAACAATGTTTACCTTTTTTAGCTATTTTTTTTCCAGCCACAACAGAAGCTAGACTGACACCATCACATGAATTACATAAAAGATAAACCATAAAGGTAAAAGGTAACGAGTAATAAATAAAATATCAAAAAAAGAAGTATTTAAAATGAAAAGAAGTATTTAAAATGAAAAGTATCATTACCCTTTTTAGCCAATTTTTTTTAGCCACAGCGGAAGCTAGACTGACTCCATCACCTGAATTAAATAAAACATCAAACCATAATGGTAAAAGGTAAAGAGTGATAAATCAAAAATCAAAAATAAAAAAAATAAGTATTAGAAAAAAATAATGTTTACCTTTTTTAGCAGTTTTTTTTCAGACTTGGAATTAGCTTGGCTGACACTCTCACCTAAATTATATCAAACAACAAACCATATTGGTAAATGGTAGAGAGTAATTCATAAAACATAAAATCAAAAATAAATCAAAATTATAAATATTACTAGTTGCTTTCTCAGCTGAAGCTGAGGCAATTTGGCTGGAATGAATATTACTGGCACCGTCCTCTAAAAAACATAAAACATCATCTAAGATTTAAAATGGTATTATCAAATCAATAAACAATCACATAATAAAACACAATATTAAAATTTGAATAATACATTCGCCATCAGAATCGCTCTCACGCTCAACAAGAACTTTACCATTACCGCTCATCGCTTTGACTCGTTTAACAGCAACTTATTTTACACACCTCTTCCAGATTTTCTTTAGGGACAGATGAATCAGGAACTGGAGATGCTGGATAGACACCACAACCACTTTTTTTTTTTTTTTGCATTTCTTGGACTCGGAGCTGAAGGAAAACCAAAATATTAATAAAAATTAAAAACATACAAAAGAATTATACAGATAAACATATACCTGCAGTAAATGTAGGAGTCATCTGACCACGAATTCGATCAGATTTTGACAGGAACACCACAATCTAAAAAAAAGAAAATATTATTTATAGCATAAATAACATCACCACCCATACATGTATACAAATATCCACAGTAAGTAAAAAACATCAATCAGAAAGCAAGTTTATAACTAGAATTCAGCAAATCAAATAAACACAACAGATGATCATTAAAGAAATATAAGACATCAATGAAAAACCTAACAAAATAATTTTGGAAAAAAAGGACAAAAAAATATGCACACAAAAAATTGTGAAACCAGCACACATAAAACATCATATATAAATAGTTGATACAAACTAGTACTCCCTCCGTCCCACCTATTTTTGCGAAGAGAGAAAGATGAAGTTTTTTTAAAGATTCATTATTATATGCTTTTTTGTCCATGTGTTGGTTGGGTACCTTCATTTTATTTTACTTTTCCATTTAATTTCATCCTTTTTCAATATAAAAAATGAATAAAAGTTGGCCCAAAAGGAAATAAAGTGAAGAGTGCACAAACAGTTGGGACGTCCCAAAAAGGAACGAGTGCAAAAATAGGTGGGACGAAGGGAGTAAACACTAGCATCATCATTACACATAAAACCAAACAGTACAAAGAAACATCAGTACAAGAACAATAAAATCAATTGGAATACTTGTATCATCAAATCAGAACTGTAAAGCTTCAAATCAAAACATATATAATGAAAAATATCAACTGATATACTTAAATCATCACTGTTACTGAAAATTACGATTGAATCACTGTAATTTAAAAATCATATAATAATCACAATAAAAAACATGTATAATAAGAACTACATATATAACACAGCTCCAATAGAAACATTAACTACATCTCATAAACAGGAAATGAAGTCAAATGAAAACCTTGAAACATCATATTCAAACATTAAAACATCATGTAAAACCCTAGACGACAAAAAATGAACAAATATAGTAATAAATTCAAATATTTCCACCAAACAAATAAAAAAACAACCTTCAGAAAAAGTCTTCATCTTCCGCTTTACAACAACCTTCGAAGAAACGGAAGGCTGGGAGTATGATTATGCAATTTTCAACACCACATCGTCTATACAACCAGAATCAACAAGATATCCTTGCTTCGACATCTACAAAACGATAAATATGAAAAATAATACTATAAAAAACGATCGACATCAATAAAAACCTAATAAACAACATGCATGTGAAAACCTTCAGCTTTGCAATTACCTCTTGAAGTACGATAATAACCTCCAATCGAAGAGAGTAATAACTGCAAAAAAAAAATGGACAGAAAGCTCAGAGTTCACAAACAAAAAGGCTTACTAAACAATACAATGGCTAAAAGCAAAGATTATCAGCCGGAAGCACAAATTTAGGTCGTTGCAGTTACCCAATGAAGAACCAAATCGATTATCAAGCAAAAATGGAAGAAACTCCAAAAATTGGACCAGAACGACCGATTACACTCACATGAAACACGATCGGACGTGTATTAAGCAACAAGAACAAACGAGAGTATAGATTTCGCGACAGGAATAGCAAACCTAGGTCGCCAGAAAAGGGGGGAAAAGAGAGGGAGAGAACGAATATGTTTTTTTAAGAGAAAACGAAGCGGTTTAGGTGAGAGAAAGAAAAAAGTAAGAATGAGGGGAAGACGAAGAGAACTGAATAGTAAATGTATGCTCATATTTAATTTAATTATAATTCAATCCCTAAAAAATATGAAAAATATAATCAATACCCCATCCCAAATTAAATATATATTATTTATATTTTTAATCTCTAGTCTCGATACGAGAACATTTCCCACGAGACTATGTCTTAAAATTTTGAGAGGGGGTATATTCATCGATCTAAAATTTCACGCCTTGCCCAAAAATGGTTTCGATTCATTTGTCCAAGCATCATGAATCCGCTTCCAAACGGCGGGAAAATGCTTAGGTGAAGAAAATTAAAGATTCTTACTAGGAATATTCAAGACAATATCAGTAACAGAGATGTGTCATTCAGTCACATGCTACAAAACAAAAACGTCAGGATCTGTTACACAAGTACACGTTTAGCAACTAATAGAATGATTTGCCGTAAATAATTTTATTATTGATTACTAAATATATATATATATATATATATATATATATATATATAAAGAGAAAGAGGGTATAATAGAGGGGAAATAAGAAAAGAACTATAATCATAATAAATTATAATCTAATCAGTAATCTGGTTTATTCTAACACCCCCTCAAGCGAAGCGTCGGATGCTCGCCGACGTACAGGTTGCACCTGAAGAACTCGAACAACGGACGAGATAGCCCCTTGGTGAAGATGTCCGCAATCTAAAGAGAAGTCGGAACATAAACAACACGCAGCTTTCTAGATGTCACCCACTAACGACAAAATGGTAGTAAATGTTGATGTGCTTCGTCCGCTTGTGCGCCACCAGATTCTGAGCTTAAAAGATAGCATTGTTGCTTTTGCATAACAGCAGTGGAGAACCAGAAAGCGGAACCCGAAGATCACTAAGCAAATGAGTGAGGCATATCACCTCTGAAGCAGTGTTGGAGAGAGCAAGGTATTTAAACTCAGTGCTGGAGCGAGAAACAGTGGGTTGTTTCTTGGTACTCCAAGAAACCAGATTCCCACCAAGATAAACCGCATAACCATAAGTAGATAGGCGAGTCTCCAGACAGCGGGCCCAGTCAGCATCAGAGTACCCTAACACCTCAGGATTACTAGCAGAACGAAAGCTAAAACCAAAATGAAGAGTGCCACGAACATACCACGAAATCCGTGTCATTGTAGCGAAATGGTCATTTCTAGGATCCTAAAGATATTGGCTCACCGTGTTGACCGAGAATGCCAAATCCGGGCGAGAGATGGTGAGATACTGGAGAGCACCAACTAGAGAACGATAAATTTTAGGATCTCGGAATGGAGGACTGGCAGAGTTGTGAAGCTGAGAACCAGCGACAAATGGAGTAGAAACAGGTGCCGCGTTAGACATATCGGCCTGATTCAAAATATCACAAGCATACTTTGATACGCCAAACAGTAACCCTGAGAAGGTAGGCGGAACTTCAAGACCAAGGAAGTGATGAAGAGCACCAAGATCCTTGATTGCAAACTCTCTGTGTGTCCGAACAATGAATTGGCGAAGAAGAGTGGAGTCGTTGCCTGTAAGAATGATATCGTCCACATACAAAAGTAGGTACAATAATGAAGACCCTCTCGAGAGGAAAATAAAGAAGTATTGACAGAGCTGCGCTGAAAACCAAGTTGTGTCAAATAACTGCTGAAGCGCTGGAACCAAGCCCGGGGAGCCTGGTTAAGACCATAAATGGCCTTTCGCTAACAACAAACATAGTCTGGATGAGCAGAATCATGATAACTAACGGGCTATTTCATGTAGACCAGAACATCAAGAACACCATTACAGAAAGAGTTCTTGACGTCCAACTAATGAAGTGGCCAGGAACGCATGGTGGCTATGGCGAGGATCGTTCGGACAGTGGAGGCTTTGACCGCAGGATTAAAAGTGTGGTCAAAATTAAAACCCGAAATCTGCGAGAAACCATATGCCATAAGTCTAGCTTTGGGATGCTCAATAGTGCCATCTGGTCGATACTTGAGCCTATAGACCCATTTGGAGCAAACAATGTTGACATCTGATGGTCGAGGCACCAAGTCCCAAGTGTGCTGACCATGAAGACCGGTCATATCATCATCCATGGCTGAAACCCAGGCTGGATCATGAAGGGCAAAGCGATAATCAGTGGGCTCACTCTGAGAAAGGAGTGCAGCAGTGAGAACGTTTGCAATAATATTTGAATAATCCCGACGCTGAATGCCACTAGTAGAAGACTGAGTAGCCATCCGATGGGTATGGGGTTGTGGCGGCAAAGCTGGAGGAGTTGAACCAAATGACGATGCCGAAGAAGACCGAGCAAAGCTGACCGAAGAGTATCCTTCGGAAGACGTTGGAGAAAGGATGGCCGAGACTGGCTGAGGCATGGTGGACGACGGTTGGGGCGTGGTGGCCGACTGGTAAGGTGTGGTGACCAATGGCTGATGTGTGGTGGCCGAAGGCTGAGGAGCCAGGTCCGGGTCGGCCGTCTAGATGGAGCATGGTGGTGAAGGAGGTGCAGCTAGAACGGGCACAAGCATGGTGTCCCCAATCGATGAAGTAATAGCTCCATAAAAAAAGATAAAATCTCCATATCCGAAATAGAACGATTTCTCGTGGAAGATGAGACGTAAGGGAACAAATTTTCATCAAAACGAACGTGGCGAGAGACATAGATGCGCCCAGAAGTTGGGTCGAGACACTAAAAACCCTTGTGACGAGGGTTGTAGTCAATAAAAATACATGGAATAGATCGCGGTGCAAACTTATCAATAGCAGTGGCACGCAGACATGGAAATGCACTACAGCCAAATGGGTGAAAGAGGGTATAGTCAGGCACATGACCAAAAACAACCTCAAAAGATGATTTGCCACCAAGAACTGAACTAGGCAGACGAATAATGATGTAAACCACATAGGTGAAAGCTTCCACCCAATAACAGTGCGGCACAGTAGAGTGAAAGAACATGGCAACACCATGTGACGATGCTTCCGCTCAGCTCGGCCATTCTGAGCAGGTGTATCAAGAGAGGACATTTGATGATGAATGCCACATGATATGAAGTGAGCCTTTAGTCGGTGATTAGTAAACTATGTGCCACCATCGGTCTGAAATTTTTTAACCCTAGCAGAAAACTAGGTCTCAACGAATTTATGAAAGTGGATAAATGTGTCATAGAAGTCCGACTTATACTGCATCGGGAGAAATCATGTGAATTGCAAAAAATCATCAATGAAAATGACATAATAAAAAAAACCACCTGCAGATAAAACAGGGGCCGGTCCCCACAAATCACTATGCACCTTATCCAACAAACCAGTAGCGAGCTTGTCACTAGTGGAAAAAGGTAAATGGCTACTCTTGGCCATCTGACAAAGAGAGCAACTAACAGATGCATGCATAGCAGAACTGAAAGAAATATGGCCACATCGACTTAACAACTAAACGGTATCATGAGGCACATGACCAAGGCGAGAGTGCCGCTGCTCAAAAGAAGCCTGAAGCTTTCTAGAGCGTAATTCGCCTAAAAAGATGGAATCGCCAGTCTCAAGAAAATAAAGACTTGAACTATGACGGTCTTTACCAATTATCTTCCATGTATGCTTGTGCTTAATGGAAAATGCGTTGGCATCAAATATAACACGGACAGGTAAATCATGAGTAAACTTACTAATAGAAAATAAACTTCTAGTATTCTTAGGAACCACAAGGACATCATTAGCAGAGAAACCGGAGAAATGACACTGACCGATGTGAGAAATAGATAATGATTCACCATTTCCAACAAGAATAGAATCAGAACCATGATAATATTGTACCTGATCAAGATGACTGGTGCGAGCAGTGATATGAGATGTAGCACTTGAATCATCGATTCACTGATTCGACGAAGGATGACGGTTGGGACCATTCAAATTGGCCTGAAACAAAGCTTTGTCCGCAATCCAATTAGTGGACAATATTCCCGAGATAAAGGCGTTAAATAAACCATAGCAAGAAGATGCCCAGAAAATATGCACGCAAGATGCAGCTTTCAACAACCAAGCACGTGATTCAATGTGCCGAAGGAAGGCTCAGAAATATGCCCCAAATTGCAAGGCGCGTGCAAAGACGAGCAGAGAATGCTGCTAGAGTCGCCAAGCGCGTGAATTCACGCACAGAAGGGAGTAGGCTCGTGTCCGCAACAAGTGCACGTGGCCGCATGCACTTCTGGAAAGGGTTGTGGGGGCGTGGATCTGATGGTAAGTCCGAGACGCGATGAGATGCGATCGGAGAAGATGAGCAAACTTGAAGACGATGGAGCAAATATTTGATATCTGGAAACGAAGCCGCTGCCAGAAGAAGAGCCTAATGCCGGAAATGACTTGGTCACCGACGAAGTGTGTCGCCATCAGAGATGGATGAACCCGGAGATCGATGGAGAACAATCGCTGCCGGTGAGGGGTACCGTTATCAAATACAGATGCCGAAGATGATGATGATGAGGCCGGAGATGAAAAGTTTGGATCTTCAGAAAGAGAGAGACGCTGACGAAGAGGAGGTTCGATAAAGAAGACTGTCGGAAGATGGCCAGAAGGTGCTAGAAATTGACCGGATATTAGCCGGAATCTGGTGCCTCGGTCGGCCAAAAAATTTTTATAAAAAATTTAGGGTTTATGATTTAGGATAAGAACTTACTATGATACCATGATAGAATGATTTGTCGTAAGGAATTGTATTATTGTTGAATGAATATATAGAGAATACAATAGATGTGAAATAAGTAAAGAACTCTAATCATAATAAATTATAATATAATCAGTAATCTGATTTATTCTTATAGTAGCAGATTAAAAAATATAATGAAAAAAATAATGAATATATGCACGTATCATATACATCTAGACAAAATTAAACGTACGTGTTGAAGAACCATTTAGTAAAAATAGGCAAGCACCTTTTGTTTTATTTTATTTTTCATATTAGAAGTATTTTTTTTGTTTCATTTTAAATTGGACACTTTGACTTTAATAGTTGACTTAAAGTTTTTTTATCCTTAATATGATTTATTGAAGATAATTAAAACTTGTGCAACAGTTAATATTTTGAAAATATATGTTAAAATAATTTTACTAAATGAATACTCCCCCGTCCCATTTGTTTTTGCACTTTTGCTTTATGCACGTTGTACAAGACACATGCTTGATTGTTAATATCTTCACGTACATATAATAATGATAAATAAAATTTTAATATTTAAAAATAACTTTTTACGACGATTCGAACAATATCATGTACGATAATATTATTATTCATATATTTATTCAAATATGTGTTCAAAGATTGATAAAAAATAGTGCGCAAAAACGAAAAATTGCAAAAATAAGTCGGATGAAGAAAGTAGTTAAATTGCATATTGCAACGAAACGGAATAAGCACTTAATGTTAACACTGAAACAAACCCAGAAACAGAGTCCTCGTAGTTTGGCACCGACCTAAGCTAGATAAACATTAGCCGCTTAGGAATAAGGTGTGCAAATAAAATGTCAAGGGGACCTAATTGCATGTGAATTGAATAATACATCAAAAAATGTAAATTAATTAGTGTTAGGGGTATCCATCTAAAGTTTAAACGGATTGATAAGGAAATATAAATTATTAAAAGAAAGTTTATAAATGATATTACCTTATATAATTAGTTTTCTTACAAAATTAGTTATAGATGGTGATTTTCTTATAGATTTAGAATTTTATTCCGGTTAGACTTTGACTTGTTGTATCCCTATATATTGTAATCTTTATCATTGATGAGAGGTGTCAGTGATATCAGTGCACCGTAATAAAGTCTTTTATATTTTGTCATGGCATCAGAGCCCAAGATCCTGAAGACCGAAGTCGATGTCCTTTTCGCTGCTGCCCGCCGCTATCTACTGTTGTAGCTCGCGACAGATTTACGTCGTCGCCACCCAATTTTTATTGTGTTTTGTTATTGTTGTCGTCCGCTGCTCGCCGCTATCTGCTGTCGCAACTCACCGACTGTTATTGTTGTTTTGGTGTTGATGTCGTCTGCTGCTTGCCATTATCAGCAGTCGCAGCCCACCGATCAACTCCTATATCATTGTTATCCTGGGCGTGTTCGTGATGAATACTGCTCTTACCATCATTCTATTGATGCCATTGTATCCTTCCGCCAACCGCTGCTAATACTTCTCTTACTTAAGTCAAATACTACTATTACTGCAAATGAAGTTGAATACCGCTCCACGGCTGCTACTACTGCTAATGAAGTTGAATATTTCTCTATCGCGACCACCACCCCACACCCTCGCAGATCTACTGCCTCACCTCTCCTCTTCCGCTTTCGCCTCTCTTCGATCACAGATGGGGGTAAGCTATTCGACGCAGATGAGAGGAAGCTAGGGTTCTGGGGGGGGGGATGGGGTAGTGCAAAATGGGGTGTGGGGAAGTTGAATGCTACAATTACTTATTAAAATTATTGTTTTTAATTTAATGGACATGTTATAAAAAATTAAAATGAAATCTGTGAAAACCAAATGTAAAAAAATTTAATTGGACGTACGGCTAAATAAGGTTGTGGTCGTGGGTCTAACTAAAAATTTGAGGCTGAAAGAGAAAGAGCGGAACTCAGAAGGAACAACTGAAAATTCGAGGTTGAAAGAGAATGATTGAAAATTTAGCACTTGAATATTATGTAATTCACATTATTTAATAATTAATATTACCATAACGCATAGCCAGGAACAATGCTAGGAAGAGAAAGATCTTAACGCCCGGTTCACTTTCAGAGGCCTGCTCCCCTTTATTTGAATACCCACCTACGGCTTTGATTGTTATTACTTGCAGGAGCTATGACGTCATTTCTTGCGGCAACCACTGGAATATTACAGAACTAAGAATTGCGAGTAGATATGTGGAAAATATTATATAATATTAAAATTAATTAAATATATATGAACTTACCGGGTATCCCGGGTACCCGAAAATAGCATTTTTGCAGCCCTGCCCGGACCCATTAAAGTGTAAAATTACCATGCCGGTCCCGGCCCTGAAAAATAAAAAAGTACCTGATTATTTTAAACCGGGACGGTGGATGGATGAGTCGGATAGTGCGGGTTGGGTACTTCTTAACACCCCTAGAGTCTGGCGCACATGGAGTGGTGGCAGAGATAAAAGCAGGAGATGGAAGTGCTGATGGAGGGGAGAGGAGTAGGCGGAGGGGGAGAGGAGGGAAGGAGGCAGGAGCGAACGAAAGCAGGGGAAGGGAGTGGTCGTGGCGAAGAATGAGGGGAGGTGAGTGGTGGTGGCGGAGACGCATGGGAGGGGAGTGAGCCAAAAATATAGGGTTGAGTGAAGAGAGTTTGTGGAAATGAGTTGGGCTTGGTATAATTTTAAGTTTGTGAGGTTAATAATGTGTTTTAAAGTTTTATATTTCTTAGAATGAAAAATGTGCATATTTATCTGAGACATACGGGAAAGAAAATGTTTACATTCAATTGGGATATATGAAGTACAAAATACCAAAAAATGAATTCCAAATGTATCTTTTTAAAAGTTGGAATTATATAGCTAGTTACTGCTACCGAGATACTGACTGTGTCTTTACTTGTTTTCTCATAAGACCGCAACGATACTGAAACTATGAGTTCTCATAAAAAATACTAGGGATAAGTGATAATATAATCCTATCTACTTGAGTAAGTATCAATATAACTCTACGATAATTTTTAGTGCAAATATAACCCTAACTAATTAATGAAAAAGCCAATATAACCCTCAGACCCTATTTCCGGCATTGACCTCAATTTTTCAGCGTTAACTCCATGTAAATTGACCAAAATACCCTTTGGGCTAACTCTGAAATTGGGTGGACAATTTTACCTTCATAGTTAGCCGGAACGCCATAGTTGTTGAAATTATGTAAGGTTATATCAGCATATTATGCAATCTTATCGGGTTATATCAGCACATTCCTAATGTTTTTAGGGTTATACAAGCATATTTCTAATGTTTGTTGGGTTATATCAGCACATCCTTAAAACTTATAGGGTTATATTGGCACTTTCACTAGCTATATAGGGTTATATTGACACTTTCGAATATTGAAAGGTTATATTGGCACTTTCAAATATTGAAAAGTTATATTGGCACTTATGTCAAATAGGTATGGTTATAAAAGCACTTTTTTCAAAATACTATGAATAAGAACAAACAAAAAAGATGCGGTTTGACCTTTTTTTTCCAAATCTTTTACTGCTAAAATTTCTAAATGAGTTTGTCTCTTGAAAGACGATACTTTCATAAATCATAAAAAAATCAATATTTAAATTTTAAATTAAAAGAAATGAAAATAAAATTTTTGGGTTGCATAAATCGGGTTATAAACTTTAAACTACTACACGTTGCATAATAAATTTTTAATATTACAATTAAAATTTTATACTTTTATTATTCTAATTAAACTCCATCTTTCAATACGATCTTTCCCAATACTGTGTATTCCTAAATTAACGTGTGAATGAGTTAATACTTCATAATTTCTGCAGCTAATTTCAACAGCGTGAATTTATTAGCGAAGTTTTTCTTCGAAAGTTCGGTGCAAGTATTGATCTGGGTTGACTGTTTACTTTGGCATCACCAAGTTGGGTTCTATTTTTCATTTTCATCATTATTCTAACAAACAGCTTGCTGATGAAGTTTGCCCAGGAAAAAAGAAGCCTCACTTTAATATGAATTTACTGCTACATCTTGAACTTAGGCAAAACCAAGAAAAAAACTCAGCAAAAGGTAAAACCAAAATAAAATTCCAACTATTAGTCCACGTTCTTTTTTCAATTTAATTACATTTTATTTTAATTTAGTATTTTTTTAAATTTAAATTTATTTCATCTCAGTTCATCGTTTTATAATATTTAATTGACAAAGTCTTTTATAAGACCGTCTCACGGTGAAACCATGGATTAAATTGCAAATATTTCAAGATAGGATTTCATATTGCTGTTTTAAAAGTTCAGAGATTTAATGTGTAATTGTGATAATTTGCAATTTAGTCCAGTTCTATTAATTTTCTGCCCCCGAATATAGTTTGCCCTTATCTTATTTTGTCTCTAGTCCTTGGTCACTAGAAATGGACTCACTAGAGACAGACTCTATTTAATTATATCGTTATTATATTGTCAGTTGAGAGATGCCTAGCCAATACTACCAATTAACACTGAGGTGGAGTTTGATGGATTTGGAATCGCATCTCCAATGCTGATAAACTAGAACTTAGCCATATCAGTTATTACCTAGTCATTTTGGGGCAATTTTGTTGCTAAAAGGAAACAGCTAAAACTCATAATGTAGATTGCTTATGATTTCATAAGGTCGTGGATCTTAATAAATGTGGATCACTATATCTCGCCCTGTATTTTACTATCCTCGCCCTAATACGTATACAGTATATATTTTTAATTTAATTTGAATAACTAAATTAAACTATATTATAGTTTTAAAAATTTAATTTTTAAAAAAGCTAAAATCTGGGGGAAAAAAAAAATTTTGGGCGCCGCCGCGGGACCACCGGGCGCCGCCGCCGGCCCACCGGGGGGACATCTGCGGGCAGGTCATAATTCATCTGCCGGCAGGTCATAATTCATCTGCCAATCACTTTCATGACGAATACCACCGGGCGCGAGGATGTTAATCTCCGGACCGTCCCATGTCGGCATGGGATCGAATGCACGAACGCTCGGTGGAGAAGGCTGCTCCGCTCCTACATCAAACTCCCGCGGGCGAGGCGACGGTTCATCCTCGACCACGCGGCCTCTAGCCTGTCTCGCCGAGGCACTAACACATCTTCGTCGTATGGAACGACCATGACCGTCAGGTTGACCACCAGTGCTCATCTACGACACAAGATATGTAATTAGTATAACAACAAGTGAATCAAACTGATATGATAAGATAAATTAACATACATTTCAACAACGTGTGAACTGATTTTTCGAACAGTGCATCAACGAACTGGAACATTTTTTCTAGTTACAAATTGGAGATTACATAACTAAATAATCTTATTTTCTTACCACTATTATTAACATTCAAGGAAACAATAGTTAAAACATATCGTAACAGTTTACTACACAATTGTTTACATCGGATTACTAAAGTTTGTTTACATAGAACTATATTCTATTATGTCACATAACTAAATAATTTCCAAAAAACACAATTCCTAATCAATAATTTCTGAATAATTTCTATTACGACACATAACTAGGTAATTACTAAATTACCCAATTTCTAAAAAATACAATTTCTAAAACAATATGTCCAAATTTAAACTAAGTAATTTCTACGAAACACAATTTCTTCGTTTTAATTCCAATTACGCCACATACCTAAATAATTTCTAAATTGGCCAATTTCTACAAAATACAATTTCTAAACCATTATGTCCACATTGAAACTAAGTAATTTCTACAAAACACAATTTCTTCGTTTCAATTCCAATTACGTCACATAACTAAATAATTTCTAAATAACCCAATATCTAAAAAATACAATTTCTGAAATATTATGTCCGAATTTAAACTAAGTAATTTCTACAAAACACAATTTCTTCGTTTTAATTCCGATTATGTCACATAACTAAATAATTTCTAAATAACCCAATATCTAGAAAATAGAATTTCTAAATAAATTCTATTATGTCACATAACTAAATAATTTCTAAATAACCCAATTTCTAAAAAAAACAATTCCTAAAATATTATGTCCAAATTTAAACTAAGTAATTTACACAGAACACAATTTCTTCGTTTTAATTCCAACTATGTCACATACCTAAATAATTTAGAACATCACAAATTCTAAACAAATAATTCCTAAGTAATTTCTATTATGTCACATAACTACATAATTTCTAAAAAATCCAACTTCTAAAAAATACAATTTCTAAAATATTATGGCCAAATTTAAACTAAATAATTACTAAAAAACACAATAAGCTTCCAATTATGTCATCATGTCCAATTATGTCATTAATTCCGACAAGCTCAACAAAATTCTAACAATTCCGACAAGTTCAACAAAATTCGAATAGATCGGGCAACGATTCCCACGAAAAGAAAAAAAAATTTCTCAAAAACTTACATTTTCCGGCGAGATTCCGGCGAGATTCCGGCGGCGGCGGTCGGCGGCGGGCGGCGGCGCCGGGCGGCGGGCTGCAGGCGGGCGGATGGAAGGGAAGGGGGAGAGGGAAGTGGGAGAGGGAAGGAATGGGAGAGGGAAGGAGAGAGGGAGGGGGGAGGGGTATTTATAGATTTTTTTAGGGTTTTTAATATTTTTTATTTCTTTTTTCTGTTTTCTTCAAATTAAAAATTATTTTATTTTAATTCAAAATACGTGTATTTATACGTATTAGGGCGAGAATAGTAAAATACAGGGCGAGATATAGTAATGCCCTAATAAATTCGCCCCACCCTGGGTGGTTTAAATTAAAAAAAAAAATAATTGTATCTTTTATTTTTTTTGGAATGCAATAACTTTCTTTAGAACTTCAAAACTGTACACCTTCCAAATTTACAATATCACCCTCCCGCTACAGATATTCCACCATTAGCTTACCACATTTGTCTTTAATCTTAGGATTAACCCAACTTCTACTCACTATACATTCAAGAATCTGATGAAGTATATCTATCTCCCTAGTACTATCCTTGAAGCATTTCTCATTGCGCCATTTCCATATACCATAGAGGGTTTCTGCAACAATTTTCAGCATAACAATTGTATCGTTATTAATTGTATTGGTATTAAATTAGGAAAATTGTTGAAATATATATATATATATATATATATATAATGATAATTAGATTCTATATCTTTTTCCTAGCTTGTATAGGTATTTTGTACTACTATATAATGTACATTGAGGTCATGAATAAACACAGATCATTACACTTATTTTCTTCATGGTATCAGAGCCTAAAATCTTGAAACCTATAGCTATAATCCTAAATTTTGGTCCCCTGCCGGTGATCTAGTTTAACTCCCTCCCGTGGATCCGCCGCTGACCTCCAGTTTTGGCCGACCAGTCCATCGCTGGTTCTTGCTTCTCCAGTTTTCGCCGACCTCATATCTCAATTCTAGCGCCTCCAGTTTCTCTCATTGCCGGTGCTCCAGTTGCTCCGCTGTCGGTGTTTCCCTTCCATAAGTGACAAAGACGTGTAGGCCCTTCCTAGAGCGCGTATTTCTTTTGCGCATGGTCGCACGCGCTAGGTTATCCTTGCATTTGTTCTACACATTTGGTTGCTCTCTCCTGGAATTGGTTATCCATTTATTTAATTTATATATTAAACAAAATAAATAAATTATGTTATGGTCCTTTTTGTCGGTGCAGTGACGTTGTCGCAAGGGTTTGCGGCAGCCGCCACCTCTAGCAATGGAGTACGACCATACATTTATTTAACCAATTTAATTCTTTATCTGACCATGGGTTTGGTAAGTCTATTCTACCCTGAATTCTTGATTCGGGAGCCTCATATCACATGACTGGTGACAAGGGTTCTCTTACTGATATTACCACTGTTACCAATTCTGTGAATGTTATATTGTCTGATGGATTTGTGTCATCTGCTACACAATATGGCTCTATCTGCTTTGGTGATGTCACCTTACTCATGTGCTCTACATACCTACTTTGCGATGTAATTTATTATCATGCTCTAGACTGTTATCTGCCTTAAAATGTCCAGCTTTGTTTACCAAAAATTATTGCATTTTACAGAGAATCAGTACGAGGACTGTGATTGGCGTGGGTGAATAGCAAGGGGGGGGGGGCTTATTGGCTTCGTCTGTTGGATTCTCGCATTCGCCCTCATATCATGCGGTCTATTCCGATAGTTGCTTCAGTGTCTTCATCGATTTTATGGCATCAACATTTTGGTCATCCATCATCTACAGTGTTGTCTTCTATTCCTAATCTTGATTTTAGCACAAATAATACTACTATACCTTGCTCTGTAGGTTATAGAGCAAAACTGACTAGACATAGTTTTTCATTGAGTTCTACTAATGCTACTGCATTATTTGAATTAATTCATTGTGATGTTTGGGGTCCTTATAGAACACCATCTTCTAGTGGTGCATTTTATTTTTTTACAATAGTTTATGATTATTCCCGAGCTATTTGGGTTTATTTATTAGTGGCTTAGTCAGAAGTAGCTTCTAGATTTTTGGAATTTTGTGCTCTAGTCAAGAATCAATGGGGCCGAACTATACTGCGTGTCCGGACTGACAACGGAACTAAATTTTTGCCTTTGAAATCTCATTTTGCTGCATCTGGGATTATTTTTTAGACATATATGGTTGATACACCACAGCACAATGGTCGACTTGAACAAAGCATTGCCATTTACTCAACGTGGCACGTGTTTTACGGTTTCAAACATGTCTTTCAATTGAGTTTTGGGGAGAATGTGTTCTTAATGTTGCTTATCTGATTAACCGGACACCGACGAAACATCTCAATGGTCGCACTCCCTTTGAAATGCAATATGGACAAGCTCCAAATTACTCATCTTTAAAGGTATTTGGATGCTTGTGTTTTGCTGCTCACGTTCCCAGATACCGCAATAAGTTTGCACCAAGAAGTTGGCGATATTTTTTTTCTTGGTTATCGTGCCGGAAAGAGAGGCTATCACCTTTTTTACCTAGAATCCCACATCATCTTTAACAGTCGGGATGCCAATTTTTTTTGAAGACCAGTTCTCGTATGCAGCAACTCTGACATCGGCCTCTTCCATAGATCCCAACGGCGCCTCCACCTCACCACCGGTATCATTTCCACCACCGCTAGAGTCACATGCCTAGATCACGGCACCATCGGTCCCGCCGACCACCACTGACCCTATGCCGCCAGTTGCCGCCGCTCCTATCCCCCCGGCTGTCATCGTACCCTTACCACCATATGTTGTCGTGCCTATGCAGCCAGCCGCTTCTCCGATTTCGACAACCGACCTAGATCACCGGTAACCCTTATCGGTCCGGCCTGACGATGCACCATTTAGGACGCCACTGCTCACGCGCTTCATGCACCACCGGCGAACTGCAATCACGTGCCTTATGCGCCGCTAGCTCCAGTGACTCCTTCTGCTCCACCGCCCGACATGGTGTCTCCGGCTCCGACTAATTCTGCTCGTCGTCTGCTTCTGTCAGCTCCACCGTCTGTTTCACCGGTTGTTCCGACTTCTCCTCCCGCCACTGAGTTGCCTCCTATCAAACAGAGTGCTTGCACTCGCCAACCTCTTTCTTATTTGGAAGATTATGACTGTGATGATTATGCATGTGCTCTTAATACTGAAGACCCCCCTACTACTATGTTCACTCATGCGCCGTCACTATTGGCTCAGGCTTTACGAGCATTTGGTTTTGTTCAGAGTAAGGCATATTGCTCTTTGTTTGTCTTTTCCCGTGGATCGGTTTCTTTGCATGTTCTGGTTTATGTGGATGATTTGGTCATTGTTGGTAGCTCTTCTCTGCTCATCTCTGAATTCAAGAAATACATGAGTTCTTGTTTCCATGTGAAAGATCTTGGTTTACTTAAGAATTTCTTGGGCATAGAGATTGCTAGAATACCGGAGGGAATGTTTCTTTCGCAAAGGAAATATGTTTTGGACATTTTATCTGATACAGGTTTATCTGCCTCTAAACCGACTGACTTTCTGATGGAGCAACAACGCAATATGGCGCATGTTGATGGCCTATTTTACCATGATCCTGAATAGTACAGGCGATTGGTTGGGCGCCTGATATACCTTACCATCACACGTCCTGAGCTTAGTTGTTCGGTTCACACACTTGCTCAATTCATGAAGTCTCCTTGCGTTCCTCACTGGCAAGCTGCAGTTCGTGTGTTGCACTACTTGAAGAGTCATCCTGGTCAAGGTTTATTTCTCTCTTCCCATAGTGCGTTACAGTTGATTGCTTACTGTGGTTCTGATTGGGCTGCTTGCCCTATTACTCGGTGTTCTCTTTTTGGTTACTTTGTGATGATTGGTGATTCTCCAGTTTCTTGGAAAACCAAGAAGCAACCTACATTTTCTCGGTATTCTGCTGATGCGGAGTATCGTGTTATGGCTGTTACCTGTTGTGAGTTGTTATCCCTTAGGTCTTTACTAAAAGACTTAGGGGTTGCGCATACTACTCCTATGTGTTTGTTTTGTGACATTCAATTTGCTCTTCATATTGCAGCAAATCCTGTGTTCCATGAACGTACGAAGCATATTGAAGTTGATTGTCATTTTGGCTGGGATCTTATGCAGTCTGGTACTACAGTTACTCATCATATCCACACTACATATCAACATGCAAACTTGTTTATCAAAGCTCTCGGACGTAACCAATTTCATTCATTACTTGGCAAGTTGGGCATTTCTGATCCTCGTGCTCCAACTTGAGGGAGGGTGTTAAGGAATATAATATTACTTGTAATTGTAATTAGATTCTATATCATTTTCCTAGCTTGTATAAGTATTTTGTACTAGTATATAATGTACCCTGAGGTCATGAATAAACACAGATCATTACCCTTATTTTCTTCAAAAATATATTATGTTTTATATTAAATTTATATAATTTTTTGTTACAATTTTAAATTTATTTTTTACTTTTTACTTTTTATCTGGTCAAATAATCGATCAAAAAGTATTTGAAAATGAGTTTTTTATGTGAATATAAAGTCAGTTTTCCTATCAAAATGAAAACAAGCATAAGAAATTTTTTTATTGGATTTTGAACTTTCATTATTAATAATTTTATTTCTTATCAAAATAGCTAACAATTAAAAGTCGTTTATCACACATTCTCCGAAATCAAACAATAAACTAATACAGCAACTATTAAATCAACCAATTGAAATAACCAGTACTTAACAGCTAGTGCCTAGTAGCCATTTTCCAAACAAATCCTAACAATAAACTAAAACAACTACTACTAAATCAACCTATTGAAATAACCAATACTTAACAGTTAGTAGCCATTTTCCAGAAGAATCCTAAATCTCTCATTTATCAAGATCTTAAATATAACTCACAACTTGAGATATTATATCACCAAAATCCAATCTATAATGTGAGACCATGTTTAAACCGACGAGCAGAGCAAATCTTTTTCTTTATCAAATAGTCTAATAAATATAAAAGATGTTACTAAATGTAACAACAAAAAAGAAGTAGAGTTCAATTTGAACTTTCAATTTGCTAATAATAGTATAGAACACAATTATCACGTCACTACTCAGTCATCACTAACTTTTACCAATATAGAAAATTTGAAATTCTTATTAAAAAGTGTGTGATTTATGCTGAGAACACGGTATTCATTAATTGAAGATTTTATCCTACTGTTTTGAGTGGGTAAATTAACATTGATATCCTAATTCAAAACTACCCATTCCATTCCATTAGAATCCGATTACAGAGAGAGAAAAGGAAGAGAAAAATGTTTAAATAGGCATTTATTGCATTTCGCAACTTATTTGCGTACACATCATTTGCCTGTTTTTGTCACTTAATATTATTGGTCACCAAATTCCCTCATTTCCTCTCTATATAATCTCCTCAAAATTCCATCATTTTCTAAACAATTTTTTTTGATAAAAACAATGATTTCACCTCCTCACCAAGAATCTGACCGAAAAGGGTCTCCCAAACAGGTACTTGCTAGCTTGTTTGCAGTGTGAAATAGCAGTTCACTTTTCTACGTTTTTTTTACTGTTTACAGTGTTTGAAGAAGAGGACATCTTGTGTTTCTGTTTTTACGTTTTGTTAGCTTGTTTGCTCGATACAGGGTGCGAAATAGCAGTTCACTATTTGACGTTTTTTTTAATGTTTGCAGAGTTTGAAGAAGAAGGCATCTTGTCTTTCTGTTCTTACATTGGCTTATCAGAGCCTAGGAGTTGTTTATGGCGATCTTAGTACTTCTCCACTCTATGTTTACAAAACAACGTTTTCTGGGAAGCTTAGGCTTCATGAGGACGATGATGAGATTTATGGGGTGCTTTCTTTCATTTTCTGGACTTTTACTCTCATTGCACTCTGCAAATATGTGTTCATTGTCCTTTCTGCGGATGATAATGGCGAAGGTATCGTTGTTTCCTCCGAATCATTGTACTTTCTCTGTTTCATCCGAAGAGTCGTGTTTCGAGACATGTTTTTGTTTTTCAGACATTAAAAGTAGTTTGCTATCTTGCAGCTGCATGGACTCAATTCTGCAGAAAAAATGATGACAGTTAGATTTATGACCATTTTTCTTGGTTATAGGCTTGGATATTTTTTTTGGACAAGATGGTTTTTGAGCATTGGAAGTTTTGTAAACTTGAAATTCTTGTTACAGAAAAAGAGGAAATGTAGTTTATGACAAAAAATAGAGGAGATGAGCGAGAATATACGGCTTAAGAGTAGCTGTACCGCCATTCGTATGACTAATAATCAGTATGATATTGTTCCTTCTGCGTGGTTTTGTCTTTGTTCTTACATTTCAAAACTCTCGTACTAATTGATGCACTTCCAATGTGGGACTTGGTTTGACATTCAATTGCTTCTTCTTCGTATCTTAAAAGAGTTATCTTGCAACCTTGTTGTTCACAGTAGGTCGGTAAATTTCTCAGAGGAAAGTGTATGCAACACTTGTTTGGAAGACATTTCACTGTATCAGTAATTCAGTATATATCCTTTGTAGGTGGAACATTCGCGTTGTATTCGCTATTGTGCAGGCATGCTAGGCTTGGAGTTCTTCCCAATCAGCAGGAAGTGGACAAGAATCTGTCCTCGTACGGAGTTGAGGAAACTGCAGAAACCTGGGAGAGCTCTGTTCTCAAGTCTTTGTTCGAGAAACACCCGAGTTTTCGCAATGGACTCCTGATATTTGTTCTTCTGGGAACTTGTATGGCCATTGGAGATGGGATTTTCACCCCAGCAATATCAGGTAAATGCTAATCATCAGTTGATATATATAGGGGAATTTTCGATAGCTAAAGATGGATATTTCCTTTCTTTTTTCAGTTCTCTCGGCTGTTTCAGGCATCACAGTTAAGGTTAAAGATCTTCATGAGAGTGAGTCCATCTACTGAGTAATTTAAGGATATATTGCTATCAGTTGATTAGATTTCGCGTAATTTTTACATTTTCATGTCGTGTTTCAGACTATGTTGTGGCTGTATCTTGCATCATTCTGGTCATCCTGTTCTCCATTCAGCATCATGGAACAAACAGAGTTGCTTTTCTGTTTGCACCAATTGTTGCTGCGTGGCTTTTGTGTATAAGCGGCATTGGTATATACAACATAATGAAATGGAACCCGAAAATCTACCAAGCTCTTTCGCCATTGTATATGTTGAAGTTTCTCAAGGAAACGGGATGGGAGGGTTGGGTTTCTTTAGGAGGAGTAGTTCTATCAATCACAGGTAAAACTGCACTTTCACGACGAAAAAAATGGTTGTTTGTGGAAGTAATCTGAATTCTGATATCAGTTTTTTGGATTTTGGTTTTGTTGCATAGGTGTGGAGACAATGTTTGCTGATTTAGGCCATTTTTCGCCGCTTTCAATTAAGGTAAAAGGTGGAAAGAACTTGAGCGAAAAATGAGAAGAATCACCAGTGTCTGAATCTTGTTATATATGTAGGTAGCTTTTACATTTCTAGTCTATCCGTGCCTGATTTTCGCGTATCTGGGCGAGGCTGCATTTCTGTCGCGGAATCATGAGGATATCCAGAGAAGTTTCTACAAAGCGATACCAGGCAAGATAGTTTGTTTATCCGATGATTTCATTATTTGAAAAGGTTAAGATGCTCGTCTTTCTACTTATGCTGCCAATCTGAATGCAGAAGCGGTTTTCTGGCCCGTGTTCGTTGTAGCCACTTTAGCAGCTGTAGTTGGGAGCCAAGCTGTGATTACTGCTACATTTTCAATCGTCAGCCAATGCTGTGCGTTACATTGTTGTCCACGCGTAAAAGTAGTTCATACGTCAAGCAAAATCTATGGTCAGGTTTACATTCCAGAAGTTAACTGGATTCTAATGTGCTTGTGTTTAAGTGTCACAATCTTACTCAAAGAATCAAACAGGATTGGACATGCCTATGGTAAGAATCGCTTCAAAATCCATTAGCTGTTTGTGATTAATTTACCATTTACATGTGTTTTTCGTGTTTTCAGGATTATCCGTGACATCTGTAATGTTTGTGACAACATGGTTAATGACTTTGGTAATGATCATAGTATGGAAGCAGAAGATCATAACAGCTGTTGCCTTCTTAGTACTTTTTGGATCAGTTGAGCTTCTTTATCTGTCAGCTGCCTTGTTTAAGGTTCCTGAAGGCGGGTGGATCCCTCTGATGTTTTCTTGGACTCTTACATCCATCATGTTCATCTGGAACTATGGATCACTCAAGAAACATCAGTTTGACATGGAGAATAAGGTTTCCATGGAGAGGATACTCTCTTCAGGACCTAGTCTTGGGATGGTGAGAGTTCCAGGCGTCGGGCTTGTTTACACCAGCTTGGTGACAGGAATTCCAGCCATTTTCGGGCACTTTGTCACGAACTTGCCTGCCTTCCATGAAGTCCTGGTTTTCGTGTGTGTGAAATCGGTTCAAGTTCCATATGTAAGTGAGGAAGAAAGGTTTCTCATAAGTAGGATTTACTCCAAGGATCGCAGATATGGAATGTACCGGTGCATCATCAGGTATGGCTACAAAGACCTACAACAAGAGGAATACGACTTTGAAAACAGACTTGTTTATGAGATCTTGGACTTCATACAAATGGAGTGCAATTGTTTTGAAGACACGAGGCACGATGACCCGAGCGATGTTTCTGCGCACGGGCTCTCGTGCCCTAATTGTTGTGGTGAGGATGTGACACTTCGTGTCACGGTTTCGCGAGACGGGAGCTATGAAGGGGCTGGGCTGAAGGAGGAGTCATTGAATGTGTTGAGAGCAAAGGAGGCTGGAATGGCTTATATTATGGGGCATTCTTATGCAAAGGCTAGCCAATCATCTTCTTTTTTGAAGAGATTTGCTATTGATATTGTGTATTCTTTCTTGAGTAGGAATAGTAGGGCACCTGATCTTGTTTTGAATGTGCCTCACACTTCTTTGTTGGAAGTTGGAATGGTTTATTATGTTTGAGATGTATATGTACATAGCATGGTACTAAGTTGTCACCCCTCTTTTGTGGGTGGAAAAAAAGTATCAATTTTAAATAGTTCAGGTTTATGGTTAATCAAATTTACAATAGACGTGTTAGCTTATATAGCTTATATAATTGAATGAAGTTTCAAAATCGACATACTTTCTTCTTAACTAAAAGTTTCATTGTTGTCGGCATTAATCTGAATCTTAAGTATAGTTCATGCGCCATTTTAGGAAAGCCTTGATATGATAGTAGGTTTTGTGATTGTTTGAGTAAATTGTCCCAATGCTCGGGACAAGTATTTGCAGATCGTAGAGAGTATCGATTTTTTAACTAAATTACAAGGTAACTAAAAATTCATATAGAACATGCGAAAAATAATAATATGATAACTTTAAGTTTCAATATAAAATAGTGACGATAAATAGTTCAAGTTTGGGGTTGATAATCTTGCTAATGTGAATATAACATGTTACACATACGATCAACTTTAAATAACAACATTTCAATTGTGACTGTTGTAGCTACTTAGATTAAGTGCATATGATAAACGAATAAAATATTAACAACAAACTTTATACAATACATTATTAAACGTATGCCCATAATTTATTTAAATTTGAATCAGAACGAGAAAATATACATGAACCGGATAACATTTTTATATAAATCCCTATAAAAAAAAATTTGTGGATCAACACAATCCTACTTCTCCAAGAAACACCAATAAACACATACCAAAATTAACCGAAATTCAGGTGCAACATCAATCACAACCCTAAAATAAAGCACAGCCAAGAGAATCATAATCTTCCTCATTCATTAACCTTCATAATCCCATTTACCCACAATGTAAAACTCTCTTTGTTTTCTCTTTTTTCTCAAACAGTAAAACTGTAAAAAAAAATCACTAATGGACACCATGGACACGCTCTCAAAATCCCTGGATTGCACCGCCTGCCAATCCGCATCCATGTCGGTGGGCCAGGAGGCGACCCTGGGCCGCCATCTGGCCCACCGCTTGGTCGAGATCGGCGTGAACGACGTCTTCACCGTTCCTGGCGACTTCAACCTGACGCTTCTCGACCACCTCATCGCCGAGCCGGGGCTGAACAACATCGGCTGCTGCAACGAGCTCAACGCCGGGTATGCCGCCGACGGATACGCGCGGCAGCGCGGCGTCGGCGCGTGCGTCGCGACGTTCACCGTCGGCGGGCTCAGCATTATTAATGCCATCGCCGGAGCGTATAGTGAGAATCTTCCGGTGATCTGTGTTGTTGGAGGGCCGAATACGAATGATTACGGGACGAATCGGATTCTGCATCATACTATTGGGCTGCCGGATTTTAGCCAGGAGCTCCGGTGTTTCCAGACGGTCACATGTTATCAGGTAGGGACTGATTTTGTAGCATCAATTGTAGTCGAAGTAACCATCAATTTTAAACGGACTAACAGTTAGAATGAGTCATTTTATAACTAATGTAATTAATAAGATTATTTTATGTTTGTTTATATTTATTCTCATCTCTGATGAGGTTACTTTAATTTTGAAAGCCTTTTAAAATATATTTTATAAATCATTATAACCTGATCATAATCGAAATGAGGTTTTTAATTATTAGTCTAGCCGTTACGCGGTTTAACGAGACACTTTTTCCAACTTTTAAATCCAGATATTACACAAAAACTTTACTTCCTCTGTCCTATTTTAAGTTGAACACTTTATCTTTCAGCAGTTGATTTGAAAAATGTTTGATAATTAATAACTTTCATTTGGGATAATTTAAATTTACGACAAGTTGATATTTTGAATACATTATAATGAATCTAATAAGATATCACACAATATTATTTGCACTTAAGCACCAATTCAATTTTATGGTCAAAGTTAAGAAGTATTGACTAAATGAATAGTTAAATTGCAGCTTAAATTTGGACGGGGTATTTCATACTACTGGACGAGTCATTTATAATTAATATAAATAATTTGATAATTATTTAAATTTATTATAAGAAAATTTATATATTTTTTGAATATATATTTTAAAAGAGCTCATCTCTTGAAAGACGATCTTTCCATAAGTCATGGAAAGACCTGGGTTTAAAATATAAATTAGAAGAAACGAAGATAAAATTTTTGGGTTGCATTAATCGGGTCATAAACTTGATAACTACTACATATTGTATAATAAATTTTTATTATTACAACTAAAAATATTTTTATTATTTTAATCAAACCCCGTCTTTCTATAAGCATATGGGAAGACGATTTTTTTCAATATTTTGTTATTTTAAAATATAAGTAATTATTATTTGATATGAAAGTTAAAGAACGAAATTTGTTATGATGATGTAATGGTTATTCGATCTAACATCGAACTTATCCAAATTTAATAGTCCAAAGAAACTTTCAGTGGCTAAAAGCTTTTTAAAAAAAAATACAATACTCCCTCTATATTTTTATTTATGGCATTGTCCTTGGATTTAGGTGAAAAAAATAAGTAGATGAAATTAAATGCAAAAAATAAAAAGTAGAATGGATAAATAAAATTGAAAAAGTATCAAGTAATAAAATACTATATTTATTTATAATAAGTGTGTACAAAACCGGTGAAGTTCATCCAAAGAAGATTGATTGATATTAAATGAAAACCATTGGCATGACTAGCAAAATTACAAAATTCAAATGCCAAAAGTGCGATTTTTCATGTTTTAACACTAACGAGATTGACTGAGTAATGAGTATGTATTCTTGGCGTCATTTTCCACACTAACAAGGTTTTCAAAATTTATAATCACAAGGCGGTGGTGAGCCATTTGGAAGACGCTCATGAGCAAATAGACAGAGCCATTTCCACCGCCCTCAAAGAAAGTAAGCCGGTATACATTAGCATCAGTTGCAATTTGGCCGGAATCCCTCACCCGACGTTCGGCCGGGAACCCATTCCCTTTTCAATCTCAGCCAGGTAAACGTTAAAACTTCAAATCCGCAATATTTTGAATCAATCAATCGCGATCCTTTTCAATTCACTATTCCTATTTACTGGTGATATCGAATTGAGCCGAAATATAGTGTTTTTACATAGTTATTTGCCTTCGTTATTTTTATTTGAAAATCCAATATAAAGCATATTTTAACTCCAAAAGTTGTATTGTAGATAGAATTTTCACCCGTTCAATAAAGTAGTGACTCTATTTCATGTTTATTTCTATAAAAACACTTTTTTTTTCAAGTGTATTTTCTTGTAAACATGTTCATTTCTACTCTAAACACTTTTTTCCTATTGAATTGAACTGATCTAATTAAACTTCATATAATTTAGCTGTTCACCACGAATAAAGTTAACCGAACTAAATCACAATTAATTAAATAAGACGATGTTCCTCTAACTCATTTTCAATCCACCAGATTGAGCAACAAGTTGGGTCTGGAGGCGGCGGTGGACGCCGCCGCCGACTTCCTAAACAAGGCGGTGAAGCCCATCATAATCGGCGGACCAAAGCTCCGCGTGGCCAAGGCCGGCGGCGCGTTCGTCGAACTTGCCGACGCCTGCGCGTACCCCATCGCAATGATGCCATCAGCAAAAGGCCTGGTCCCGGAGCACCACCGCCACTTCATCGGAACCTACTGGGGCGCCGTCGGAACCTCCTTCTGCGCCGAGATCGTCGAGTCCGCCGACGCCTACATCTTCGTGGGCCCCATCTTCAACGACTACAGCTCCGTCGGCTACTCCCTCCTCCTCAAGAAGGAGAAGGCCATCGTCGTGCAACCGGACCGGGTTGTGATCGGAAACGGGCCGTCGTTCGGGTGCGTGCTAATGAAGGATTTCCTCCAAGAACTCTCCAAGAAAATCAAGAAAAACAACACTGCATTTGAGAACTACACGAGGATCTTCGTTCCCGATGGATCGCCAGAGAAAAGCGAGCCGAATGCACCCCTCCGGGTGAACATTCTCTTTCAGCACATCCAGAAGATGCTCTCCGGTGAAACCGCGGTGATTGCGGAAACCGGGGATTCTTGGTTCAACTGCCAGAAGCTGAAGCTGCCTGAAGGATGCGGGTGAGTTGTAACTGTTAGTGTTTCACATCGGCGGTTGACAGAGTTATGACCAATTGATTTTACGATAGAAACCCACGATTCTGTACGGGTTACCCATCATTTTATATATTTACCATCGATGTGGGACACTAGCAGTAATAATTGTTTTTCGTGTTTGTTTTTTGTGTGTTGAGATTAGAGTACAAGTTCAATAGATGGTATTGTAGGTATGAGTTCCAAATGCAGTATGGATCCATTGGATGGGCCGTTGGTGCAACGTTAGGGTATGCGCAGTCGGTGCCGGAAAAGCGTATTATTGCTTGCATTGGTGATGGCAGCTTTCAGGTAAACCTAGAAGTCGAACCAGAACGGTTTCAGTCATTGAAACGGTTCTAGCTGACTCTATTATAAAGTGGACCATTTTTACTATACAGTTGTTTAATATATTCGTGTTGTTGTAGGTGACTTGCCAAGATGCATCGACGATGATTAGGAATAACCAAAAGAGCATCATTTTCTTGATTAACAATGGAGGTTACACTATAGAAGTTGAAATCCATGATGGACCTTATAATGTGATCAAGAATTGGAACTACACGGGTGTGGTGGAAGCATTTTGCAATGGTGAAGGCAGCCTTTGGACTACAAAGGTACCAAGTAATTGTACTTTAAGCTGCCCGATGTGACAGATATAAGAGTCGTGTTTATAATACATGGGCTTACGTATGGCTATGGTTTTACAGGTGAGAACAGAAGAGGAACTAGTTGAGGCGATTGCGATAGCTATGGGTGAGAAACAAGACTCCTTGTGCTTCATCGAAGTGTTTACTCACAAAGATGATACAAGCAAAGAGTTGTTGGAATGGGGTTCTAGGGTTTGTGCAGCCAATAGCCGCCCACCAAACCCTCAATAGAGTTGGAAAGGTTTTGATTGAGTATAATTAGCACAACTATGTTATAGGAAACATGGTTCTTGTGACCAATTACTAGGAAGATATTAGATCATGATAGTAGTTCGTTCACTAATTTTCAAAACTATATTTTTTGTTATTGTATCGATAGTATTTTTCTGATCAAACAAGAGGGTGAAATATGATCTGTATAGTCGATTTCAGATAGGTATACATGATATATATCTTCTCATTTATTTTCAAATGTAGGGCTCCTTATCCTTATGCTTGATTCCCTTCCCTATGATCATATATAGTAGTTTGTCGATTTGTACATGGTGCTTTGAGTATTAGGTGAGTGCATTAAGTAGGGTTTGATAGGAATTTTTCAACTTAATTTTCTATTACTATTTACAAAGTAATATATAGGTGTTTACATATGAATGATACAATGAATATGGACTAGTTCTAAATATAGACAAGATAAATCTTGATTAATTAGAAATTAATCAAGATCAATCACAATTAATCACGATCAATCACGATCTTCTATTGTCACACCCCCCCCCTCAAGTGAAGCGTCGAGTTGACTAAGACGCAAAGCTTGGACCTGAAGAAGTCAAACAATGCACGATTAAGCCCTTTGGTGAAAATGTCCGCAACTTGCAGCGAAGTGGATACATGACCAACACGAAGTTTGCCAGCAGCTACCAATTCCCGTACAAAATGATAGTCAATATCAATATGCTTGGCCTGTTTGTGAGCAACAGGATTCTCAGCAAGAAAGATAGCACTGTTATTGTCACATAGAAGCAGAGGCGAGCCCTGCGGCGGAAACTAAAGATCGCGAAGAATATGCAGCAACTAAACCACCTCCGAGGCTGTGTTAGCAAGAGCTCGATATTCGGATTCTGAGCTCGAGCGAGAGATTGTAGGTTGCTTCATGGCACTTCACGAGACCAAGTTGCCACCAAGAAAGACTGCATAGCCATAGGTGGACCGACGGGTCTCCAAGCAACGCGCCCAATCAGCATCCGAATAGGCAATAACCTCCGAAATGCCACCAACTCCAAAGGTTAGACCACAATGTAACGTGCCCCGAACATATCGTAGGATCCCAGTGACAGCAGAAAAATGATCATCACGTGGATCCTGAAGAAACTGACTCACTGAATTGACCGCAAAGGACAAGTCAGGTCGAGTAATGGTAACGTACTGAAGGGCGCCAACAAGGGAACGATACAACTTAGGGTTGTGAAATGGTCCACTCGAACTGCTATGAAGCTGGGACAGCGGCAAGAATGGAGTAGAGACCGGAGAAGAATCCAACATCCCAGCTCGCTGAAGAATATCCCCAGCATACTTGGCTTGGCCCAAGAACAGCCTTGTAGAGGTAGAGGTAACCTCTAAACCAAGAAAATAGCTGAGAGAACCCAAGTCCTTGACAGAAAATTCACGATCAGCACGGGCAATGAACTGCCGAATAGCAACACTGTTGTTCCCAGTGAGAATGATATCATCAACATAGACCAGAAGATAAAGAACAATAGTGCCCTGAGAGAAGACAAACAGTGAAGGATCTGAAAGACTGCCAACAAAACCCAACTGCCTGACGAACAAACTGAACCGGTCAAACCACGCCCTGGGTGCCTGTTTGAGTCCATAAATGGCCTTCCGTGAGCGACAGACATGATGAGGGCGAGCAGGATTCTCATAACCAGCCGGCTGAGCCATGAAAATAGGAGTATCAAGAACACCATTAAGAAAGGCATTCTTGACGTCCAACTGATGTAAATGCCACTTCCTCACGGTGGCAATGGCAAGGACAGTACGAACAGTGGCATCCTTAATCACTGGACTGAAAGTATGATCAAAGTCAAACCCCAGTATCTGAGAATATCCTTGGGCCACCAGACGGGCCTTATAACGATCAATAGAGCCATCCTGACGGTAATTTAGCCGATAAATCCACTTAGAACCAACAATATTAACATTCGGAGGACAAGGCACCAACTCCCACATCTGCTGACGGCGAAGAACAGCCATTTCCTCTTCCATAGCAGCAACCCATCTTAAATCTTTTGCCGCGGCTCAAAAATGACGTGGTTCCTTCTGCTCCAAAAGTTCTGCAACCAATCCTGTTGCCACAAAATCTGGGCCAAGATTACGGGCAACACGTGTCCCATCTTGTAAACGAGTGGTCATGGGATGAGGACGGGGCACCTGAGGAGTCGGAGAAGCACTTCCAGAGGAACCGTCCGAGGAACTGGCCGATGCTGGAGAGGACAGTCGAACCACTAGAGGGATCAGTCAGTGCGGTCAAAGAAGCAGGAGATCGTGGTGGTGTAACAACCACATCCTCAGCAGGGGCAATCATCGGTGCTGCAGTCTCAGATGTGGACGAGGAATCTGGACACACCGAACAAGGCAAAGTTGGTGAAGCCGAAGCAGGATCAGGGTTGGTGATAGACAAGTCTGAATCAGTAGGGTCCAAAAAAGATGAAACATCCAGGGATGAAAACTGAACCTCCGAAGATACAATGGAAAAGGGAAAGTGAGACTCATCAAATCGGGCATGTCGAGTCATGTAAGTATGTCCGGAGGTCGTATCCAAGCATTTGAACCCCTTATAATGTGCACTGTAGCCAATGAAGACACATGGAAGACTGCGAGGGGCAAGTTTGTGAGCTGCAGTCGGTCGAACATATGGAAATACATGACACCCGAAAGGATGAAAGTTGGTGTATTCCGGGGGCCGACCAAATAGAACCTCAAAAGGAGAGATGTTATCAAGAATAGGAGTGGGTAGGCGGTTAATAGTGAAAACTGCAGCACTAAAGGCATCATCCCAGTATGAGATAGGTATGTGAGAGTGGAGAAGCATGGACAGCCCCATTTCCGTTATGTATCGATGCTTCCGTTCATCCCTACCATTCTGCTCTGGAGTGTATGGCCATGACACCTGATGATGAATGGCCACGAGCCCCAAAGTGTGACTGCAACCTGTTATTGATAAACTCGGTGCCACCATCGCTTTGAAAAACTTTGATGCGGGATGAAAACTGATTCTCCACGAATGCTTCGAATTGAAAATAGATGTCAACAAAGTCTGATTTGTGACGAAGAGGATAAAACCAGGTAAATCGCGAGTAATCATCCACAAACACAGCATAATAAGCAAAACCACTTCCAGATAAGGCTGGAGAAGGCCCCCATAAATCACAATGAATTAAGTCAAGAGCATGAGCAGCGCGCTTAGAATTCTCAACAAAAGACAATTTCTGACCCTTTGCCATAGCACAAGACTCACAAATACTAGGTTTAGGAAGCACAGAAGTAAGAGATAAATAACCATTCTTGTTCAACAAAGAAACAGTGCTAGCGGACACATGTCCTAATCGAGCATGCCAAATCTCAAAAGATGCTCTATTATTGTTTTGTCTAACAAATGACAAAAGTGCTTCTTGACCACGGTCCAGCATATATAGGCCATCCTCAATGTGTCCCCACCCCAGAATTGCCCTGGTGACCTTGTGCTGAATGACAAAAGACTGATCATCAAAGGTAATAATAGCACACAGATCACGAGTAAGCTTGCTAATTGATAAGAGATTCTTAGTAATTGCA
The DNA here is from genome assembly GCA_037428765.1 of Rubia yunnanensis. Lineage (NCBI taxonomy): Eukaryota > Viridiplantae > Streptophyta > Magnoliopsida > Gentianales > Rubiaceae > Rubia > Rubia yunnanensis. The sequence goes on from CM075062.1 coordinate 138,075,882, forward strand.
GGCACAAGCAGCACATCAGATAAATGTAAGGTAGAACTAATACGAGCATTACCAATACCAGCAATAGCAATAGACGCACCATTACCAACAGAGACAAGAGTGTTACCATTGTACGGAGTGACACTCGATAGATTGGAAGCAGAAGAGCTCATACGATTAGTCGCTCCTGAATCCATATACCAGTCAGGGATCGATGAAGCAACACTCGGGGCAGAAGCAAAAGATGGCTGAGTGGGATATGCTGAAGGAGCAGAATACTAAGGTGCTGCAAAACCTGGTGGTGTGGGAAACGCCTGAAGCATCGGAGGAGCATACTGAGGATAGTGCTGAACAAGATGAGCCTGAACTGCCTGAGGAGCATGACCAACATAAGGCGAGTACTACTGCTGAACATAAGGCTGAGGAGCCGAAGCCATAGGGTGAAGATTGGCCGAAGGACACTGACTAGCAATGTGATCGAAACCCTCATAGGTATAACACTGAATTGGAGACCCATATGCAGTAGATCTAGACCAGGACCCACGGCCATAACCCTTCCAGGAGCCTCTGCCACCACGTCGGCCACCGGGACGGCCGTTTCCAGCCGCGCGTGGGGCCCACGTGCCGCCCACGCCTGGCTGCTAGTCTGAACCAGCTTCTCCCTGCTACTGTACAGAAGCCACAAAAGCAATTGGACTAGAATTTACTTGCCCCTGGACACTATTCAACTGTGTTTTCTCCACATTAACAATAAAAGATTCATATCCCTTAGCCTCATCAACCACAGTCATATAATCAGGAAGAGGCTTACGGGCAGCAATAGGTGCACTAAAATGCTTAAAGTCAGCCCCTAAAGCATTAAGAAATCAAATCAATTTCTCACGATTACTAGCTGGTTCTCCCATGACAGATAATTGATCAAAAATTTTCATGAAGGAAAGGTGAAGCTCATGAACAGTACCATTTTTCCAGATGATGCCGGCCTGTTGGCGGAGACTGAAGGCTGCAATGGCAGTACTGTGTTGATATGCCGTGGCAAAGGCATCCCACATCTCCTTCGCGGTGGTGCACTGCGAGATTTCGTTCTTGGCATCGGAAGAGAGAGAAGAATAAAGCACACTGCAGACTCGTTGATCATCAGCAACCCAATCATCATAGACAGCATTGGTCTTATCAAAGACCTCTCTAGCAGCATCATCCGGCGGAGAAGAGGAGGAGGAAACCGGTGTCTACATCACTGGGAAATTTGGGCAGGGACTAGAACCATCAAGATGACCATACAATCCCTGCGGTCTAAACACATATTGAACCTGCTGCTTCCATTGCAGGTATGTGTTAGCATCCAACTTCGTATTGAGTAAATGGATCATGGTGTTGAGGGACAACCTGTCTGAATTCTTGTTGTCAGCCATGATCGAGAAAAAAAATCGATTGAAGAAGAAGAGGGGAGAGGGGCGGCCGAATGAAGAAGAAATAGGGGAGGTCGAAAAAAAATTGAAACTGTAGGGAGAGAGAATCGGCACTGCTCTGATACCATGATAGGAATTTTCCAACTTAATTTTCTATTACCATTTACAAAGTAATATATAGGTGTTTACATATGAATAATACAATGAATCTGAACTAGTTTTAAATATAGACAAGATAAATCTTGATTAATTAGAAATTAATCAAGATCAATCACAATCAATCACAATCAATCACAATCAATCAATCACGATCAATCACGATCAATCACGATCTTCTATTGTCACAGGGTTTGAAAATTGGACAGTTGGCAGTGGTAGAGATCGCTACCGGTCTCTTGCCAATTAAATATATTATTATTTTTCTTCTCTCTTCCACCTCAGCTTAAGAGACCACTTAAGAGACAACCCTTTTTTTTCTCCACAATGGTTAAGAGACCACTATATACTATTCATGGAACCCACTTGATTTTCTCTATCCTACTCATTAATTTGACCATTAAATATTATTTTAAATAAATTTATTCACAAAAAATAAGTTGAATATAAAATTTAATATAATTATTAAACTGAAATTAAAAATAAATAATAAGATAATTCTATGTTTTTAAAATTATATAAAAATCATTAAAATTGTAAAAATCAATTATAACAACTATAAAAATTACAGAAAATACTAAATAAAATATTGATCTAGTCTGACCAATTATTACAATTTGAAAATCAAAATTATATTAAAATTGGAATTCTTAAAAATAAAATAAATTGGAATTTTTTTTAAAAAAATATGATTGGGACACGTGTTACCACCAGAATGGGACACGTGTCCCATTGAAAAAAATTCCAGCGTTCACAGTACAAAAAACTGTTGCGGACATGCGGCCCAATCCCTGGGTGACACGTGTCCGCAACAAAATTTCAAAAAAAAATAGTGCGGCTGAGTGGGACACGTGGCCCAATCAGCGGGCGACACGTGGCCCACTCGGTAAAAAAAACAGGCGCACAAAATGGCCCATGTGCGGTGTCAGTGGCAATGGCCCATGTGCGAACTCTTAACCGGTCTCTTAGTAAGAGATTCTTAAGTGGTCTTTTGTTAAGAGACCATCACTGTGGTGGTTTTCGGTCTCTTAAGCGATCTTTTAATTTTAAGAGAACACCACTACCCATGCCCTTATGTTCCTATGGCAAAATTGTCCTTGTAGGACTAATGATTGAGTGATATCCAAAGCTTCCCTCCAAGACAGGGCATTTGAAGGTGTGGATGATTTCAGTCAACGGGACCAACATTAAAATCCCTAAACTAAGGCCCCGAAAGTCACCCTCAAAATGAATGTTTGTATGAAACCATATGTTCTGTTCACTGTGTACAATGTAATTTATGTTCAGAGCATAAAAATGATGTTGTTTTGGTTACTAGTACGTTATTGATTCAGGTGAGATAGATAAAACGTTGCTATTTTAACTCTCTGACAGAATAGTGGTATGTATAGTGGACGGAGAATCTGATTTCTGGTATTTTTTTCCATTTCAGTCATACGAAGTAAAATCATCCTTTAGAGTTTTGATCGATCCAAACTCAATCATCTAAACCCTAAAATTTGGATTCATATGAAATTGTGATCATGATTCATGTATGCGAAGTGAATTTACTTGGTTGTTTTGATTTGGTAGAAAGAACTCCTTGGAGCACCCTTGTAGTTTCTCAATAGGGTGACAACATTTGAGTTACTTGAGCTTCTTAAGTAAAGTAATTGCTTAAAATCCTTGACACAATCATAAGAATTTGATTTGTAGCCTTGTTCAACCACCAAAGAAAATGAACTTCAACATTATTGCATCTTTTGTCGGTGCGACACTAAATACACCTAAACCATCCTATCTCCAAATGCCAAGCTTTGTGAGTGTGAAAATTAGTGAAATATCTTTCAACTCGTGGATTTTTCACTGTGTAGGCTAGGGACTTCTGGCCTCGTGTAATCATTTGCCTCTCTTTAGGTTTAGTTGCTACTCCCCTTTTGGGCCTTTTCTACTTTTCACCTTGCTAGTTCCTCAAGCAAAGAATAATACAATGTTAATCTTAAATGATATTACTTTTTGTTGTTTTCTTATTTGTGCCTTTGAGGATGAAAGAAAAATCATTTACCAAGAGTTCAAGCCCAGAACATACCAGAAGAAGAAAAATTGGAAAGAAAAACAGCAGCAAGTCACTACTCCCCATTGTTAAAATTGTCAAATTTAACTTTTGCACTTAAACTCAACCAACATCGGACACTAAATTTTATTATCATATACATGTAAAACTATTATCATGTGATTCGTCTGTCGACAAGCTCATCCTGATTTTGAACGCATTATATTGAAATCCCAAAGCACTACCATAAACGTGTTCGCCTATCGTGCAACACTTTTCTGTTGTACCAAACAATTTCTAGAGTTGTTAAATTCATTATAATATATATATATATATATATATGTATATATATAAAACGAAATTAACAAATTAGCAGTTGAATATCAAAGCAGATGAATTTAAAAGTCAAATTATGCAAAGTTTGGTTGGGATGGAATAGCAGCAAAGTAGGAGGTCCAAAAGAGTATAAATTATAAAATAAGGAGTAACATCATTAGAAAACTAAATGGTACCTAACTCTACAACTAAGAGAGAGCCACCACACACGTAACACAATCTCCTGTTGTAATATTTAAGCAATCCCACAAATTCCCTCTCCCAAATCCCCATCTTTACAAGCAAAATCCCTATGACACACAGAAACACCTAGTGACCAAAACAACAAATAAAATCAGCCTCTAATCCCACAAACAAGCATAACCATGAGATGCCATGCAGACACATAAACAAAGAGAGCTTTCAGTTGCATCTTTGATCTCCAGGACGGCGATCATGCCAACAGAGCTCGAAGCATCTCAGGCAAAGATCGCCGCCCTGGAGAAAGAGAACTTGGAGCTGAGACACGAAGTGTCCCGTTTAAGGTCCCAACTCAACGCTCTCAAAGCACATGATATTGAGAGGAAATCCATGTTATGGAAGAAGTTGCAGACCTCCATGGATGCAAAGATCAAACCGGTTCCTCCGGTGGAGAAACCGGTACACAATCCCAAGTTGGAGGTGAAGGAGAAGAAAGATTTCGCGAAACCATCACTGTCTCCACCACCATCACTGTCTCCACCACCGCCACCACCACCGCCTCTGCCAGCAAAACTGGTGGCGGGAGCAAAGTCCCTCCGGCGAGTGCCGGAGGTGATGGAATTCTACCGTGCACTAATGAAGAGAGATGCACAGAAGGAAACTAGAGCCAATGCAGCACCAAATCATCCTATACCAAGTCCTAGGAACATGATTGGAGAGATAGAAAATCGCTCTTCTCACCTCTTGAATGTAGGTCTCGTCTACTTTTAACTTTATTACTGTTTTCTAAGTTTATCTCCATTTCAGTTCAGCGAAATTTAATTTATGAAATCAGGTTTAATTTAGGCTCTGGTTTTCCGAGGTTATTTTTGTTGCTAAACTGAAAATAAGCATATGAAAAAATTGTAGCAATATGACTAAATTTCATCAACTGAACTCAACTGAGGTGAAGTGCAGATAAGGTCGGGAGTACCCGCCCTTGTTCATGTTATTACTAATCTTCACTACCTTACTTTTAGTTCAATTCAATTCAACAAAAACATGGTTTAATCAATTTCACATTGTTGCAGATAAAATCAGATGTCGAAAAGCAAGGAGAGCTGGTGAATTTCCTGTCTAAGCAAATTCAAGCCGCAGCATTTGCAGATATTTCTGAAGTGGAAACATTTGTGAAATGGCTAGATGGAGAACTATCTTGCCTGGTGGACGAAAGGGCTGTGCTGAAGCACTTCCCTCAGTGGCCGGAGAGAAAAGCCGACGCGCTCCGGGAAGCGGCGTTCAGTTACAGAGAAGTCAAGAACCTGGAAATGGAAGTCATGGCATACAAGGATACTACGAAGCTTCAGTTGTCCGAATCTCTGAGGAAAATGCAGGTTTTACAAGACAGGCGAGCATGTACACAAAAAGGGTTTTGATATTTGTTATGGTCGGAACAAGACATGTTAATGTATTTGAAGGTGATGGTGCAGGTTGGAGAAGAGCGTTAATGGCATTGAGAGAGTGAGAGATGGTGCAAGCAAGAAATACAGAGAGCTGCATATACCTTGGTCATGGCTGATGGATACAGGGGTGACCGGTCGGGTAAGAAATGTTCGATGAGGTCGTGCTTATAATTAAAGTTAACTTGTTCGATGAGGATGTGCTTATAATTAAAGTTAACTTATTTCGGAAGCAGGGAGACGAACTTTCATTTGTCTCCAAAAATATTTTTTTAGCAATTCATCAGAATACCTGAACCCGCAGCTTATACGTCCCAAAATTGCCCTTTTGAGAAGTTCATTTTAACACCTAAAACGCTAGTTTATAAGCCCTGTCCCAAAAATGCCTTCTTAGCAGTTCATCACAACACCAAAAGCCACAAGTTAATATGCCTTGCCTAAAAGGCTCTAACATCACAGGACCTTCGCAACGCTATTAGCACTACTCGAATGCGTGTTTACTGCAACCCCTTTTCTTGCAGCTGAAATTTGCATCGGTGAACATGGGAAAGCAGTACATGCAGAGAGTGTCGAAGGAACTGGGATCCTGTGACTCCACACAAGAAGATGATCTTCTAATGCAGGGGGTTCGTTTTGCTAATCGAGTTCACCAGGTTAGTTCACTTCGTCTAATGATCCAAACGCTTATTTATGTCTGATCTTGGCTAACTAGAATAGACGATGCAGTTTGCAGGAGGCTTTGATACTGAGGCTCTGTCAGCATTTGGAGAACTAAAGAGAATTGGCAGTCTTAAGAACAAATAGCTTTTCAAAGGAACAATATGTAATCAGATGGGCTCTAGCGACGTACTAGTATAGAGTCGCCATCAATTTTTGATATATAATTGTGCTAGCAGAGGTATTAATAGATCAATGCTTTTCAAGCAACTGGGTGAGGAAAATCTAAACAGGAATGGGAAACAATTTTAACACATCATTTGAGATGAAGGGACAAGGTTCAGTATCATACTACCTCTAGCTTTTTAACATTGGCTGTCCCGACCACTGACAACTCTAATTTCATATAACAACAGACTATAAAAGTAAATTCAGAAACTGTATGTTAGGGAGAATCCAAAGACACCTCACATTACATTACTTATTGTATGAAATAAATAAAAGTCCAGTGGTCAAACATGGCTTGAAATTTTTGGAGTAGCAAATGTTAGAAAACCAAAGGAAGTATCACAATAGTGAAGGCTCACGTCGATGAACCAAAGTAATTATTTCAAATGAAAACTACCACAAACAAGCACTTCCAATTCCATCCATTGCATGTAGCATAGGCAAGACACATAATCACACTCAAACATTTAACTCAAGACACAACAAAAAGCACCATACTTGCAATGAAAACCAAATATAGCAGCTGGGGTCAAGCTAGGCAGTGTTTCAACATATAAGCTGAGAACATGGACCTAACATCGCCTCCATCACCATTTCCTAAGAACGACCTAAAATTTCCAAACATAGACAAATAAAAACTTCAGGTAGAGGAGATCTGCTAACTACCACATGCTTTCTCCGATGCTTCAAGAAACAAGTCCCAATTCAAACTTTACAAAAAGCAACTTGATTCAATTTTCCTCACTTAGGATCTAGCAATTGAGTGATGCAACCAACGGATACAATTATCAAAGCACTATGTGGAACTCAAGGAAAATGGGAATCGACATGTGCCCTCATATATCTAATGAATCATAGCTCAGGACACCTCCACCTTAAAAAATAACCATGGAGATGAACCAAACCGCTAACCCACCAAGACTGCCGACTTTAAACCACTTTGTGTCAGTTCAATATATTAAACAGATCACACAGATTATTTAGTCAAGCCAGACAATGAGTAAAAGTGGTAATACTAAAACTAGATTTTCAGTTAGGTGTAATATGGGCTCAACAAGATCTAAATGAGCATCAAGCTCAACCTCCCTAACCACTTCCTAAGAATGAAGTTGAGAATTTAAAAACATCAGAATCATCTTTGGGCAGAAGAGATCGCGGGCATTATCTAAACATTCAAGAGAAAAACCCTAGTTGAACTCCAACATGCATAGTGAGACTAACATGTATCACACCGAATCATATATGCTTTCTCCACAGGCAGATAAAGCAACTAGTAACCTAATACAAACTTTAGAGAAACCCTCTGCATACTCGTAATCCCTTATATAATCAAACTTCGCAGATTAGCTACACAGGCTTAGAGCACATTGACCTAAATCATAATCAATCAGATGACAGCGAATTTAAGCAAATAAAGCATGCCTAATTCAATTAGAAAATCAGACCTTCCAGAAACCCAAAAAAAACTCAAACGCAACATGAATTAATGTATCAATCCGATTCAACGTTAAATATCTCGCAAAATAACACATCCATAATCCAGATAATCCAGTACCAACATAAAAACTAAACCAAAGCTAAAATGCTCCTCGATAAACTAAACATAGTTCTTGAAGCATAACAGTAAGCAAAACCCATAGATGGACATCATCTAAGCATCAGCATCAGCACCGGAGCACCGGTCTTCTACTTTGATCGCTGTCTCATCTTTCGGCGCTTCCTCTTGAGCCTCCTCATGCGCTTCTTCTTCCACTGCAAACATTCGAAACACAAACATTTCTCAGATTAAACATCGGCAAACAAAAAAACAAAACAGTGTAACCAGGTAGCTGATGATCGTGATGAGGAGGTTACCTTGGCCCTCATGGCGGCGGACTCGCTACTTCTTCCCAATGCGCGGCGGCGGAGATGGACTCGCGGCGGAGAAGGGTGAGTTTGTGGGAGATGTGAGGGCTCAGAGGTTGCTTATAAAGGAAACCCTAGAGCAGCTTCATGGGTTTAAACTGGGCCGCAGATTTTTATATTTGGGTCCATGAGTCCATGAGTCCATGGACTGGGTTCACCTAGTATTGTGTTGATTTAAATGGTTAATTAGGTTTTTAAAGTACTTTTTGTGCCAATATGATTCCTGCTCCCTCCGTCCCTACCATATTTTTTGGTCAATTTTATATTTCATCATCGATAACTTTAGTTACGTATATTAATGATATATAAAAAAATGATATTTAAAAAATACGCAGTGCAGAGAATCTAACAATATATCACATAACAGTATTGATATTTATATACTTATTGAAATTTATGGTCAAACGTGACTTGAGAAAGTTGACAAAAAAATGTGCAGAAGAGTATTTTTTAGGAATTTTTTATACTTATAACATTTGGTCATCATTAATTTGAATAACTTATGCCTCAAACCACTGATCGGCTTTGACATGGATTTTTTTTTACCAAAAAATATTGTGATTGACATTATTACTCTTAGTAGTTTGGCTAATTTTTTGTGATGGAAAAAAAATCTCCAATTTATTAAAAAATAGTCATCAACACTTGACAAATGTAAAAGTTCTTACAAATGTATGGAGTAAGAGTTTATAGTGTAAAATATCTCACTGTTTTTCGATTAGAAGATATCAAATGGCAAAAATAGTCTTACTTGATTAGCAACTCTAACTTATTAATTTCAACAATCACCTACGTTGCCACAACATCGCATCTCTCACCTCCACCCAGCTAACCAGCACCCATTTAATGCTTCATGCACCACTATCACCATTAATTTCAACATCGCCACCCACCTTTCCTTTCTACCCCCTTTCCCCCACCTCTTTCACGCATCCGTTAAAACTATCAAGGGGCCCATGCAAACACCACATGTACACAATCGTACACCACCACTTGGAGTGTTCGTTTACTTTGTTTTCCCTCACCCGCACAAAAACCACCATAAATTATTATATTTGAGATGTTTGGCCAGTGATTTCAGCTATCACCATCATTACGGAGATGAAACTTTTTAGCACTACCCACTTGACAAACATGTTTTAAAATGTCAAATGTTTTTTAGCATCATCTCCATCTTGATACCCTTTACGTAAATTATTAAAATAATAGCACCACAAGTGAAAACACTGCATCCTTTGATATGCTACACTTCAACCAATCATTATATTTTCAAACAAACAACTTTGAAAACTTGCGGGAAAAAAACCATTAGGTTGGTAAATACCCCTCAACACATAATGCACAATTATATAATATTTGGACGTTGAGAGATGTGACTACTCTACTTCGCTTGGCCAATTAGGAAAATCAAATATTAGGGTTTAGCCATCTAGGGGGAGCTCCCCCCTTTTTTTCTTCCATCTGAATCAAATGCCATTCCACTAAATGAAAACGAAGTGGCCTTGGGTTGTTCTCGCTTTAATTCTCCTAATTGATCAACTAGAATAAGCCCAAGATGACTTCATTTTGAGTTTCTTAGCTCCAAATAAACTTAACTAGATAGAACCTTAAATAGAGGCAAACTAAATTATTAGGGTAATATGTAGATATAACCCTATATGTCGAGGGAAGTGCAAATGTAACCCTCAATTATTTTGTAGTGCAAATATAACCCTATATATTATACATAAGTGCAAATATAGCCCTAAAGCCATTATTCCGGTATTGACTGGCCGTTTTTGGGCATTGACCGACCAGCAATGACCAAATTTCCCTTCTAACCTATTACAAAATTAAAAGGATAAAATTGCCCTTTGCTGCCACCACAACCACTGTTTCACCACCAGCTTGCTGTCGTCGCCCCACCACCTAGCCCCGCCCACCCACCACCTTCCACCCCAGTCACCACCACCAGCCAGCCAGCCTCGCCACCACCTGGCTCAATTAGCCCCACCACTACCTGACTCACACCTGACATAAGCTCACATTGATTTAACACACATAAGTTGGATACAAAATATAAATACATAACTTACCATCATTCCCTTGATCTAGCAATCAGGGAAACAATTTTAAAGTATTATGGTTGTCGAATCACATTATCGCGACCATTATATGAGTGCAATTTGTGAATTAGGCCATCTTAGTGGCAAAGTATGCCTCGATTGCTTCACAAAGTCATTGTTTCCAGGGTTGTTTACAAAGTTAGCCATCCTGCGCTTGTGAATGAGTGGCCACCTTGGGTTGGTGATAACAAACTGCAAAAGGAATAATGGTCAAGAAAACTGAGCTCAGTTGAAAGAATGAGAGAAGATTAAAGACTACTTACTTCGATCCCAGCTGATGCAAGATTTTTATGCAGTTCCATGAGAGTTGTGAGTCTAGTTGTGTCGGTGTTCGTTAAATCTAGTCATCAAATGAAAATTCATTCAATCACTAGAAGGATATAATGGTCCATTATTTGGCTTCAGTTTACCGACACCTAAGTAAACTTTCTTGTAGGAAACTCACTTGAAATGTCAAAAACTACTAGTTGAATTCTCCCTTCAGTGTTTCCCACATCCTTTCTCCTAGTTGCATCTTCTATGATCCTGCGCTAGGTATGTCAAAAATTGTCAAGAGATCAAATATGATGCAACAATTGTCGCAATAGTTCAATAGGAGGTACAAGTCGTGAATGATATTTGCATTCGCAAAGCAAAGCAACACAGACTTGATCCTGGTGACAAGGACTCCAGGAATCTCAATAGCCACAGGATATTGATTAACATCAACAAATACATCAGCTCCTAGAATCCGGCCTAGAGTTTCAGTGTTTGGTCGAATGGAACTCAATATTATCTTTGCAAACGATATTCCGACCTGAATGAAATCAGACTATACTTTCAATACAACACAAGAAGGCAGATGGTATTTTTACCTCCATTTCATGATGCATGAAAGGTTTTAAAAGATGCATTATGTTGCGCAAAGAATTCCAAGGGAAAAACATGTCAAAGAATTACCACGATGAGTAGACCTATCTCGACATATGCAAAGAGAACTCCAAAAAAGGTTCCAATGCAAGCCAAGAAGTCTAGCTTATCAACCTTCCAGATATTGTGTGATTCCTCAGCCAGCACTGCCACTACCTGGCTCAGCCTCGCCCCCAAGCTTGCCCACCTCACCATCAAGCTCGCCAGCACGCCACCGCGCTCACATGCCACGCCACCACCACTTGCCCACCTCGCCACCAACGAAAATACCATTCCCCTATCATCGCTGCCCTCCTCCACCGACGAAAACCCTATCCCCTCCTCCTCACCGCTGATCAAACAATGAAAACCCTATCCCCTTCTCCAACAACGAAAACCCTAGATGTCCCCGCCGATTGAACACCCCAGAGCCGATCAGCCAAGCGTCGAAGTTTCTGAACCATCGTGTGAGCTTCGGGGGCGAGACGGTATGAATGGGTCAGAGATGACGATGGAGAGGCGGTATGAATGGATGGCGAGGCGGTATGAATGATGGTGATGCGAGCTTCAGTGACTAGAATTATGTCAGAAGAAGAAGAAGAGAATCGATCGGATGAAGATGAGATGAATCAATGTTTTTATATTTTTAATTTTTTTTACAGAGGTGAAAATAGTCATTTCAGCGTATTCCGGCCTCCAACCGGCAGAAAAAGTTATATTTGCACATAACCCAAATAGATAGGATTATATTTGTACTTTCGATTAGCGCATGGTTATCTGCACTTTCTTCAAATATATAGGGGTATATCCGCACTTTTCTCAAATTATTATAAAGTATGACTATCTTTACAAGGGAGTATGTATGGTTAGGGAAATGCACCTAACACTAGGTACAATAAATGGTCTTTATATACCCCTCTGGTCCCTTATATATGGTCCCCTTTGACCGTAATTTTTTTAATGACATGTTTGACTATCGATAACTTTTTTTGTATACAATAACTAACATCATGTGAGATATTTTCGGATTCTCCGTAACGTGTAGTTTTTTGAAAAGTAAATTTTTATCATTTGTTAATGTGAAACTAAAGTTATCAATGGTTAAACAGGACTTGGGAAAATGTCAAGAAAAATAAGGACATAAATAGAGGACTAGAGGGAGTACACGAAAAGTTCATAGGTTTGGCACGGTAAATCCCCCATCCCTCCATCTCACGGGATGTGGGCCCCAGCATACTCCACGTAAGCAAAACAACATAAACACGAAAAAGCGAGAGCAACCCACTAACGATCAGTGGGCCCATTTATCTGGTGAAGATGAGTGAACTGTCAAAGAAGGTGAGTGGGAGGGAAGGTGCGTGTTAGTGTGAGGGAAGACGCGTGTTTTGTGGGGGAAGATGCGTGTTTGTGTGGGGGAGGCACAAATATGGTGATTGGTGTGGGTGGGATACTTAGGTTAGGGTTTTGTAAGTAATATTTACTTACTTTAAGGGTAATTCTGTCTTATGATGTAAATAAAAAAAATTTAAATGAAAAATGTGCAGATTTGGATAGGACAATCAAAAAAAGAAAGTGTGCAAAAATGGATAGGACATAGGGAGTAAGTAGAATTGTTTGAATGAAATTGAAGGTAGAAAATTTATAAAAGGGTAATATGCAGATATAACCCTATATAATTGAGAAAGTGCGGATATAACCTTGAGATAATTTTTAGTGCAAATATAACCCTAACTATTATACATATTTGCAAATATAATCCTAAAACCATTATTCTGAAACTGTCCGATCATTTCTGGCCATTGATCGATAAAAAATGACCAAAATGCCCTTTGGGCCAAATACAAACATTTAAAAGACAAAAATGCCCCTTGACCCACCACTATGCTGCCACCACCGCTGCTCCGACTCCACCTTCACTGCGCCACTGCCACTCCACCGCCGCTTCAACTCCACCATCAACCAACCCTAGAAAAATCATTATCAAAACATTTGCCACCTATCCACCCGTCTTGTTCTTCCCTCAACAGAAAAATATGCCACCCAAATAAATATAATAACAAAACAAGCACTATTCCATTTCATTATAATTCACTACATCTCGAGAAGTAGAGCCACCAGTTGAGCTCATCATCCCGAGAAGCAGTGCCACCGCGCCCTCTTCATCTCCCTGCCCGAAGCCAATCTCGACCCAACCCGGATCTGCTTCATCTCCATTTTGAGCGCTGCTGGCATTCTCCGGCGAGCCCAACAACCCTTGAAGCAGCGCCACATTGCCCTCTTCATCTCTCTGCCCAAACCCAATCCTGACCCGACCCGGATCCGCCTAAACCCTATAACCGACCCAATGCCAATGCATTTTGATTCAATTTGCAGATTCGGTGATTTCTTGATAGAAGTTTTACCCAAATAGAACCGGGCCAATGGTGGCGGCGACAGTGAAGGTGGTGGAGTAGTGGTGGTGGTGGCTAACGGAAACAGCGAGACCGCGCCCTCTTCATCTCCGACTACCTGGTGGACGTGAATCCAATCGTCGACCCATTCTGTCAGACTTTTGACGGCGTGAATGGGTGCCGTCTGGTAGAGGAAGAAGTGGCAGAGATAAAATATAACGGGAACTAGAAATAATGGTATTGCACAAAGCTTAATGATGAACAACATAGCCGAGGCTAGCGACCAATTTAACGGCGATGATAACGACACCAGTAGTATAAATCGCTATGAAGAAGAAGAAGAAGAAGAAGAAGAGTGTTTGGTTTTGTGGTCGAGGGATTTCAGAGGGATTAGACTGGTTGGGATTAGAAGGTCAAAATAGTATTTTTTTTGTTTTTTTGTTTTTTTCAGAGGGGCAAAATTGAATTTTCACCCAATTTCGATCTAAATCAGTTAGAAAAAAGGTTATATTTGCACGTAACCTAAAGGAAAACATACAGATATGACCCTATGTTTTGGTCATAAGTGTCAATATGACCATGCAAGATAGAAAAGTGCTATTATAACCCTATGTTTTCCATCAGAAATGTCGACATAACCTTTTGGCATTATTCCGACGTTGACTTTATATTTTCCAGCATTGACCAAATACAAAAGGACCAAAATACTACTAATCTTCAAATTACAAATTTATTGACTAAAATGCCCTAGGTTTCTTATTCCTCTTCATCTTCAAATCCACTTTCAACACCACCTTCACCCATTCCGCCACCACCGCCACCGGGTCACCTCCGCTCCACCACCACCACCACCGGTGGATTTCCACCGCTCCGTGGCCGGAATCTGAACAACCACAAATTTGTCAATGTCAGCGGCGGCTTTGAATTTTCTGTCAACCATCTTTCTCAAACTCTTCGCATTTGCAACAAAACAACCACAAATTCTTCTAGTACAGTAACAAATTCTTCTTTGAGTATTTCGAAGCTCTGCAAGAGGCTTTTGCAAAGAGGTACAGGTTGTACAACTTGGCAGCTTAAAGAACCATAAGGAACCGAGGCCAGTTTACAAAAGCCCACTAAAATTAGGCCTAAATGACGCAAGACTTAAATTATCGCCGGGAGCGACAATCGGAGCACAACACCATCGTCGACGATATAAACCAGCTATGGCATCCATAACAAGACTCCGACCGCCCCCATTTACTTTAATTCCAGACAAGACTTTGACCTGCTCGATTCCGCCGACACCATCTCCATCCCCAGCCATTCCCTGAAGTTTATCCCATAAATTTCCCCGCTGCATCTCCGCTGCTCCACCACCATCGGTGGTGGTCAGAATCGCCTCCAACTCACCCCACCTGAACCTAGCCCACAAACACTGGACTCGGCTATCCTCCAACTCATTCCAGCGAGTGTAGCTTTCACTCCACCGGTGGGCACACACGCTGCTGAAACCCTAGCCACCGACCCACCGCTGAAACCTTAGCCACTGGCCCGCCGCCTAAACCAAGCCACCCCGCCTTTGCCTAGCCACCGCTGCTCCACCACGGAACCTTAGTCGCGCCGCCGTACCTCAGCCCCCACCGTTGCTCCGCCGTGCACCGCGACCCAAACCCCTACCGCGCCGCCTCTGCTGTGAAACCATCGAAAGAAGATGAGATCGATCGGCCTTTGCATTCGACTCAGCCTTTACATGATGAGATCGATCGACCTCCATCACCCTCCCAAAAGACC
Organism: Rubia yunnanensis; assembly: GCA_037428765.1. Classification (NCBI taxonomy): domain Eukaryota; kingdom Viridiplantae; phylum Streptophyta; class Magnoliopsida; order Gentianales; family Rubiaceae; genus Rubia; species Rubia yunnanensis. The sequence goes on from CM075062.1 coordinate 138,091,359, forward strand.
TAAATCTATATAGACAAATGAAAATAATGTGGTGTTGGTTGGAGTTTGAGTCGTCCAAATGAGTACTCAAAAAAGGTGTGTTGCTAAAAAAGATGATTGGCAGCGGTGAAGGATCTTTAGATTTAGGGTTGGCAAACTGAGGGCATAACTGTCTTTTAACATTTTCTGAATTTTTATTTTTTTAACACATGGTTATAATTATCATTTCAATTTTTTTCCGCCAAATTCAGGGCTCAAGGGTTATATTAGCACATTCAAGCAAATCATAGGGTTATAATAGCACTTTCTGGTATTGAAGGGTCATAATATAGGGTTATATGGGCACTTAACTCTAACATAAAAATCTAAGATTATATTTACACTTTCAATTATCGCAGTGTTATATTCGTCAGTATTATGTATACACTTTGCTTATGGGAAAAAAAATTGAAGGTAGGAAATGCACCCAACGCTAAGTACAATAAATGTTCTTCCTGTCATGGAAATTCGTAGGTTTGGCGCGCTAAATCGCCAGTCCTCGCTCTCACGGGATGCGGGCCCCAGCAGACTCCACGCAAGCAAAACCACGGGAACGCGAAAAAGCGAGAGCAACCCAACTAACGATCCGTAGGCCCACTTACCATATCCAGAACTCCACGCCAACTGCCTTGCACACACTGAATCATCATCATCATCTTCGTCACCACTATTCCATTCTTATCGAAACCCAAAACACACAGTCACACACTCATCTGTTTCAATTTCCGTTGCGTATTGGACTTGCAGTGTGATGATGAATTGATGATAGGAAATTAGGTGGTCGACTCGAGATCACGGTATCCATGGGGACGGGATCATCGAGGAACCCCGACACTAGCTCTCATGGCAGCGGAGACGAGAGAGAAGACCAAGGCGGCGGCGGACAGCTCTACGTCTCCCTCAAAATGGAGAACAATCACTCTATGCTCAAGAGCGAGCTCATTCCCCATGTCTACGGCTCCGTTCCGCTCGTCGGCTCTTGGGACTCCTCCAGAGCTGTAAGTTCTACCTCGATTTCGCGCTTCTATCAGCTGTTTTAGTTGACTATTTTGATTCGCTGTTTTACCTAATTTTATAAATGTAATCGAGAAATGACAGTTAGCTCTCCCTTTTCTATAAAAGCTGTAATTATTAACTATATGTGTGTTTTTTGGCGCATTGAACAGTTCGATCAGCTGTTTTACATGCCGTTTAGATTAGTCGTTAAAACTTATAAATGTATCTGAGAAATGATAGCCAGCTGTACTGTAGCTGTTTTATACTAGAGGTGTGATAGCTAGTTGTGTAATCTGTGTTTTTTGGCGCATAATTAGCTTGCGATGGAAAGAGAATCCACCTCAATGTGGGAGTTGAGTTTCGTTGTGCCTCCCAATCACGGTGAGTGTCCTAACTGCTTTCTTTTAATTTATAGATTAGCTTCTCTGTGGTCCTTAGTTAGGCTTATTCTGTTTGCGTGTGTAAATGTAGAGACGCTGGACTTTAAGTTTCTGTTGAAGCCAAAGTATAGTAACTCGGGGTGTATAGTGGAGGAAGGTGCCAACAGGATACTGACAGGGGGAGCATTGCAAGGGGATGGCAGGTCGGCGCTGTTTAGAGTGAATGCTGATGAGGTTCTTGAGTACAGGGTGTTTATAAAGGCAGATAGAGTTTCTCCGTTTGATCTCGCGGCCAGCTGGAGGGCTTATCAGGAGAATTTCCAGCCGTCTACTGTTCGTGGGATACCGGATGTTAGCATCAATTCTATGGCTGAGTCGAGCGCTGAGGTAATACTGAGATTGTGCTGATGTTTTTGCATTTGTTGGAGTTGGGGTGTGGGTGTGGGTGAATTTTTACTTCACTTCACTAGGTCATAGAATATATAGTTTCTTCGAAAAACATTAACTGCATGTCTACTTCATAATCTTGGGCAGATAGGGGCTCTTGTAGCTGTATCCAATCGAGCTATAATTATCAGATTTATGTTTAACTTTCCATTGAAGATGTGCTTTCACTTTGCTGTTTCTGGATTGTATTGCTGCCTATTAGTTAGAGCTGTATAGAGCTTGAGGCATTTACATTCTGTCATAGATTAAAAATAAATAAATGAATACATACCTACTGTATATAATATACTCTCTAGACGTGGATGCTGTTTTCTGTTGAAATAAGTAAAACAACTCTACCATCTAACTCTAGTTGGACATTGGGTGCAAAGATCAAGTCTCAGTGTACTTCAAAGTAGGTACAGTCACCAGATGTTTTCGTGGACTTTAGATTTTAGCCTTTTAGGTAGTTGAATGATCTTCACCTCAGTGCAAAAGCAACTTGGAGATGTGGGTAGCAAGCTATTTTGTATCTTTTTGTCTTGTCCGATTTTTGTTTTCTTGACCACTCTAACTTATGATGAATTGATGGATCTGAGCTAAGTTCTTTTGACCTCCACTTTTTCCCTACATCACTAATCTACCAAGCTAAAGGAAAATGTATTCGTAACAAGAAAGATAAGTTGGTTAGTAGGTCCACCATACAAATCTTTTCTGTATTGATTTAATGAAAATCATTACTATATTTTTTAAATTTTTTTTATAAACATATCTCTTGTATTTGAGGAATCAGAAATATCCAAGTCTAATATTTTGTTGTGTATGTCCTAGAACTGGTCTTCAGCAAGTTTGGAGCTTGACATTGAACACTATGTTGTCCCAGCTCCAACACCTGCAAATTCTGGACTGGTTTATGCTGCTAACAATACTGAGACTCCTAGATCACTGGGTTATGCTGGGGTGTTCTCCAAATCATCTGGTGGCACATCACATTCCATCAGTTCTGGGGTTGATCGGCCTACAACCAAAAAGGTGTCGTGTTATTCATGCACTTATTGTGATCCATAAAATGTTGTGGCTTATGGGGAAAATTGTCCCAAGCCCCTGTCTTATATTGTCTATTTCATGCTGCTATCTTTTTATATCTCCATAAAGGATGTTTATCCTAAGTGCATTACAAACTTCACTTGTATGTGTGATTTGATCAGCTTGAGGATTTTGTCCAGCATTTGGGAAAATTTGAGTAGCGTGGTTCATCACTCAAGTAGAATGTGTTCCATAAAATTTTGGCTCCATTACGTTTGAGTTGTACCTAGGATCTCTGAAGTAGTGATGTTTTTTAAATACCTTGACTGAGATCTATTAGTTATTTTTACTGTTTGACATGCATAAAAATATTGAAATCTTAGAGACAGTCATCTTAGAGCGTTATATGGAATTTGATATAGTCTGTCACCAGGAAATGGATATAGTTGTACCAGATGCAAGTAAATTGCATTCAAGTTCTGGCATTGTTGAATCAAAGTCCATCGGAGCATTTTCATCATTGCAAAAGCAAGATGGTCAAAGAGGACTGTTTGTTGATAGGGGTGTGGGATCTCCAAGGCTAGTCAAATCACCAAGTTCAACTACTTTCACTACTGATCACAAACTTGATTCAGAAGCCAAGGTTTGCATACGGGAACTCTTCCCCCCCCTCGGGAATTTAATTTGCCCCTTTCTCCCTCTTCTGACAGTGTTCTCTGTGTTTTGCATCTAATCTTCATGCTTTGCAATTATAGAGCCCAATGCCAGCTGCTGCAGGAGCTGTTGCTGCTGCTGCTGTAGCTGATCAAATGCTTGGTCCAAAGGAAGATCGACATCTAGCTATTGTCCTGGTACTTCCTGATTTACTTTTAAAGGATGATAGAGATGTACCATATCAATCCTTTTCTTTTAGTGTCATAGCTTAAGGAGTAGAACCTATTCAACAATATTAGAAAGTCATGTGGCAGTAAATCCGTGTTTTTGATAATTAATTACTTCCACATGCCCTGAAGGTTGGGTTGCCTGCTCGGGGAAAAACTTTTACAGCTGCTAAGCTTACCAGGTATCTTCGTTGGTTGGGCCATGAAACCAAGCACTTCAATGTGGGGAAGGTAGTAATGTTTCTTATTGCCTTGTATTACTTCTGTTGGCAGATTTTATGGAAACAAATGACATGGTCTTATTTGCCACAGTATCGGAGACTCAAACTGGGAACCAATCAGGTATATGAGTAATTTCATAATATCTGTTTCTGTGGACATCATATAGCTGAGTGAATCTGTCCAAGTTAGGGCATGGAGCTGTTATTAGTATTTGTCTTACTTGTTTACTCCACTGAGTTCTTCATTTCTTTATTTGAATTATATGGTCATTCTATCTTCTCTGATAAACTTGAATAAATTTCCATGACTTGTCTATCTTCTCCAATAAACTTGAATAATGCAGGCTGCTGACTTCTTCAGAGGAGATAATCCTGAAGGCATTGAGGCCAGGAATGAGGTAAGAATTTATAGCAATTTTTATTTGACCTACAGGCTACAGAATTTAGAGAGTTTTATTGCTTAGAAATTGCCGGAAAGTCTAACTTTTTCACTGTGAATACTTTTATACTTGGGTGCTTACTTTTCTGCTTCAGCAGTAATAATTTTCCTTTCTGTGGAAATTTGGTTGTGCAAATCAAAACTAGTAAAATTCAGAAATGGTATCTTTAGTCCTGGTCTGGGGAAAAGTTTACCAGATGTACAGTCAACTTTCACTTAAATATCTCGGAATAACCTTTCCTTCTTGGCTGTGAAATAAGACCAACCCTCAAATTACCGAATATTCAGAATAACTTTCAATTTGAGCAGCATGCAAGTAGATTATGGTTGTGGTCCAACTTTGATTGGTATTTTGTGGCTGTGTTAGCAATGTCATTGTCATGCTATTTTGATAGTTGAGCTTAAATGATAACTGATCTAATTGATTTTTCCCCCATCTCTTGGGAGTTTGATTGCTCTAGAAGATTATGCTCTAATTGATACACTGTATTAACATTTTTCTCTGCTCATAGTTTTTATACGTGACCTAACTAGGTAGCAGCTTTAGCTATGGAGGATATGATAGCTTGGATGCAAGAGGGTGGTCAAGTAAATATATCCATTTTGTATATGATATTTGTTTCTGTTGTTATGTATTGATTATTATAAGAGAATGTAGGTAGGAATATTTGATGCTACAAACAGTACCAGGCAGAGAAGAAATATGCTGATGAGAATGGCTGAAGGGAAGTGCAAGGTTTGACTTTGATTGGCAGTTGCTAACTTGCAAACTCCAAATAAGTTTCAATTACTGCATATCAGTGTTGTGTTCTGGCTTCTTTTGTTGATTTTTATTACGGATGATATGCTGTCTTTGATTATAACTGGAAGGTTTTATGGAAGGTCTTTAAGCTAGTAACAATTAGGTTCAAGTTTTTCTTTCTTTTCTTTGGCGGAAGATGAATGCGTGTCAACAGTTTGCACATGTATGAACTTTTTCTTCTGCCATTCTCTTGTGTTTTGTTTTTTCCCTTATGGCTATTCTCATCCCCCCGCAACCACACAATTACTGAGCCTTTAGTGTTGTACGTGTACTGAATCTAATATTTAGTTTCCTTTCTCGTTCTCTAATGAAGTTCTAACTGCAGATAATTTTTCTGGAGACATTGTGCAATGATCGACAAATAATTGAAAGAAATATACGGCTTAAAATTCAACAGAGTCCTGACTATGCAGAAGAGTATGATAATAGAACTTTTGTTAGTGATATTTTGGTTGCATCCCATTTCTTACTAACTACAATAATTTCGCAGGCCAGATTTTGAAGCTGGATATCAAGACTTCAAAAACCGACTTGACAATTATGAAAAGGTAGTTTTAAAACATTCTAATGGTTAGCTAGTCTTTGTTACTTGACTTATTGAATGATGAGGAACGGTTTAATGTAGTCCTCTTCTTTTATTACAGGTTTATGAGCCAGTGGAAGAAGGATCTTATATTAAAATGATTGACATGGTCAAAGGTCATGGTGGACAGATACAAGTATGCAAGAAGCCCTGTTGGTTGCATTTGTGTCCTTTTGTTCCCGAGTTTTGAGTTAGCATATTGCAATTTCTTGATGATATTTATGTGATGAAATTTCTTAAGATATTGTCTCTCTGCAGGTTAACAATATTAGTGGTTATCTCCCTGGGCGCATTGTGTTTTTCTTGGTATGCCCCTGACAGCTCTTATGTCCACATTGACCTATCACACCTTATGAATGTGTTACATTCATGCTGTTCAGACACTTGAATCACCAAACATTGCCTGTTTTTCTCTCTGCTACTGAACGAAGTAACTATATCCTATAAATAACATGCAGGTAAATACACACCTAACACCTCGTCCAATCTTGCTAACTAGACATGGAGAAAGTCAGTACAATGTCAGGGGGAGAATTGGTGGTGATTCGGTTTTGAGGTTCATTCCTTTCCTTCCTCTTTCATTATAATGCTTGGAATTTTTCCTACGCACTTAAACTCTTCGTATATATTTATTTTAATGCTTTTCTTTCTGTTAATGCCTTTCTGCGTTAACCATCTAAAGAGATCAAAACCCTTGGTCTTTGCTATAATTGTATACACTATGTAGATTGTGAGCTTGAATCTTCATTTTACATTGCATTTAATATACAGCTGGCCCTTGTTTCGGCCCTATCTGATGGGATTTAAGTGACTGTGCTCTATATTATGGAGTTTTTATTTTTATTTTGCGTATCATGCCGTGTAGTCTGAAACCTTTTCTGCTGCTTCTCTATATTTCTTTGACCACTAATATGAGTAGTCAGCGCAGACTGAGTACACCATAAGAATATGGAAATCTGAAAAATATTTTCATATGATTTGCTACATTCTTGTCGTAGTTAGCTGACAGTCACTGCCTCTTTCAATTTCCATGAACTCCCCACCTGGCCAATGGCTTCAAAATTGTTGTTACTCTCAAGCTTATTTAATTATTAGAAAGAAAGCTTCCAATAAAGTGGACCGTTTTAAAATATTGAGCTATCATTTGTTTGCATTATATATTTTAGAACAATTATTGATACATGTGACTGGACTCTTCAGCACTGAATCATTGTTACAGATTTCTGTGTCTAGGGTTGCATGATAGGATTGGTTGCTCTTATTAATCTCCTGAACTTGTTGTCTTGATGTTAAGACAAATTTCATTACCTACTCCATGACAGTGATACTGGAGAGATTTACGCAAAGAAACTAGCTAATTTTGTGGAAAAGCGTCTCAAGAATGAAAGGGCTGCTTCAGTATGTTGTATTAAGTTCTTACATATATCTTTGTCATGGATCCACATGCCATTGATATACTTTTCAGCTTAGTCATTTATGAATATAACTTGTCAATCATTTCATTTGTTTCTGCCTTGGCTTAGATATGGACGAGCACATTGCAGAGAACCATTTTGACTGCTAATTCAATTGGTGGATTTCCCAAGGTTTGAATATGGATGGGAAAATAGAAACTGGCTATTTTTTTTTCAGGAGGAGCTTACTTGCACGAATGGATTAGATGACTTCAGCCTGCCAGTATGTTTCTCACCCACGCTTTCTTCCATTTTGTAGATTCAGTGGCGTGCACTTGATGAGATAAATGCTGGTGTATGTGATGGAATGACTTATGAGGAGATAAAGAAAAACATGCCTGATGAATACGAGTATGTCTTTCTGAATTCTGACTGCATCCCTTTCATGGCTTTTTTGTTTTTTATCCTCTGACCATTTATTTGACGTTTTGCTAATGCACTAGGGTCTTTGTTTCCTAAAAAAACATTAGTTGAAACCTAATATTATGTTTTTGAGCGTCAGGTCCCGGAAAAAGGACAAGCTGAGGTACAGATATCCACGTGGTGAATCTTACCTGGACGTCATTCAGAGGTGTTTAGTCTATTTCACGAGTAATCTGTTACTTAAGGAACTCGGGTCTCAAATGTTGTGAATTGATTTACTTTGAATTCATTGCAGGCTAGAGCCGGTGATTATTGAGCTTGAGCGACAACGGGCACCTGTTGTGGTGGTCTCACACCAGGTAATATATATTCATGTCAACTGGATCGTTGCTTAAGTACCAGAAATATAACATTACTGACCCTTTGTTTCCAAAATGTGTGTAGGCCGTGTTGAGAGCTTTATACGCTTATTTTGCTGATAGACCACTGAAAGAAATCCCACACATTGAGGTGATTTAGAAAGTTACTATCGCAGTATTTATGATGATGATTCTCTGCATCTCTGAACTTGAATTTAAACCCGAGTTTGTGCTTTCCCATTTCAGATGCCGCTTCACACCATTATCGAGATACAGATGGGAGTTACCGGTGTGCAGGAGAAACGATACAAGCTCATGTGACCTGAACCAGGGCCAAGGTTGAATGAGGTTTAGCTCAAACTTCAATTTGTCAATAAGAAAACACATTATTTAACCTGAATTTTTCCCATATGGATCTCGTCATTTCATGAAAATACTCATGTCATGTATTTGGTCAATGACCCAAAAAGCGGTTCATTGAAATTGTGACACCTGTTTAATGGCATTGGTCTTTTCATCTTTTGCCTATGAAACACGTCATGGATCGGCAGTCCAACCTTTGTGCCCGAAACATGCAACAAAAGATGGAGCTCTGATTTCCATAGCCGCTTAGAGTGGGTTCTTAAGAATCCCATGAGTCTTGCTGGGATGTTGGACTTTTGACTTGTTGGTCAAAAATCATCGTTACTTTGGCCATTTCTCCTGGGACCTTCCGACCCTATGACTTTAAGGACAATGGTTAAAACAACTAAAGAGGCGGTAAACTTAATTAGACTATTAGTGTCCAGTTAAATTGCACATAATTTTTATTATCGATGAAAGTTGTTATATCTTAATCATAAGTAACAGTACTATCATATGTTACGATTTTATCAAATTCATTACTTGTAATTTCAAAATATCATCATTTTTGTTTTGTCACTCGAATTTACTCGAGCACTAAGAAGATGCATAAACAGACTTGGATTGCACGTTACTTGGTCAAGTTTGTTTATAGGGTAATTTGCAAATATAACCCTATATATTGGAGAAAGTGTAGATATAACCCTGAGTTGTTTTCAAGTGCAAAAACAACCCTAACTATTGAATGAAAGTGCAAATATAACCCTATGACCATATTTCCGCCATTGATCGGTCATTTTCGGCCATTGATTGATCGAAAATAATCAAAATGCCTTTTGGGCTCAGTACAAAATGAAAAAGACAAAAATACCCTTTACCTCACCACTGTTCTGCACTGCTCCACCACATTCACCGCCACCATCGAGCTACGCCACCAAACCCACCACCATCCAATCCCCTCCACCCACTCCTACCACCGGCCCTACCACCTAGCCTCGACCACCCCGTCCTTTGCCTCGCAACAATTCCAGAAGATTACCTTCTTCCCAACCACCCGAAAGAACATGTTCCAGAAGAGTGGGGCGGGGAATTGTATCTGAGTTTTGATTGAGACCCGAAGATACTTGACCACCACCTCGCCATCGAAGCTTGCCCGCCACGCCACCGACTCTCACCAGCACACTACAGCGCTCGCCCGCCTCGCCACCACCAAGCCCTCTCATCGGTCACCATTTCCGGCTCCGCTTAGCCAAGCGTCGAAAATTGAGACCCACCCTAGCCCCATCATCCTCAGCTAACATCACTACCACCCTACCACCCTCTTTCTCAGCTTCAAGGATTCCCCCGCCTCCACATTTGACTCCGCTCGATCTTCCAACAACGTCCGTGAAAGGCAACGACGTGGAACAGAGGGAGACGATGGGGCGATTAGAAGAAAGGGTTTGGGGATATGGACTCGGGTTTGGGGAAAGGGTTACAGAAAAAGAAGAAGAGATTTGCAGAAAAAGGTTACAGAAGATTTTTGCAGTAGAAAGGTTGCAGAAAAAAAAGGAAAGGGTTTGGGAGAAGAAGATGGGTGGGAGCAATATGGTCATTATCTAATTGGGAGTTTTTCATGTTTTTAACAAAAGCTGGCGGGTTAAAATAGTCTTTTCACCATAATCCAACCTCAAATTATTGAAAAATGTTATATTATGCGTAACCTAAATATCTAGTGTTATATTTACACTTTCATTTACGTAGAATTATATCCACGCTTTCATCAATTATATAAACTTACACACGCAATTTGCTCTTGTTTACAACTGGCCCAGAATTGGGAATTTGTTAAGAATTGAACCTCTAGTAACATGTTCTGTTGGCATTATAGGTGTTGGTACTGCGCTGGTTTGTTAATAAAGATTATTTTGAGCATTGGGATCCACCACAATTTCCTACAGCTGCCGTCGTATTCACGAGACCTTGATTTCAGGCCTTTTTTCCTCTTTTTCATGCTTACAAACACAACTCCTTCCTTATACAGTTGTATTTTTCCTCTCTTTAGATTTGACCCCGTGAACTCTGGAAACGAGGCAGGAAAAAATACACTAAAAGCCAACATTATGCATGCGGTACCGCCCCCTTAATTTATGATTGCCTCATTCAACCAATACCGGTGTTTTCATAATTTATAAAATATTTATGATATTTTTTAAATTTAAATACTCCATCTGTCCCATCATATTTTGCACAAAATTTTTTCATAGTCTCCGATGAATATATTTGATTATAAATATGCGTAGCTATAGATATAAAAATTTGATATTTAGAAACTATATGTTACGACGAATTTAACCATATCTCATACAATAAAATTATTGTCCATATACCTATTCAAATATGTGGTCAAATTTTGACATCTTTGACAAAAAAAAATTATGTGTAGAATAGGTTGAGACGGAGGGAGTATTATATTATTTATATACTCTCTCCGTCCCACTATAAATTGCTCAATTGTTTTTTCACGGTTTTCAATAAGCATGTTTGACCGTAAATATCTCTAGTTACCTATAATAGTGTCGCATAAAAAATTGATATTTAGAAAATAGATGTTACGATGAATCTAACAAAACCTCACATAATATTTTTATTTATTATTATTATATATAGAGTCCGTCTCTTGAAAGGCGGTCATTCCACAAGTCATGGAAAGACCAAGGTTTAAAGTGCAAATTAGAAGAAATTAATATAAAATTTTTGAGTTGCATGAATCGGGTTATAAACTTTATAACTATTACATGTTGCATAATAAAATTTTAATATTGCAACTAAAACCTCATACCTTTTATTATTTTAATTAAACCCCGTCTTTCCCAAGACTTTACCTTATATATATATGTACGATCAAAGTTTATAACATTTGAACCCAAAAAAGAATTAAACAATTTATAGTGAAACGAAGGGAGTAGTCTTTCTTGTGTTTAGATATTCGGATACAACTTATTATTATAAAATAATTATTATTTTTAACTAAAAACTGTGTAGCATGTATATATACACTGGCAAAAGGCGATCAATCGCTCGCCCTCAGCGGCCCATACCAGCCGACACCCCGGCCATCGTATGAGAGGTAAATCACGGTAGCCCAGCACCAGGATCAATGGGCTTGGTATGGACTCAGTGTGCACAAGGGAGTTTTGCAGAGCAAGAGCTCCCCACACTGTCGCTGCAGAGTATCGAACCTGGGATCATTGGCTTACCCACCCATCTCCCAACCAATGGGTACACCCGTGGGTGTACGTGTATATATACACTAAACGAGGGACCGATGGTGAAAGGAACTGATACTGAAAATGCAGCTTTTCACGGACACAGATGATTAGCTTCCAACGACTTTGCACTTACGTAAACGTCGTCCCATTCCCACAATCCCATGAATAAAAGTGCCAATTCCCTGAATCCCATAACTAACAACAATTTCGCACAACTTTCCCAACACCTCTACACTCTCCTACCCCTCCTTCTCCGACCACCATGTCCACTTCATCACCACCGGCGACCAAACCAGCCGACAGCATCCTATCCTACGACAGCAATGTCATGCTGGCAGCCATAATCTCCTTACTAGCAGTCATCCTCTTCGTCCTCCTCCTTCATATATACGCCAAATGGTTCTTGTTTCGATCCCGGCGGCGGAGCAGATCGGTTCTTGCAACTCATCAGTTCCACTCATTCGCCATTGATGCAACTCATGCAGCTTCTCCGACAAAAGGGCTTGATTCCTCCGCCGTTTCATCGATCCCCCTGTTCGTGTACGATGATGGAGTGGTCGAAGAATGCGCTATATGCTTGAGTGTTTTCGAGGCCGGCGAGCGATGCCGGAGGCTGCCCGGATGCAGCCATGCATTTCACGTCGAGTGCATTGACATGTGGTTTCAGTCTCACTCAACCTGTCCGATTTGTCGATCGTGTCCGGTTTTGGCTGAGAATGGTGACGATACTGGTACAACGTTGTTGCTTGAGGTCCAATTGGAGATTGGAGTTGACGATGATCGGGTTTGCAACGCGGAGATTGAATTGTGTCGTGCGCCGCCTTCGTCGTCCTCATCAGCGACAGCGGCGGAGTCTGTGAAGAGAATGATGAGTAGGAACAGGTCTGAAAGAAAGATTCATCCCTCAGAAGCTCTTGTGGATTCACAGGTTTGAGATGTAAAGTATTCAAGAACTTGCTTTCATGTGTTCCAAGAGGTCCATGGAAGTGGTCAACCAAATTTTGTAACTTTTCCCAAGTAAAATTAGAAAAGTAGGAATTAATTGTTGGTGAATTAAGCATTTTGATGCTAAATCTGGCATGATAAATGAAATTAAAGTCATTCTTTCTTATTAGTATTTACTTGTACCACAATTAATTCATCTATTTGATTTCATTATTTTTCAGTTTATTTGATTTCAATTCAATTCAAATAAGTCGAACAAAAACAAAACTCTAGGCTTGAATTTTTGGTTTTCCAATAACCAACTTGTATTCATTCAGAGATCATGTTGTTTCTAACTAAACTCCAGTACAATAAAATTTTAAGAGAAATTATTAGGAAATGCGGCATTTCTCTGAACCTATGAACAATCGTCATGCTTTACATTAAATGTTGTAATCTTTTATAAAATTTAAATATTGTATTTTTTAAGATAAAATAAGCAATAATATGTATTTGAATGTGAAAATATAAAAATATATAAAATAAAAAAAAGTCGGTCTCTTGAAAGTTGGTCTTTCCATAAGTTATGGAAAGACCAAGGTTTAAAGTGGAAATTACAAGAAATGAAGATAAAATTTTTGGGTTGCATGAACCAGATTATAAACTTTATAACTATTACACGTTGGATAATAAATTTTTAATATTGTAACTAAGACATTTTACCTTTCATTATTCTAATTAATATGGAAAGAATATCTTTCCCAAGATTTTACCTATAAAAAAATATTTAAAGAAAATTTTTAATTTTTTTATATAATTTAACAAATGCAGTACAAAATGTAAAAAATAAGTGATCTGCCCATAAGGTTATGGACAGCCCGCTTGTCAGGAGTCCCACTCAAATTTTAAATAGATGTTACTCCTATGCAATTTAGTTTTGATCTATAATTCTTACATTTAACTGTTTTGAGGACCTTTTGATCTATCATTCTTACATTTAACTGTCTTGTGAACAAGGTCTAATTTCAATTCTCATAAATGACGCCGCCACCGTCTCTGTTACTACTTTAAACTGACTAGAAACAATTGGACCATTCAAAACAAACACATGAAAATGCTTATGATTGGATTAAAAGGACCCTCAAACTGTTTATGATCATCAAATTTGACCAAACTAATGACTAGAAAGTCTACAGGCCAAACCGAACGTGAATGCGCAAGTATCATAAGTCATAACAAAGGAATATACTATAGTCATATTTTCAATTAGATGTGGAAACTCCAGCAAATTCATAGGAATCCAAAATCGGTCAGCACTCCAAATCTCACGGCATTGAAACGTATGCATTACTCAAACCCAGCCTCGGAATTCTGCACATTACTGATAGTACTTGACTTCACTTTGCTAGATTTTTCATCAGCATTAGTAGAGTTCCAAAATATGACTCGGAGGGAACTTTGTCGAGGTTGAAAGAGCTTTCTTAATTTCATCAAAACCTGAACTTTTACAATGACTCTACTTGTAATAACTACTCATCATCGGAAGAACTTGCAGCACCGGGCGGCAATCCAAAGTCATCGGTAGAAGTTGTCGTATCCTATATCCAAAGTTTGAAACGGAAATGTTATTACATGTGCGTTTGTATGTTTAAGAGAGGTAGGAGAGCAAAGGAGCATGAAAAGGAAAGGAGATATTGCTTAAGTACTGAAGTTTAGGCCCTTACTTGCATCTTATCCCAGTCCTTTAGCTTAGAGTTTGTCAGCATGTAATTATCACGCAATGGTGCCCATGAAGGAGCATCGCCAGAGCCAGTACCAGAAGATGATTCAACCTGTGATTATCATCGTTAATTTAACCAGTTAGTCATGTGAAGATGACGATAATTTCATCTGAAAGGAGGAAAAGTTGAGCAATAGTGGAAATACTTTGGCACAAACCTTCGATAAGGTCTCAGTTTGGTTGGAAGGAGCCTGGCCCAACACTGAGAAAAAGGCCTCTTTCCTACGCTTCTTTATCACTGGCAAATCAAATAGCAATATTTAAGCTCAAGCTCAAGATTAGATGACTTTCAGAAAAGAAAAATGGAGCGAAATTTGCACTGAAGTAGAGTAGCATGTGCTTAATCAATCAATATTAAGGACAGTAAATGATGTCCAGAAAACAACACAGATGATGGCAGTATTCATGTGTGGAGAGACTCATAAGCATGAAGTAAAAAAGTGGTTATGCACTTCAAGGGGCTATATGGTTTAGTGTTGCCCAATCACAAGGAGTTGAATAAGAAAATGTAACCTACAAGAGGCAATATCTTCAACTAAGATGCAAGTTCAAAACTTGATACTTTATAAGTAGCAAAATCCTTTTCGTCATCTATATAAGTTTAGAGCTTCAGAGAGGTAGACTTAAACAACGATTCAAATTTACCAACACCAAATCAAGGAGCTCGTAACTAGGATAATGATGAAAACAAGTAATTTAACAGTATCCCTAGCAACAATAATGCGCAAAGATTGAAGCATGGGGAATAAAGTATATTTCAATAGAGTAACAGACTTTATTTTAGGAACCATTTGAAGTACCTTTTTCATCCTTCGACCTTGTGGGATTTAATCCTTTCTGTGCATGCTGTGCCTTATTGACCTACAAACCATAAGAACCCAAGGATCAGATAGATAAATGCATGTAAACAACCAATACAAAGGTAATAAACAACAATTATACATAAGCTAATAATTAGTAGTCACTTACAGCGTTGAATAACTTGACCACTAATAAAGAGCAGCGACCAGCAATGACCATTAAAAACATTAAACCAAAGTCAGACCAAAACTGTACAGCTACTTTCTTCACACGACATAAATAATATTACTGAAGAGAGCAAGGTATACCTCCCCTGGTGGCAACTTCTATAAGAGACTTTTCATGTGAATCCAAATAATTGGCAGGCTTCACATGCCCCTTCTCTCCAACCTTTCAATCCACAGAAATGCAAGTAAAGATTGAGACTCCAATAACAGGGTAAAAGCTCCATATACCTCAAAATGATTACACAATAGATGATAACCCAACAAAGATGTAAGTTAAAACATTTCCAGCCCCATGCATTTAAAGAGAGATTTAAAAAGGCCATTTGCATATCAAATGACTGGAAACAAAACAGAACCAAATGTGATTAAGTTATGTACCAGATGCTTTTCCTTCTTTGCCTCAGTCTTAACCTTACGCTCAACATCTTCTTCAGCAAGCTTCTCAGCTATAAGCTTCTTATTTGCTGATAATATAGGTCCCTACCAAAAGCGTGAAAATATTTCATCAGACCTAAGATACTGACATAGATACCAATAAAGAGCACCAAAAGATGGATAGGCTAAACATATAGCTAAACAAGTACGATTTAAAATTAGTCCAATCCCACTCATTATCATAGATAGTTATAGCATTAGACAAAATATCAATTTGAAAGTCCCTAAACCATATCCCAAATCAAGGATACTAACCAGTATATCATCATCTACAGCTGAACTATAACTCTTCGTAATCTTCTCGAATGCCAACCGAAACGCTTTACAACCTTGCGAAAATCTCAAAACCCCTGGTTGAACTTCGCCATTTTCATCCTCAGAAGCCTCATCTTCGCCATCTTCTTCTCCATCAACATCATCTTCATCATCAGACGCATTCTTTCCCGACCTACCTACCGGTTCGTCCTTCATCTCAATGAACCTCTCTTTCTCTACCTTGACCTCGTCTTCCTCTTCCTCTTTCTCCTCCTCCTCCTCCTTATCATCATCATCGCCATCCGAATCATAATCCCTAGCCTTTCTCTGGAAGAACTTTTTCGTCTTCCAGTCCATTTTCTTAACCCTAACATCATCTCTACCAGAAAACACCCTTTTCGCTTTCTTACCTTTCCTCGAATTCTGGAATTTACCATCTCCACTCCCTCCCTTCCTCTTCATTACTCCCTTTCGCATTCCGTCCGCCATAATGTCAAATGTTATAACCAACCTTAGCAAGAACAAAAGAAACAAAATTAACAGAACTCTACTGAGACTTACAAAAACATTTCTGTTTAATAGGTTGAATTTCTTCCATATAAAACCTAAATAGAATCAAACCACTATATAGTTTCCAGTACCTATAACTTCTACCATGAACACGAACATGCTATATCTCATTTTCCACGAAAAAAAAACAGGAAACGCAATCATATTCTAAGAAACATACGCAGCAGGCAACGAACAGTAAACAGGAACTTACCAGGTGGGAATTCAGCTGGGTTTACAGAGCATGAAACGACGTCGTTAATGACTGTGAGCTCAGAGATCAGCGGACGACGAAGACGGAGAAGAATTGTGGGCGTTTGGGGAAAGCTTAAAAAAACCCTGGCAGGGTTTAAGTTGTGTTAAATTCGTGGGTTGATATGAAATAACTTTAGATTCGGGGTATTTTTTCAAAGAAGAGCACAACTCTAGGGATCAATATGCAAACTCTGTTAAGAAAAAGAAACCCCTCCGCCGGTCTCCTTCTCCGGCGAAAATCTCACCACTGCGACTTAAATTTCCAACCACCAGTGGTTGCGCAGCGATCGGACCAGGTGGATGTCGTCGCTAGAAAACCGGTTGGAGCAGACGATGGATATGGTGATCCAGCGGAAAATTAGTAATTCGACGGAATCGGGCAAAACGACGGCGAAATCAAACGGAAATCGGAGATTGAAGATGACTGATGGTGGAGTTTTTCGATGGAGATTGGAGACCGTGGGCAGATGATTGAAGAAACCGTCAGCGACAATTGGAGGGGTTCCAAAAGGTTCCGACGAACATAGCTGAATCGCCCAGTTTTTGTTCTTCTAAACGGGTCAACTCGGATCAAAAGCAGGGCAAATTCAGGTTTAAATTGGACCAGTTATTTTGGGCTTCCTTAGAGCAACTAAACGGTGCTCCATCTTTCCGTTCCAGGGACAGAATGCCAAAATTATGCACTTCAACGGTACGTAATAGTACCGTAGAATTATAGCGGGCGCTACGGTAACCGCTATATATGGCATGGTACGGTAGCAATAAGATAAGCATTTTTTCTTTTTTCTTTTTAATTTTTAATTTTTTGTTTGTTTTTTCTGAGTCCGTCTCTTGAAAGATTGTATTTCCATAAGTTATGGAAAGATCAAGGTTTAAAGTGTAAATTAGAAGAAATGAAGACAAAATTTTTGGGTTGCATGAATCGGGTTATAAATTTTATAACTACTACATGTTGCATATTAAAATTTTAATATTGCAACTAAAACCTTTTACCTTTTATTATTCTAATTATACCCGTCTTTCCATAAGCATATGGAAAGACCGTCTTTCCCTAAGCATATGGAAAGACCGTCTTTCCCAAAACTTTGCCGTTTTTCTTTTGTTTTCATTTGTTTTAATTTTGGTTTTCATTGTTTTCTAGATTTGTTTTTATTTTCATACCTTTTTCTGATTATTTTAATTTTACTTTCTTTTCTAAAATATTTGATTTCAATGAATTGTAATTTTTTATTATTCAATATTTTTTTTGGAACAATCTAACTTTCCATTCATTATAAAGCTAAAATTCATCTTTACAATGTATTCTAACAACTATTTTTCCCTATCATAAGCTTAGCACAAAATTCCCTTATTTTGGGTAGCTCCCAACTCCTATATACAATAGTATCAATAATATTTTGCAAGACATTACCCACCTTTCGATCACCATTAAAGCACACTCCATTTCGCCAACGCCAAACTTCATATACTGTCTCCGTGATCGTCGTTTTCAACATCTTCACACCTTTCCCTTTGCCCCGACATTGCCTCAAAATCCATCCAAATTCCCCACTCCATATCTCCGGTTGTCTCTGGATTTGCAGCCAAGCCAACACCTCCTGCCATATGTCCATCGTTTTCTTACAGCCAAAGAACAAGTGGTCTAGCGTCTCACCTTCACTACACAGCACACAACTATCAACATGTATACTAAACTTTAGCAACCTGTTTTTTGTTGGAAATCAGCCATGACATAGCATCCAGAAGGCAAATTTTGCTCTAGGCCGTGCAAAGTTTCCATAAAACATTGTCCTCCAGGTGACTCTACTACTCTCAGTTTTCATCTCATTGTATAGGTGTCTAGTTTTAAAATTACTCCCCAGAATTTGAGTTTGCCACGACTTCATGATTTTCACTCTATCCCGACATTTAATGACTTCCTTCAACACCCAAGAATAGTCATGTGGGAACTTCACATCCATAACAGATTGCTCCCTGATATACATCTCATGGATCCACTTGATCCACAATCTATCCATTTTTCGGCACAAATTCCACAAGGCTTTACACATACAGGCAAAGCTCCAGTCTGGTAGACTAACAACATTCAGACCACCACTTTTCTTTGGCTCACAGATTTTTTTCCCACGATATGGGTGATTTCCTGGAAATGATATCACTACCAGTCCACAAATATGATCGACAAATGACCTCTATATGTTTGAGCACCTCTTTTGGAATAGGCAGTGCTTGCATCCAATAATTTGTTACAGCAAAAATAACACTTTTGATTAGTTGGATAACTCAGTAGCTTCGCACTCCAATGCTTTACTCTGGATACCACCTTATCAATGAGAGGCTGGCATGATTGGATATTCAGTTTCCTACTTGCCAATGGTATTCCCAAATACCTGAAAAGCAATCTTCCTTCTGGAAAACCTGTAATACCCAATATACTCTCCTTCTACTCCTCAGTCATTCCCCCACAATAGACCCTACATTTAGCTCTACTCACTCTCAACCCTGTAGAGTTTTCAAACTTATTATAGGCATGCATCAATAGTCTAACTGAAATCTGATCACCACTGGAAAACATGAGAACATCATCAGCAAAATTAAGGTTTTGTATTCTCAGTCCTTCACACCGTGGATGGAACTTAAACTCAGAGTTATCTGTTACCACCTATAAACACCTCGACATATACTCCATTACCAAAAAAATAGGAGTGGTGAGATAGGGTCACCCTGTCTCAAACCCCTCCTTGCATGTAAGAAATTTGTAGGACAACCATGAACCATATACTTGAAGGAGACAGATCTTACACAGACCATTACCCACCCAACAAACTGCTCAGGCATCCCCATATACTTCAAAATTTCCTCCAAACTGTCCCATGACAATGTGTCATAGGCCTTCTGGATGTTCATTTGGATCACACACCTGGGCCCCCTACTTTCCTGCTATAACCCCTCACCAGCTCATATGTCATCAGTATATGATCATGTATACTCCTTGTGGGTACAAATGCTGCATGGTTTAAATTTACCACTTCATATATTACCTTGCTCAATCTGAGTGTTAAAATCTTGGATATGATCTTGTACACAATTGTGCAACAAGAGATTGGCCTGAGATCCTTGACTGTCACTGCTACCTCATGCTTGGGGATAAGGGTCACAAGAGTTCCATTTACAGCTTTGTATAATTTTCTCCGTTCAAAAAACTTCTCCACGGCTCCCATAACATCCTCCTTCACCAGCTTCCAATTTTGTTTGAAAAACGTGGCATTAAACCCATCATACCCAGGAGCCTTTAAATTACCAATACCCTTTATAGCTTCCTCCACCTCCTTCCTACTGACTGGCTGGATCAGTGATATTCTGCTTTCATTCTTCAGGCAAGCACCCTTTTTAATGATCCCTTCATCAACCGTCTCAGTTCTCACTACTTCTTGTCCCACCAATTGGCCATAGAAACAAAGCACCTCTCTTTCAAGTTCCTTCAGATCAGTTACAACTGTGCCATTTTCCAGCTCCAATTTTTGTAAGCCTGCCATCTTGTTCTTAACCTTAGTTGAAGCATGGAAATAAGTATTATTTCAATCTCCAAGTCTCAACTAGTCTATCTTGGACTTCTGTTTGATAATTTTTTCATCAATTAAGCTCCATTTTTTGACTTCCTCAATTCCTACAATCACCTTCTAGATCATGTGTGGGTTCAGCTTTTGGTTGTTCAACTCCAGTTGTGCCTCCTGCAGCTCCTGTCTTGCCTTTTCCAGCTGTAATCTAATTCCACTCAACTATTTTATATGTGGTCGAAGGGCTGCCTGTAGCCGGATTAACTTCCATAGGCTAAACATTTTATTCCCCTCCATAGGTTCCTTTCAACTCATCTCTATTGTTTCTAGAACATCTTTCCTGTTCATGAGGCAGTTTATGAACTTAAAGTGGCCTTTCCTCCTAACTGTTTGTTCCTGTGTAGTTAACTTCAAGAGGGAATGATCAGAGATCCCAGAAACCAAGTTTTCAATAATTGTGTCTGGGAAACTCCTGAACCAATCAGTGTTTGCCAATGCCATATCTATCTTGGAACATATCACTCATCCCACTTGTCTATTAGACCAAGTATAATATTCCCCTATAGAATCACATTCACTCAGCCCCGTATTCATCAACATCTGTTCTAGGTCCCAAAACTCCTGAACCTGAACCTCATTACCTCCTATCCTATCCTCTTGCCTCGATACATTATTGAAGTCTCCCAAAATGACCCAAGGCCCCTGAATCACCTTTTGAGTTAGCTTCACATCTTTCCACAATTGTCTCCTGTACTTCAACTGATTACTAGCATAACTGGCAGTTAACCAGAACAGTACCTTTCCATCCTTCACAACCTGACACAGAATCATCTGATCTGTCTTCCTCAGAGCCTATACAGTGACCCTTTGTTTATCCCACATCACCCACAGTCTCCCATTGGGGTGCTCTTCATAATTATCAATATATTGCCATCTCTCCTCAAAGCCTTTCATGATCCCTTCAGCTTGCTCTTTTTTACCCTTGTTTCTATAATAATAGCAAACATACAGTGTTGTCCCAGGAGGCGGGCTATAACCTCCTTCTGCTTTGCTATGTTATTCACGCCCCATACATTCCAAGCGTATATCACGGGACATCATAGTCCCCCGCAGGATCCTGCCAAATCCCTAAGGGTCTATTCCCATTACTACACTCCCCACTGCTTACTCCAGTTACAGCTTCATGTCCACAGCTTTCCCTCATTTTCATCTTTCCTCTGTTTCTTGACTGCACCACATTCCAGCCTCTCATACCATTTGTTCCCTATGGTTTTCCATCTAACAACTTCTCATCATTTATCAGTTTACCCTCCATTGTAGCATTTTCCATCTTGGCATCAGTCTCTGGCACTTTGTTCCCAGCCTCCTCTGCATTCATTTTCTTCCTGATCATCCATTTCTGAGCAATTTTCACCTTCTGTTCAGGGCACAAGTGTCCTCCCATCTAACATTTCTTGCAACACAACGGGCAGCCCTCTAATTCCAGTACCTGCTGAAAGACATTACCCTCCATATCCTTTATAGGAACAAAATGTGGAATATCTTGAGAAATATCTATCTCTACAAGGATTCGAGCATATGAAATTCTCAATTTCGCAGCTGTGCACTTATCAATACAAATAGGTTTTCCAAGTACACTACCAATCTTGCCAAGGCTACAGGGTTCCCATAGATACAGTGGCAATTGTGGCAATTTCACCCAGATTGGAAGTATTCTCGACATCTCATCCTTCAGGGAGAATCTATGTTTCCAGATATTCAAGAAATCATCATATTGTATATAGTATAAGGCCCTCTTCTTAATACAGTATCCCTATCAACCTTAGATTTAAACCGCATTATGAAATAACCATCCTCATTGTAGAATAAGTCAGGCATGGCAACAAATGACCAAGATTTCTCCATAAATTTTCTCACGGCATTCATACTCAAATCACCCCCCAAAACATACATGATTAGTGAATTCTCCCAGAATAATAATTCCTCCTGAACATCCTCTATATCAATTTCCACTTTCCATCGACCAGTTTTGGTGCCACAAACTCAATTTCATTCCTCTTAATTAAGAACGATTTCCACTGACAACCTCAACCCACGGTTTAGGCATAGCATCATTCCTATTTACAGTAGGTTTAGAATGAACGCTTACCTCTGTTACGACCGCAACTTCCTTTTCCGATTCATCATCATCTTCTATCTCCAAGTCCCCAATCTGTTGTATGCTCCCATTCTCTATGTTCCCAGTATTGCCTGAGCTGCTCCAATCCTCCGGTGGCAGCACCGCCTTCTTTCGTGGCCGGCCTCGTCCCCGCTTCATGGTCGGATCTAGAATCTCACCGTCAGTAGGTGAAAATCGCCCACAGCTTCTTCATTCCTTTAAAATTAAAACGGAGGAAGAATATTAAACATTATTATTCAACATTTGAAAAAAAATCATGTATTGATTACTTTATTATTAAAATAAATTGATTTTAAAATATTAATTATTCAAATCTATCAATCGAATTAATTTACGTCTAATTTCATTAATAATATTATTTTAATAACAATATTTTTCAGATATTATTATTTGTAAAATTGTATTGAGAGAAATAAGCCATGAACAAAATTAGTGTATGAATTTTTCACTAATATAAATAATATACTTGAAAATTATGTTGTAATAATAAAAAGATTAAAAATTATTATGTTAATGTAATCTCAATTTTTAATTTCCCCCCTAAAATATGGTTTGTTTAAAGGCAAAGTCTTGGGAAAGACCATCTTTCCATAGACTTATTGAAAGATGGGGTTTAATTAGAATAATAAAAGGTAAAAGGTCTTAGTTGTAATATTAAAAATTATTATACAACGTGTTGTAGTTATAAAGTTTATAACCAGATTCATGCAGCCCAGAAATTTTATCTTCATTTTTTCTAATTTGCACTTTAAACATTGGTTTTTCCATGACTTATGGATATACCGTCTTTCAAGAGACGAACTCAAATTTGGCAAAGTCTTGGGAAAGACCGTCTTTGTATAGGCTTATGGATAGATGAGATTTAATTAAAATAATAAAAGGTAAAATGTATTAGTTGCAATATTAAAAATTTATTATGTAACGTGTAGTAGTTATAAAGTTTATAATCTGATTCATGCAACCCGGAAGTTTTATCTTCATTTCTTCTAATTTACGCTTTAAACCTTGGTCTTTCCATAGCTTATGGAAATGCTGTCTTTAAAAAGACAAACTCTTAAAATTTTGAGCTAAAATACAACTGAGATAAGTTTACAATGTAATAAATGTTAGAAAAGTTAAAAAATCAATTTCATAAAAAAAAATCCATTCCAGACGTGAACTTCAACCTGGAGAACCTTCACATCTCGAATCAGTACCACTCGAACCCCTCCTTTTTAACCTTCTCCACCCGAACCTTCACCTCTCACCATCTCCACGCTTCAATTACATGTATAATTGGTACATTTATAGCTTCAATTACAACTCTTTTAACATTCCTATACAATTTCTATAATTTGTTATCAAGCTCACCGCGCAACGCACGGTGCAGCCTAGTATAACTATATGAAAATGGTTGTAAACGTACTATTTATAGAAGAAAGTAAATATAAATTGACTATGAATTTGGTGATAAGTAAATATTAATAAATTTAATATTTAAATAACTATATATAAATATTAATAAATTTAATATTTAAAGAAGTATATATATACGGAGTATATATTAGGCAAAGGTTTGGAAAAGACCGCATTTTCATTGGCATATGGAAAGAAAGGGTTGAATTAAAATTATATAAAGAAAAAGGTTTTAGTGGAAATATTAAAAATTTATTACGCAATTAGTAGTTATAAGTTTATGACCCGGTTAATGCAACTCGAAAATTTTATCTTAATTTATTCTAACTTGCAGTTTAAATCTTAGTCTTTCCATAACTTATGAAAAAACCGTCTTTCAAGAGACGAATTTAATATTTTATATAAGAAAATGTAATTATTGTATAAAAAGATTTACATTATAAATAATATAGTCGTAAAAATATTAAATATGGTTGTTTAAAAATTAATAAATTCATAATTGAACTTATAGAAACCTGGATCTTTTAAAAGGAAACAGAAAAGGTATTAGTGATACATGTATGTTATTTTTACTGATTGAAATTATCAAAGGTGAGTAAAATATCATTTTAATTTCAAATTAAAGGAATTGAAATAGGGGGCAGAAAAAGTTTTTTTTTTTAAATGCATGCACTCTAAGGTGGGGATATTTATTAGGTTCCCCAATCCTATTAAGAAACCAAAAGATGTACAATGATGTTTTGGAATATTACATCGATAGGGCAACCTCGTTGCCCTCAAAAGAATGATCTAATACTAGCGGACTAGTGATTCAGAAGTAGAGGATTTAGTACTTACTGGCTCGAGGTCTCGAGGGGTCGAGGTTCGATGGTTCGATGGGACGAGTCACGAGTGCTTGAGTGCTTAATGGTTCGAGTGCCTGAAGGCTCAAGGGCGGCAGGACTCGGGAGCTTGAGTGCTCAAGTAACCCAGTGCTCGAGGCCTTCTAGGCTCGAGGGCTCGGGAGCTTGATTGTTTGAGGTATCCAGTGATCGAGGACACCAAGGATCGTTAGTTCGAGGGCTCGAGTACTTGAATGCTCGAGGGCTCCAGTGCTCGAGGGTGAGGGCTCGAGAGCTTCATAGTTTGAGGTATCCAGTGCTCGATAGCGACAAGGCTCAATAGTTCGAGTGCTCGAGTGCTTGAGTGCTCGAGGGCTCGAGTGCTCGAGGACTCCAGTGCTCGAGAACTCCAGTGCTCGAGGACTCCAGTGCTCGAGGGCTCCAAGGTATCCAGTGTTCGAGACTCGAAGGTTCGAGGGGTCGAGTGCTTGAGTGCTCGATGGTTCGAGTGCCTGATGGTTCGAGGCCGGCAGGACTCGAGAGCTTGAGTTCTCGAGGGATAAATGGCAAAACCTCCTAGGCTTGAGGACTCGAGTGCCTAAGTGTTCGATGTATCCAGTGCTTGAGGGCTCCAAGACTCGATGTTTCGAGGACTCGAGTGCTTGAGTGCTACACTGGTCGAGTGCTCGAGGTCTGTAGTGCTCGATGGCTCGAGTGCTTGAGTGCTACACTGGTCGAATGCTCAAGGTCTATAGTGCTCGATGGCTCGAGTGCTTCAATGATCGATGGATCGAGTGACTGATGGCTCGAGGGTGGCAGGGCTCGAGAGCTTGAGTGCTCGTGGGATCCAGGGCTCGCAGCCTCCTAGGCTCGAGGCTCGAGGTTCGAGGGCTTGAGTGTTCGAGGTATCCAGTGCTCGAGGGCTCTAAGGGTTAAGTCCACGTGGTGCTCCAGAGCTCGAGGGCTCCGGGCTGAAGTGCTCGATGGAGGGAAGTAGTCCATAACCTGAGACAGAAGGGAGGAGAGATCAGGAGTATCAATCTTATTGAAAGGCTTGCCTATGGACTCTAATATAAGGAGTATGAATACTATTAAGCCGTTAATATGTGCCGGAATGTTGGTCACATGCAAAGGAGAAACCATTACAGAGGATGCTTGATATTTCACAATGGCATCCGCTACTGAGTTACATTCTCTATATATGTGCTTGAGGATAGCGTGGGATAGAAGAGTGTGAACTCGGAAAACTAGAGGGTATAGGGTCCATTTGGAAACTGAAGGATCATTGATCATATTTACTGCCTGTAGCGAGTCAGATTTAATGATGAGGTTGGGATATCTGTCCAAACAGACCTGACAAGCCATAAGAATTGCCTTAACTTCAGCTTCCAGTGGAGACATGGCTGTTATGGTCTCTGCTCTAATAAGGATTGGTAAACCTTGGTGATTGCGAGCAATTAAGCCAATTGAAACAGAGGAATTAGACCAAGATGCATCTACGTTAACCTTGATGAAACTGTGATCTGGGGGTTCCAGTATACCATGGAAATAGTAGGCTTTGGCGGTGGTCTGGGGGGAAACATCAGAGAAGGGAACTGAAATCTTAGGTTAGGAGATATAGTTGGGAAACAGGGAGAGGAGGTAATGGAAAGGTAGAGGGTATCTGTAACTTCCTTGCTAATATGGGAAATAGAAAAAGATGTGTCATCGAAAAAATAGGCATTCCTAGCCTTCCATAGAGCCCAACAGATTAGAGAAGGAATCAGATGACAAAGCATTCTCTGCACTCCAGTAAGGTCAGTACAGTTCCAGAAAATGAAAAAAGTATCTACTATATTCTGCACATTCTGCAAATTGAAATTCACTATAGCAGCAATCTGAATCCAAATGGATTTAGCAAGATGACAATTTATAAAGAAATGTTCCATGGAGTCAGATTGATTACACAGAGGACATTTAGAGGCCAAGCTATAACCACATTTTATAAGGATATCATCAAACGGTAAGAAGGAGTTAAGTAGTTTCCCGGTAAAAATGGAAATCTTCTTAGGTAACCTTGGATTCCATATGAGCTTAGTAACTGGGAAATTACCTGATTTATAAGTTAGCATTTTGTAAGCAGATTTGGATGAGAATCTACCAGTCATTTCAGGTTTCCAAATCAGTTTATCCTCTCTACCATGCTCAATTTCAGCATCCTGCAAAAAAAGAAGAGTATCATTTTCCAAGAAGGGAGCTATCCGAGATAGAATTGATACTCTGTTGTTTATAAATTCAGCAACTGAGCAGGGGTAGAGCATAGAAATGATGTAGGATGGAGTACAGTTTATCAGAGGACCATTTGGACACCAGTTAGCAGACCAGAAGTCACACTTACCCTGTCCATGAATAATTAGAGAATTCCTTTCAGCAGTAAGGTTAATATTACAGATTCTCTTCCATGCTTTTGAATTCCTATGAGATTGGGGAAGGGACCGTAGTAATTTTGCCCACATAGTGTTACCTAATTGCTTCTAACCTAATTGCTTCTTCACTAGATCTCCAAAAAGAAGAGGATTTTCTTCTAAGATTTATACTTCACCCTTTTTTTCCTGCTTCAAAATCTTAACTCAGTCATCGTCGGCTTCTTCTTCGTAGAAAAAGCCCTTTCACCATTGTTTTTTGTTACTGTAAAAGCTCAAGGGTTGGTTTCGGATTCCCCAATTTCATAAACCCGCCACATTTAAATTCATAAATTCAAGGGCTAGTAATAATAGAGAACGGAGATGAAGAGGTCAGCGTGGAAGAGCTCACTTCTAATCTCACTATGTACAAAGAACAGCTCCAGCAGGTTCTCAATCAATTAACATATTTGATGAATTCTTCCCTCGTTTTTCTTCTCTTAAATCCTTTAATGCTTGAATTTCCCCCAGAATTTCGATCTTAGGCTGTGTTTCAACTTGCTTATAAGTTAGGGTTTGATACCATTTGCATCCTGGCTTTCTTCAGGTTCGACAGCTGCTGGAGGAGGAACCCCAAAATTTGAAATATTTGGATATAGAGAAAGAGCTTGTCGAGGTTGTACCCTCTCTATTTTTATCCAATGCATATTCGCCGGAGAAGGGGTTGATGGGCTGTGCGAGTGGTGGATTGGTGGTGGGATGGCGGAATGGTGGTGGTGGTGGATTGGTGGGGCTGGTGGTGGATTGGTGGGGCTGGTGGCAGAGTTGGGTGGTGGGCATTTTTGTCTTTTAAAATTTTGTATTAGGTTAGAAGGGCATTTTGGTCATTTTTGGTAACCAATGGTCGGAAATGCCCATTCAATGCCGGAATAATGACTTTAAGATTATATTTGTACTTATGTATAATAGTTAGGGTTATATTTGCACTAAAAAATAACTCAGAGTTATATGTGCACTCTCTCTAACATATATGATTATATTTGCATATTACCCAAAATTTTAAGTCATCGATTAAAAACGTCAAAAATTAAAAATTAAAATATTATATAATACATAAAATTCGTAGTGTTAATTTTAAAGAGAGATGGTTCAAAATGGTAAATTCGTAGTGTTAATTTTAAAGAGAGATAGTTCAAAATGGTACTCACTTTTAA
Organism: Rubia yunnanensis; assembly: GCA_037428765.1. Lineage (NCBI taxonomy): Eukaryota > Viridiplantae > Streptophyta > Magnoliopsida > Gentianales > Rubiaceae > Rubia > Rubia yunnanensis. Next base: position 138,119,673 of record CM075062.1, read on the forward strand.
TCGAAATTCACAGTTTGATACCCGAATTTTGAATTTATTCTTTAAAGGTACCCATTTTTTCATTTATACCTCAAAATGGTACATTTCAAAAGAAAAAAATGGTACTAATTTGGATCAAAATTGTGCCACAATATTACCCACTTTTAACTAAAAAGTTTCCTTTTGAGACATTAATGAAAAAGTGGGTACCTCTTCAGAACAATTTTAAAAATGAGGTACCAAACTGTAAATTTCACTTAAAAGCGGGTACCATTCCAGACATTTTCTCTGTTGAAAGATATATTCCACATCGGTTTCTTAAAGACCAAATGACTTACATATAAGGTCTTGATTCACCTCCACTTAGTGCCAATTGGTTTTAAGATGGAAGCCCAAAATACCTTGAAATTTAACATGGTATCAGATCCGGGTATTGAATCTGAGCCCAAGTTGGGTTTACTGGGCCGATATGTGGATCCCCTTTAATTTGGCCCGATATGGGTTGTGGAGTATTTTCACGTTGGCACGTGAGAGGGCGTGTTGAAAGATATACCCCACGTCAGTTTCTTAAAGACTAAATGAATTACATATAAGGTCTTGGGTCACCTCCACTTAGTGTCAGTTGGTTTTAAAATGGAAGTTCAAAATATCTTGAAATTTAACATTCTCTAATTTTAAAACATCAAAGTGTGCACCTAAATGTGATATTGACATCGGAAAAATAGAAATCAATATTGAAATCTAAAAAAACAATTCACACTATTAGAAAATCAAGAATTCATTAAATTAAAATTTAATATTCAAAATAAAGAAACATCCATATTAATTTTAAGAAAATCAATTCACACTACTGAAACATCAAAACTACATTAAATAAAAATATTATATTCAAATACAAGAAACATTGATATTTAAATTTAAAAATCAATTCACACTTTTGAAACATAAAAAATACGTTAAATAAAAATATAAAAATAAAAAAGGTAAAATCAATTTTAAAACTAAAAAAAATCAATTCACACTATTGAAACATCAAGAATACATCAAATAAAAATCAAATAATAAAATAGGTAACATCAATTTTAAAGCTAAAAAAAATAAAAATTCACACTGTTGAAACATCAAGAATACATTAGATAAAAATCTAAAAATAAAAAATAGGTAACATCAATTTTAAAAATAAAAAAATCAATTCACACTATTAAACATCAAGGACATTTAATAAAAATTTAATACTCCCCCCGTCTCAGGGAATTCTGCAGAGAGAGAAATTCCCTGGGTGAAATGACCAAAAAGCCCTTGCCTTCTCAAGCTAATTTCTTCAGGATGTTTTCTCCCTGCGTTCCACCCTTCCCATATCCGCCATCAACTCACCTCTACTCCGCCACCGCCACTTCATCTCTCCGCCTCATCGCCTCCACCTCCTCTCCTCCTCATCGCCTCACATCATCTACTTCTTCGCCCCATCGCCTCACATCCTCTGCTCCTCCACCTCATCGCCTCACATCTCCTCCTCCTCCACCGCATCAGCTCCAAGGTGTGTCGCTCTCAAGGTCTCCGTCATCGGGGGTGAAGCTACGCCATCGCGGGTGAAGCTTTGTCATCGCCGTTAAGGTGTCCGTCATTGCGGGTGAAGCTCCGTCGTTGTAGATGAAGCTCACCAGCATCGGGCACTTCGTGGGGTCCAATATGAACAAAAAGTTGGCGGCAGGGATTGGAAGAAAAAATTAGGGTTTTTGAACAGCAAGGATTGATGGGGGGCAAAAGGGTGGTGGTGGCGGGAAAAATAGAGGGGTGGTGATGGCAGGTCAAATGGAGGGTGGTGGATTGGAAGAAGAAATTAGGGTTTTTGGATAACAATGATTGATGGCGGGGTAAAAGGGTGGCGATGGCGTGGCAAATAGAGGGGTGGCAGTGGCGGGGGTAAATGGAGGGGTGGTGGCAGGGTTAAAGGGGCAAATGAGGGGTGGCGCTGGGGCAAAAGAAGGAGAGAGAGGTGGGGTGAGCTCAATTAGGGTTTAAGAGAGTAGTGGGGACCATATACTTGAAGGAGACAGATCTTACACAGACCATTACCCACCCAACAAACTGCTCAGGCATCCCCATATACTTCAAAATTTCCTCCAAACTGTCCCATGACAATGTGTCATAGGCCTTCTGGATGTCCATTTGGATCACACACCTGGGCCCCCCTACTTTCTTACTATAACCCCTCACCAGCTCATATGCCATCAATATATGATCATGTATACTCCTTGTGGGTACAAATGCTGCATGGTTTAAATTTACCACTTCATATATTACCTTGCTCAATCTGAGTGTTAAAATCTTGGATATGATCTTGTACACAATTGTGCAACAAGAGATTGGCCTGAGATCCTTGACTGTCACTGCTACCTCATGCTTGGGGATAAGGGTCACAAGAGTTCCATTTACAGCTTTGTATAATTTTCTCCGTTCAAAAAACTTCTCCACTGCTCCCATAGCATCCTTTTTCACCAGCTTCCAATTCTGTTTGAAAAACGTGGCATTAAACCCATCATACCCAGGAGCCTTTAAATTACCAATACCCTTTATAGCTTCCTCCACCTCCTTCCTACTGACTGGCTGGATCAGTGATCTTCTGCTTTCATTCTTCAGGCAAGCACCCTTTTTAATGATCCCTTCATCAACCGTATCAGTTCTCACTGCTTCTTGTCCCACCAATTGGCCATAGAAACGGAGCATCTCCCTTTCAAGTTCCTTCTGATCAGTTACAATCGTGCCATTTTCCAGCTCCAATTTTTGTAAGCCTTCCATCTTGTTCTTAACCTTAGTTGAAGCATGGAAATACGTATTATTTCCATCTCCAAGCCTCAACCAGTCTATCTTGGACTTCTGTTTGACAATTTTTTCATCAATTAAGCTCCATTTTTTGACTTCCTCAATTCTTGCAATCACCTTCTGGATCATGTGTTGTTTAACTCCAATTGTGCCTCTTGCAGCTCCTGTCTTGCCTTTTCCAGCTGTAATCTAACTCCACTCAACTGTTTTATATATGGTCAAAGGGCTGCCTGTAGTGGGATTAACTTCCATAGGCTAAACATTTTATTCCCCTCCATAGGTTCCTTTCAACTCATCTCTATTATTTCCACAACATCTTTCCTGTTCATGAGGCAGTTTATGAACTTAAAGTGGCCTTTCCTCCTAACTGTTTGTTCCTGTGTAAACTTCAAGGGGGAATGATCAGAGATCTCAGGAACCAAGTTTTCAAAAATTGTGTCTGGGAAACTCCTGAACCAATCAGTGTTTGCCAATGCCATATCTATCTTGGAACATATCACTCATCCCACTTGTCTATTAGACCAAGTATAATATTCCCCTATAGAATCACATTCACTCAGCCCCGTATTCATCAACATCTGTTCTAGGTCCCAAAACTCCTGAACTTGAACCTCATTACCTCCTATCCTATCATCTTGCCTCGATACATTATCGAAGTCTCCCAAAACGACCCAAGGCCCCTTAATCACCTTTTGAGTTAGCTTCACATCTTTCCACAATTGTCTTATGTACTTCAACTGATTACTAGCATAAATGGCAGTTGACCAGAACAGTACCTTTCCATCCTTCACAACCTGACACAGAATCATCTGATCTGTCTTCCTCAGAGCCTGTACAGTGACCCTTTGTTTATCCCACATCACCCACAGTCTCCCATTGGGGTGTTCTTCATAATTATCAATATATTGCCATCTCTCCCCAAAGCCTTTCATGATCCCTTCAGCTTGCTCTTTTTTACCCTTGTTTCTATAATAATAGCAAACATACAATGTTGTCCCAGGAGGCGGGCTATAACCTCCTTCTGCTTTGTTATGTTATTCAAGCTCCATACATTCCAAGTGTATATCATGGGACATCATAGTCCCCCGCAGGATCCTGCCAAATCCCTAAGGGTCTATTCCCATTACTACACTCCACACTGCTTACTCCAGTTACAGCTTCATGTCCACAGCTTTCCCCCATTTTCATCTTTCCTCTGTTTCTTGACTGCACCACATTCCAGCCTCTCATACCATTTGTTCCCTATGGTTTGCCATCTAACAACTCTTCATCATCTATCAGTTTACCCTCCATTGTAGCATTTTCCATCTTGGCATCAGTCTCTGGCACTTTGTTCCCAGCCTCCTCTACATTCATTTTCTTCATGATCATCCATTTCTAAGCAATTTTCTCCTTCTGTTCAGGGCACAAGTGTCCTCCCATCTAACATTTCTTGCAACACAACGGGCAACCTTCTAATTCCAGTACCTGCTGAAAGACATTACCCTCCATATCCTTTATAGGCACAAAATATGGAATATCTTGAGAAATATCTATCTTTACAAGGATTTGAGCATATGAAATTCTCAATTTCGCAGCTGTGCACTTATCAGTACAAATAGGTTTTCCAAGTACACTACCAATCTTGCCAAGGCTACGGGCCCCATAGATATAGTGGCAATTGTGGCAATTTCACCCAGATTGGAAGTATTCTCGACATCTCATCTTTCAGGGAGAATCTATGTTTCCAGATATTCAAGAAATCATCATATTGTATATAGTATAAGGCCCCCTTCTTAATACAGTATCCCTATCAACCTTAGATTTAAGCCTCATTATGAAATAACCATCCTCATTGTAGAATAAGTCAGGCATAGCAACAAACGACCAAGATTTCTCCATAAATTTCTCATGGCATTCATACTCAAATCACCCCCCAAAACATACATGATTAGTGAATTCTCCCAGAATAATAATTCCTCCTGAACATCCTCTATATCAATTTCAATTTCCACTTTCCCATCGACCAGTTTTGGTGCCACATACTCAATTTCATTCCTCTCAATTGAGAACGATTTCCACTGACAACCTCTACCCACAGTTTAGGCATAGCATCATTTCTATTTACAGTAGGTTTAGAATGAACGCTTACCTCTGTTACGATCGCAACTTCCTTTTCCGATTCATCATCATCTTCTATCTCCAAGTCCCCAATCTGTTGTATGCTCCCATTCTCTGTGTTCCCTGCATTGCCTGAGCTACTCCAATCCCCCGGTGGCAGCACCGCCTTCTTTCGTGGCCGGCCCCGTCCCCGCTTCATGGTCGGATCTAGAATCTCACCGTTAGTAGGTGAAAATCGCCCACAGCTTCTTCATTCCATTAAAATTAAAACGGAGGAAGAATATTAAACATTATTATTCAATATTTGGAAAAAAATCATGTATTGATTACTTTATTATTAAAATAAATTGATTTTAAAATATTAATTATTCAAATCTATCAATCGAATTGATTTACGTCTAATTTCATTAATAATATTATTTTAATAACAATATTTTTAAGATATTATTATTTGTAAAATTGTATTGAGAGAAATAAGCCATGAACAAAATTAGTGTATGAATTTTTCACTAATGTAAATAATATACTTGAAAATTATGTTGTAATAATAAAAAGAATAAAAATTATAAATTATTATGTTAATGTAATCTCAATTTTTAATTTCCCCCCTAAAATATGGTTTGTTTAAAGGCAAAGTCTTGGGAAAGACCATCTTTCCATAGACTTATTGAAAGACGGGGTTTAATTAGAATAATAAGAGGTAAAAGGTCTTAGTTGCAATATTAAAAATTATTATACAACGTGTTGTAGTTATAAAGTTTATAACCAGATTCATGCAGCCCGGAAATTTTATCTTCATTTTTTCTAATTTTCACTTTAAACATTGGTCTTTTCATGACTTATGGATATACCGTTTTTCAAGAGACGAACTCAAATTTGGCAAAGTCTTGGGAAAGACCGTCTTTGTAGGATTATGGAAATATGAGATTTAATTAAAATAATAAAAGGTAAAATGTATTAGTTGCAATATTAAAAATTTATTATGTAGCGTGTAGTAGTTATAAAGTTTATAATCTGATTCATGCAACCCGGAAGTTTTATCTCCATTTCTTTTAATTTACGCTTTAAACCTTGGTCTTTCCATAGCTTATGGAAATGCTGTCTTTAAAAAGACAAACTCTTAAAATTTTGAGCTAAAATACAACTGAGATATGTTTACAATGTAATAAATGTTAGAAAAGTTAAAAAATCAATTTCATAAAGAAAAAAATCCATTCCAGACGTGAACTTCAACCTGGAGAACCTTCACATCTCGAATCAGTACCTCTCGAACCCCTCCTTTTAACCTTCTCCACCTGAACTTTCACCTCTCACCATCTCCATGCTTCAATTACATGTATAATTGGTACATTTATAGGTTCAATTACAACTCTTTTAACATTCCTATATAATTTCTATAATTTGTTATCAAGGTCACCGCGCAACGCACGGTGCAGCCACACTAGTATAACTATATGAAAATGGTTGTAAACGTACAATTTAAAGAGGAAAGTAAATATAAATTGACTATGAATTTGGAGATAAGTAAATATTAATAAATTTAATATTTAAATAACTATATATAAATATTAATAAATTTAATATTTAAAGAAGTATATATATACGGAGTATATATTAGGCAAAGGTTTGAAAAGACCGCATTTTCATTGGCATATGGAAAGGAATGGTTGAATTAAAATTATAGAAAGAAAAAGGTTTTAGTGGAAATATTAAAAATTTATTATGCAATTAGTAGTTATAAGTTTATGACTCGGTTAATGTAACTCGAAAATTTTATCTTAATTTATTCTAACTTGCAGTTTAAATCTTTGTCTTTCCATAACTTATGAAAAAACCGTCTTTCTTTATATAAGAAAATGTAATTATTGTACAAAAAGATTTACATTATATATAATATAGTCGTAAAAATATTAAATATGCGTTGTTTAAAAATTAATAAATACATAATTGAACTTATAGAAACCTGGATCTTTTAAAAGGAAACAGAAAAGGTATTATTTGTTATAAATAAACTAGTGATACATGTATGTTATTTTTACTGATTGAAATTATCAAAGGTGAGTAAAATATCATTTTAATTTCAAATTAAAGGAATTGAAATAGGGGGCAGAAAAAGTTTTTTATTTTTAAATGCATGCACCCTAAGGTGAGGGATATTTATTAGGTTCCCCAAGCCTATTAAGAAACCAAAAGATGTACAATGATGTTTTGGAATATTACATCGATAGGGCAATCTCGCTGCCCTCAAAAGAATGATCTAATACTAGCGAACTAGTGATTCAGAAGTAGAGGAGTTAGTACTTGCTGGCTCGAGGTCTCGAGGGGTCGAGGTTCGATGGTTCGATGGGACGAGTGCTTGAGTGCTCGATGGTTCGAGTGCCTGAAAGCTCAAGGGCGGCAGGACTTGGGAGCTTGAGTGCTCAAGTAACCCAGTGCTCGAGGCCTTCTAGGCTCGAGGGCTCGGGAGCTTTATTGTTTGAGGTATCCAGTGATCGAGGACACCAAGGCTCGTTAGGTCGAGGGCTCGAGTACTTGAATGCTCGAGGGCTGTAGTGCTCGAGGGTGAGGGCTCGAGAGCTTCATAGTTCAAGGTATCCAGTGCTCGATGGCGACAGGGCTCAATAGTTCGAGTGCTCGAGTGCTTGAGTGCTCGAAGGCTCGAGTGCTCGAGGACCCCCCCCCCTCGGGGGTTGGAGACCCCCCCCCCCCCGGGGGCGGGAGACCCACCCCCCTCAGGCGGTCGAGACCCACCCCCCTCGGGCGGTCGAGACCCACCCCCTCGGGCGGTCGAGACCCACCCCCTCGGGCGCTCGAGACCCACCCCCTCGGGCGCTCGAGACCCACCCCCTCGGGCGCTCGAGACCCACCCCCTCGGGCGCTCGAGACCCACCCCCTCGGGCGCTCGAGACCCACCCCCTCGGGCGCTCGAGACCCACCCCCTCGGGCGCTCGAGACCCACCCCCTCGGGCGCTCGAGACCCACCCCCTCGGGCGCTCGAGACCCACTCGAGACCCACCGCCCAGAGTGACGTCATTTTTATCGGCCACCTGGCAGCACATGCTGGCCCACATGGAGGCGCCGCAACATTTGACAAATGGGATTCACAAGAGGACAAAAGTGCTGCCCGAAACGACGTCATTTTGGGCGGCCACTTGAGAGCACATAAAAGGGCACACGTTTGGCTCTGCTACGAAATGACCACTATGCCCATGATGACAGTTGACACAAGCGTGCTGTTTCGAAGTATTCCTTTGATATAGTACACCAGATAAACCCATTTTTAATTAAATTTTATTTAAATTTTCATTGTTTACTATTCCACCAAACAGAAGATTACATAATGGCGACAGTTCATTTGTGTGGTCACTGTGAGTGTGAAAATGGAGTGACATAAAGAAAAAGAACAAAGTGCATGAATAATCCTACATAACTAACAAAATGCCACATATAATCCTATATAAATTGAAGGTGCAAATATAACCCTAGATAGTTAGTCTATGTGTAAATATAAACTTTTTTCGGTAGTTTAAGGTTGGAATTTAGTGAAAAGACTATTTTACCCCTCTATAAAAATACAAAAATATTGAAATACATTCGTACCCCCTAAAGCCCTAATTCCCCCTCTTTCATTTTTCTCTTCTTCCACTGAAAGAGAAAATTACATTTCTCTTCTTCCACTCTGGCTCCGGCGCCCTAGTGGCAACGCGGGTTAAAGCGGGTAGCAGCAGAGGTGTGGTGGTGGTGAGTTTCTGGTGGACGACGACACAAAGAATATTGGTGAGCGGGGAGAGGGGAGATGGGGTGGTGAGTTTCAATTTTTTGGTGCTTGGCTGAGCGGCGCTTGAAATGGTGACAGATGGTGACGAAGGTGGCATGGGGCTATGGGGGTGGCGAGTGGGGAGGGGGGTTGGTGGTGGTGTTCGGGAAGATGTAAAAGCGAAGAAGTGGTGAGCAAGGAGAGGGGGTGGTGGGTCTCGATTTTCCGGGGCTTGGCTGAGCGGCACCGAAAATGGAGGCGGATGGTGACAGAGGTGGCATGGGGCTCTAGGGGTGGTTGTACTGGTGGCAAGCGGAGAGAGAGGTTGGTGGTGGTGGTCGGGAAGGGTTGGTGGTGGTGGCGAGGTGAGAGTGGTGGTGGTGGCCGGGTGGGGTTGGTGGTGGTCGCCGGGTGAGGTTGGTGGTGCTGGCTTATGGAGGGGGTGGTGGCGGCGGGGCTGGCGGCAGGGGTTGGTAGTGGTGGAGGTGTGAGGGTTTTGGTGGTGGCTAGGAGAGTTGGTGGTGGTGGCCGGGTGAGGTTGGTGGTGGTGGTGGGTGAAGATGGACCTCGGTCATAAGGGTAAAATTGTCCATCAAATTTTAAGGTTTAGGTAAAGGGCATTTTGGTCTTTGCAAGTCAATCAACTGTCGTAATTACCGAGTAAATGCTGGAATTGGTGGCATAGGGTTATATTTTCACTTTCATTTAGTTGTTAGGGTTGCTTTTGCACTAAAAATTATCTGTGGGTCATATGTGCACTTTCTCAAGTAGATCCCGCACTTTGCGTCTTAGAGCTGTTGTCTCACCATCATCCTGCTGCTGCGGATGACTTTGTCCAGCACTCTGTTCCTGCCGATGCTTGTCTTACTTTGAAGAAGTCCTTTCTAGCCGTACATCTGGATATGAAATTCTTAAAAATGTTTTTCAGGGGACTGGCCAATCAATATGATTCCCATTGGCGCAATAAATTGGAGTATATGATGCAGATTCTCGAATCAACTGGTTTTTAGAGAGCAGATCACAAATTGGGAGGCATTAATTTCTCATACAAGGAAACAAATTGAGCATTGTAAGCCATTAGCGAAAGAAGTTTACTCTTCTATACTGGGTACTGAATTACTCATCAAGCGCTTCTAGTTTTAGGAGTTGTTTATTGACTATGGATCTGGGACTAAAAGTTTTATCGATCTCATCTTAAACAATGTTCGAGTTCACTCGATCTTTGGTATGGTTCATCCCGCAAAGCAATACTTTTTCTTGATTGAAAAAAGGTTCAAGGTTTGTATGCTTGCATTGGATTGGGGGTGCAAATCAGAAGTTCTTGAGACGTGACATGGAGAGTATGCTTTCTGATATAATGATGAATTACATGCTCTACAACCTCGAGCTCAAGGAATTGTACCCTGATGTGTTTAGGGCTCATAAGTTTGGAGATTCTCACTGACTCGCTATAAGTTATGCTAATTTTATTCTTGATCATTTGATTGTATCTGAAACTCTTCGTGAGAAATATATAGTCTGGTCATCATTTGTCATGGATCACTTGGGCAAAAATGTGAATTCATTGGCAGATGTTTTTGACATCATCATATGTATGTTTTATGCTGTATCACCATTCTTATCACACTTCAATAACTATCCTAAGACAAATGTAATAGGATTTCTTGATTTTCTCTTATCATACTTGGAGGAAATTTTAGATGGGAAGATCGATATTATTCCTATGGAAAAGCATGAGGTTGAAATAATCCAAAAACAATTGGATTTGATTGGGCCAATTGTCCAAACCAAGCTAAAGGTGCTAAATGAAGACGAGAAACTTAAGGATCTTTGGAGTCAAATCGTGAATATGTTTTACTCTGCAGCATATGTCATAAAGTTGTCACAATGAAAAGTTTGTATGCTTGGTATGGTATCATATACCTTCCAAATATTATAGAGAATATAAAGCTTGTGGAGTCGAAGGTTGAAAAGATTGAAGATAACCACATGAATGACATAGAAAGTGTTCAAGATGAGCCAAGTCATATAAACTTTTCAAGAATGGTGGGACAAGGCAAGACAACTCTGGCAAAAAGAATATACAGCGATTCTTCAGTTTGTTATCACTTTCATAAAAAAAAGCATGGTGTTATATTTCCAAGGGAGGTATTAGCCAAGGGAAGTATTAGCCAAGATTGTAAGTGGTGGTGAGATCCATGATTCAATTCATAATGTAGCTGATCGTGTAGGGAAAAGTTTGAAAGGAAAGAGATACCTCATTCCTTTGGATGATATTTGGGACATTGAAGTGTGGAATGTTGTGCAAAGTGCAGTTCCAAATGATCTAAATGGGAGTCGATTTCTATATACCAATCGAAACCATGATCTAGCCTTAAAAGTTGAATCAAATTCAGTCTCTCATCATCTTCGACCATTTTCTAATGAAGAAAGTTGGGAATTGATGAAAGATAAGCTCTCTAACCGTAATGGTATTCCTAGTGAATTTTAAGAAATTGGAAAATGAATTTCAAATCTTTGCAAAGGCCTGCCTTTTGGCAATTGCTCTAATTAGTCTTGTACTTAGAAGAGTTGGACCTCTATTGGATTTGTGGAAGCAGGTGGCAGTAAATTTGAATTCATACCTTGGTGGTGAAGGGTGCATGAACACTGTAAAACTGAGTTACAAATATTTGCAATATCATCTGAAACCTTGTTTTCTTTATCTTGGAGGGTTCAAGAGGGATGAAGATGTAATGCTGGAGAGTTGAAACGCCTATGGATTGGAGAAGGACTTGTGAAGGAGAATCAGATGCAGCTGGCAACAGAGTACTTGTAAGATCTTGTTTCCCAAAATTTAGTTTACCGTGACCGAAAGAAGTTCAAGAGGTGGGATAAAAAGTTGTAAGATTCATCATGATTGTTGTATGACTTGTGCATAGAGAAAGCTTTGCAAGATAATTTTCTGCATTTGAGTATTTCTTCCGATATAAAAAGAAATGACTTCCATCATCGCCTTTTTTCTTACTGATGCTGATCCTTTTGGCTCGCCAGAATCTACTAGTAGCACAAGAAGAGAATTACCGAGTAGCCAGATTCACACTCTAGTGATAAGTTGTTATTTCCCAATGAAGATTGAAGCCTGATCTAAGTTTCTTAGCAACTTCGAAGTTCTTACTGTGTTGGATTTTAGAGGTTTCTCAATAGCTAAGTTCCCAGAAGAAATATTGTTAAATATTCACCTGAGCCACTTAGCATCAAGTCATGGGCTTAAAAATATTCTACAATCAATAGTTGATTTGTGGAACATGGAAACTCTCATTGTGAATAGAATTAGGCCAGAGTATGTGGGTGTTCAAATAGCAGACACCATGTGGGAGATGGAAAATTTAAAGTATGTTGAGACATACAATTTTGGTCTCAACCTGAAAGATTTATGGTAAAAAAATATGGCGGCGACATGTAATATTGAGGTGTTCAAAGGACTGACTCTTGAATTTGATGTTAAGGCCGAAGAGTTTTTAGGGAAGTTCTTAAGACTTACAAAGTTGAGGTGCAACTTGCCTAAGAATAAAGTGACTCATCCCTTGTGGTTATCTATGTTTGGATCTCTGAAAAAGCTGGAATCCTTGCATTTATATTGTCGCAAGCAACAACTGCCATTGCCACCATATGTAAACATTCCGAATAATATCAAGAAATTGAGTCCGGGAGGATTTGGATTACCCTAGAGTGCCTTGTCATCGATTAGGAAGCTACCTAATCTCGAGGTACTCAAACTAAAGATGAATGCATGCCTGGGTACTATCTAGAATTTGGGAGATGGAGAATTATCAAAACTTATATTTCTCAAATTAAAGGCTACGACAGAGGTCGAACGAATAGATGACTTTGGTTGTGATGAAACTCCCTTTCCTTGTCTTCCGAAACGTGTTCTCCAAGATTGTGATGAACTCAAACACATACCTTCCAACTTTGGAGACATTTGTACCTTGGACACCATTGTTGTACCTGATTGTCACCCTATGCTCTTACACTTAGTAAGGCAAATTGGGGAAGATCAACGAGACATGGGAATTGACCGCCTAAAAGTAATATACATGGGAGAAAACAATTCTGATGATGAAAATATTGTTAGAGGAGAAGAACTAAACAACAACGTATAGTAGCTATCAGTAAGTCGAGTTTATTTATTAGTTCATGTAAAATTATCTATTGTTGGATTTCATTCTCTAATTCATATTTATGTTTATTTGCATTCGTAGTTTGGTTGGAAGAGAAGAACGAAACAGTGACATATGGTAGCCATCAGTAAGTCGCTAATGATTTTATATTTTCTTCTTTTTGAATTTTTCTTTCCATCACTTTACAGCTAAAAGATTAAAATGCAAGTTTCTTTTCAGCACTTTTTCTTCGATCTTCTGGACACCTAATATAAGGCTTTTTATGGTTATGGAGCATTAACTACAATGAACAATGGAGCTGTAACGAGGTTCTGTGATGAATTTGAATGTGGGGAAAAGTTTATTACATGTGGTCGATGTCAAATAGAATGCTCGAATTTCCTATCATGTAGTTCACTACTGGGGAAATGGTTATGAGACTAGAGATTCCTATTCCTATACGTCAATATGTAGTGTGAACTTGTTGGTTACACGTAAAGCTGGATACATTTTGATTTTATTAAATACCTCTATATTTTCTCTTTTTGAGTAGCTGAATAACATCCTTACTCACATTTAAATTTAAAACTTTCAGTAGTAAGTAGAGAGCATAATTACTCACTAAAACATAGTTTGATTTGACAAATAATGCCTTTAGTCACATATATTAGAGGTACTGACTAAAACTTTGTGACTAAATAGCTCCTGTTTTGCTACAATAGGAACAATGTACTGTGCAATAGCTTCGTAGCGGAAACTATCAATAAAGAAGATTGGTGAGCGGGGAGAGGGGGTGACGGGTCTCAATTTTTCTGGGGCTTGGCTGAGCGGCACTGTAAATGGCGGTGGATGGTAGTGGAGGTGGCGTGGGGCTGTAGGGGTGGCCGTGCGGGTAGCGAGCGGGGAGAGGGGTTGGTGGTGGTCGGGAAGATGCGAATGCAAAGACGATTAGTAAGGGGGTAGAGGGGTGGTGGGTCTCGATTTTCTGGTGCTTGGCTGAGCGGCGTTGGAAATGGTGGTGGATGGTGGCAGAGGTGGTGTGAGGTTGTCGGGGTGGTTGTGGAGGTGGCAAGCGGGGAGAGAGGATGGTGGTGGGTTTTTGCCAAGCCATGGTGGCTTTCGACTGAGATAGGGGCGATGGTGGTGGGTTTCAGTCAGAGCTAGGTTTCAATGGTGGAAAGGGAAATGGTAGTGGTGGGTTTTAGCAATGATATGAATGGTAGCAATGGTGGAGGAAAGGCAGTGGGCTTCGTTCATCGTTAAGGACCATATGCTTGGGTTTCTCTTGTTTTTTTTTAAATTCTACGTATTTAAATGTATTAACGTATAATGTAGTAAAATATAGGGCGTTATTTAGTAAAACTTAATTCAAATCACTCAAAAAAGTTGTATTTTCCCAGTCTTTATATTTCATATGGAGTTAGAAATTTTGTTTGATTTCACGTCAGAAGTTAGAACTCCTATAAAAATTCTATATAGCTAGGGTATTCAAAGTATATGAGTAATGAAAAAGACAATGAAAATTCATACTCGCTCAGTCCAACTATTTTTGTATACTTTCATTTTTAGTCTATCCCAAATAAATCTGTACACTTTCCATTTTAAGAAAACATTAACATATCAAAAGATGTGCTTGCCCTTGAAAAACTAAAATTTTTATATTTAAAACCTCCTCTTTCTACGCTAACCACCACACTCTTCTTCTCCCACCCAACCATTTCTTCTTTTCTCTAAACCCTCGCCGCCCAAACTCAGCCTTCTTCTTATTTTTCTTCACCCCAAGCCACAATCTCCAAATCCCCGACGCAGATCTGGAGTAGGTAGATTTCAATCGAGCGCACAGAGATGCGAAAATGCAATTCTGGGTTGGGGTAGATTTCGATCGAGTGCACAAAGAGTCAGAGAGGTGGAGAGGGAATGAAGGAGACAGGTGGAGAGAAGAAAAGGGCAAAACATAAGGGTTTAATGATAAGAGCATTTTTGTCATTACACGCCCCAGAATTAAAACCAGTCATTTCTCTTTCACCAGAAAGAGCTGAGACAGAGGGATAGTAAAATTATATACTGACTGATATGACATTAATAAAAAGACAAATATATTCCTAGTTGCACCTTTCAAGGGAGGTGAATAATGATTTGGTAATTTGCTGAATTCCACATCATTCAATTCCATTCACTATTGAATTTTCACTCTCTCCATTATCACTCTTGCAACTTGAATTTAAACAAAGTAAATTCAGCGGATGGAATTTCTTTTAGGGTAAAATACATCAATATTCATACTCTCAAGTTGTTATGAAAGCTAGAAGAAATCTTGGGTATGAAATTGAGTAAAAATAAATGTGTTAACGGATGGGGATCGAGTTGGCTTAAGTAGATGGATTGTGAAGCCAGAAACTATTGGAATAGGTAAAAAGGAATATTAGAAAGTGGGGGGATTCGGAAAATTAGAAGGGTACCAATAGAACAACAATTAGCTCTTAATTCATTGTTAACGAGGTGATTAATTATATATGCATCATTTCTCGTTAATATGGTACGTGTAACGTGTTGTGTCACACTCAAAAGAAGCAAATTATGCACTAAATTGAAGAGAGTCTGATTTCATCAATGGTAGATCGACAAAGAGGACAACTTCCATGACTATTAAGCCATATATCAAGGCATTCTAAATGACGCACATGATTACATGTCAGAACCACCTTCCCCTCATCGTTCTCTTTGAACACTACCAAACATATGGAGTACTCTCCGCTGCTTCTCGACGCTACGAATATCGGTAAGCTACTTGTGGTGGCCGCATCTAGTCCCTTCTTCAGAACCTCAACTTTGCTCATGTCCACTTCAACAGGTAAGTCCCGATACCTGTCTGTGAAGTGGACGAGGAGAAGAATGATGAGGATAGCGAAGAAGATGACGAGGGTGGCTACGATGACGGAGTTGTGGCTATGGAAATGCAAGCTCAAGATGAGGTCAGTGACGTACCAATGAGAGGTGGAGGGGATTGATAGGGCCCCTTCTTCCATGATGAGTTAATGCAAGAAATGAAGTGAAGTAGTGTGAACTGGGATGGGGTGTTAGGTTTTAATGCGATGGAAGAATAAATGATGCATGATGGAGGGAGTGGGAAATATGGGATTTTTGTAGAGTAGCTAGGGTGGATCATGGATGGATATTGAATATTGATGATTACATGAAGAATCTTGTTGAAAGTAGTTGTGTGTTTCTGTACTAAAGACTACATATGATGTTGAATGAATTTTGTTGGTTGGGGGAGCGTTTGTAATTGATTCAACTTCTGACTTCTTTACAATCCAGTTTTGTTTAGAGCATCCCCAATCTGGGATTCACTTGAATAAACGTTGATCACCATGTAATATAAAGAGATTTCTAAATCAAAATAATGTCTTCAACGTGAGAGCTATTTGAAACTTTCAGTCTAAACTGGTTGCAATTTCAATTGACGCTGTCGAATAGAACATTTGTTTTCAATTTCACAGGGTCCTCTCCTCTTCTAGCCTCCACCAATCCTCTCCTCCACCTCCACTTGTGTATCCCTCTCCCCCACATTATTGATGCTCGACGGCGCCCCTTTTGAGCATCAGCCACGCCACAATTTCTTCGACGGAGACATCCTCCTTCTCCGCCGTGATTTTCTTCTTCAATGCTGGAGGCGTGCTGGGCTGGGAATCATGTGGTTGCGGACTGAGGGTGGTTGGTGGCGGGCTGAGTCTGGGTGGTGGAAGGATAGGAATAAGGTGGTGGCGGGTTAGGGTTGGGTGGTGGCGGGTTAGGGTTGGGTGGTGGCGAGCTAGGGTTGGGTGGTGACTCGCGGAGGCTGGGTGGTGGTGGACTAGGGCTAGAAACCGGGTGGTGTCGACGGCGGAGCAATGTCCATGGTGACGGTGGCAGAGCAATGTCCGTGGTGGCGTAGAATCAGCGATGGCAGAGGCGGAGCAGTGGTGGCGGTGAAACGACGTCGGTGGCGGAGGCCCATAGATAGTGGCGGAGCAAAGGAGTAATTATGGGTAGTTTTGTCATAAAACTTTTTGTCTTAAATCCAGGGGTATTTTTTATGTTTTCATATATGGTCAATGTCTGAATTCGTTCAATCAATAATGTTGAAGTAGTGCAATTTTGGTATATCACAATTGTTCAAAAACTTAGGGTTATAATCGCATTTTCAGAATTTACAAGGTTAGATTGACACTTTCAGAAAATAATAGGGTTAGTTTCATATTTTGCCCTTATATTTAATAGGTTATGGGGGAAAATAGTTTGAAGTTGTGGAAATTTATCATAAGAGACCCAATGTTTTCAAGCATTAAAATTTGTTCTTTCAGCAATTTCGAGCAGTGGCTATTTTAGTGATATTTTGTGCTTGTGAAAATCAGTTGTATTGCAGCTATTGCTATTGCTTATTCTATGATTTAAGCATTGCACTAAAATGTACTTGACAACATTTTTAAGCTTCAATTCACAAAAACCAAGTTGGCATACAACCAAGTTGAAGTTTTTTATCAGTATTATATAAAAATCTATCAAAAAATATAGCAATTAAGATTTAATGCACTTTGACTATTTTTATATAACTTAAAAAGAAAAAAGTTCGTTTGGACAGACCATATGCATTGGTTAGAAACCAAACTAATTGCCACCTAAACAACATAAATATCTCATTTTGCAATATGTGTTACTGTCCCTCTCCCAATTATATTTATACATTTTTTTGTGACGGTCTCTGTGAATGTGTAATTCAGAATGATTTCATTGATGCGAGAGTGTTACAGTTTATAGAGTACAAGAGGTATACATTCATTGTATCTAGCCTACTCTAAATATAGACAATATATACAAGAATATCTTAATATCAATCAAGATATTCTATCACCCCCCGCCAAGCGAAGCGTCGGATTGCTGGAGACGCAAATCTTGGAACGAAACAACTCGAAGAGCGGGCGAGACAGTCCCTTAGTGAAAACATCAGCCACTTGAAGAGAAGAGGGAACATGACTAACACGAAGCTTCCTAGAGGTAACAAGCTCACGAACGAAGTGGTAGTCAATGTCGATGTGCTCATCCCGCTTATGGGCAACTGGATTTTGAGCCAGAAAAATGGCACTACTGTTGTCACAGAGCAGGAGCGGAGTGGAAGATCGAGGGACCCGAAGCTCACGTAGCAGTTAACATAACCAAGCCAACTCAGCCGCAGTATTGGCTATGGCACGATATTCGGATTCACAACTGGATCGAAAAACAGTATGTTGCTTCTTAGAACTCCAAGAGACAAGATTTCCACCAAGGAAAATGGCATAGCCATAGGTGGAGCGGCGAGTCTCAAGACAACAAGCCCAATCAGCATCAGAGTAGCCAAGAATGGGAAAACCAGCAGGCGAAGGATGGAACGAAAGTCCATAGTGAAGCGTCCCACGAACATAGCGAAGGATGCGAGTGACAGCTTGAAAGTGATCATCCTTATGAGACTGCAGAAACTAGCTGACAGAGTTAACAACATAAGATAAATCCGAGCGAGTGATTGTCAAGTACTGCAGTGCACCAACAAGTGAGCGATAAAGCTTGACATTTGAGAATTCAGGACCAGCAGAGGTGACAAGCTGCGAACCAGGCACAAACGGTATAGAGACAGGCGCATCATCCGTCATACCAGCTCGCTGTAAAATCTCCATAGCGTACTTAGCTTGCCCCAAGAACAACCCAGAAGAAGATCGAGTAACTTTAATGCCCAAAAAGTAGTGAAGAGAACCAAGATCTTTGACGGAGAACTCTCGAATAGCACGAACAATGAACCGTCGAATGAGATCGGAGTTATTTCTAGTGAGGATGATGTGGTCAACATACACTAACAAATATAGCACAGTCGATCCTCGAGCATAAACAAACAGTGAAGTGTCAGTCAAGCAGCACTTAAACCCTAAACAGAGAAGAAAGGAGCTAAAGCGTTGGAACCAAGCCCGAGGAGCCTGCTTGAGCCCATATATAGCTTTCTGAAGGTGACAGATAAAATCTGGATGAACAGGATCAGAAAATCCAGCTGGCTGCTCCATGTAGACCGGAGAATCAAGAACACCATTAAGGAAAGTGTTCCTGACATCGAGCTGATGAAGAGGCCAAGAGAAGGTCGTAGCAAGAGCAAGGACGATCCGGACAATGGAGGCTTTAACGACAGGACTAAAGGTATGAGCAAAGTCAAACCCAGGCAGCTGAGTAAATCCTTGGGCAACAAGATAAGGCTTATACCTGTCAATAGAGCCATCGGGACGATGCTTGAGACGATAAACCTATTTGGATACAACAATATTAGCATCCGAGGGTCGAGGAACAAGATCCCAAGTGTGTTGCTGGCGGAGAGCTTGCATCTCCTCATCCATGGCAGCTAGTCTCGACAAGCAATGCAACAAGAAGTCCGGTTATCTCATAAGCAGCAAACTGACGATTAGCGGTAAGACTGCCTGTTTGCAAACGGGTAGTCATGCGGTGAATCGGTCGTGGTGGTGAAGGCGACGGAGAGGAAGCAGACGGTGCTGGAGATTGAGACGAGGATGGAAGTAATGACGGTGCAGGAGTTAAGGTCGGCGACGGTGTTGGAGTCGGGTTTGCCGAAAAGATAGGATCATCCAAGTCTGCAAAGATAGACACATCCAAGATTGATGGAGCAACAGAAGTAGAATCGGAAGCTGCTGGAAAGGAGGTCTCATCGAAACGGGCATGGCGAGTGAGGTAGACCTTCTTGGATGAGGGGTCAAGGCAGCGAAAACCTTTGTACTGCGCACTGTAACCAACAAAAATGCATGGAACACTTCGAGGAGCGAGCTTATGGGGTGCAAATGGCCGTATATAAGGATAAACTCTACACCCAAAAGGATGAAAGTTAGAGTAATCAGGATGACGACCATGGATAAGAAAGTAGGGAGACACATTGTGAAGAACAGGCGTAGGTAGACGGTTGATGGTATAAGTGGCAGTGGCAAAGGAAATATCCCAGTAAGATGGTGGTAGCTGAGAGTGCATCAACATTGACAGTTCCATTTCCGTAATATGACTGTGTTTGCGTTCGGCTCTACCATTCTGTTCTGGTGTGGCTGGACAAGAAATTTGATGAAAAATTCCCTTAGCAGAGAAATGAGCCCGTAAACGCGCATTAGTGAATTCAGTGCCTCCATCACTTTGAAACACTTTAATCGAGCAGGAAAGTTGATTTTCAACCAAGTTCTGAAACTGCACGAATGTCTCAAAAAAGTCCAATTTCCACATCAACGGATAAAACCAAGTAAAGCGCGAAAAATCCTCCACAAAGATCGCATAATAAGAGAAACCACTTTCTGATAAAATAGGAGCAGGACCCCATAAGTCTCAGTGTACTAAAGCAAGTAATGAAACAGCCCGTCTGGGATTATCCATAAATGAAAGCCTTTGTCCCTTAGCTCGTTCATAGGAAGAACATAAAGAGGGTGTAGGCAAAAAAAAATGTAACCTTAACTAGGTTGAACTTATTCAATAATGAAATAACAGAAAAGGAAGTGTGGCCTAGTCTAGCATGCCATATGTCAAAAGACGCCCTATGTTTATTTGCTTGAATATAAGCAACAAAAGCAGTACCACCTTGTTCTAGCACATAAAGACCTTGCTCACATCGTCTTCGGCCCACGATTTCCTTTCTGGCCGTGTCTGAATAATAAACAAATTTTCATCAATTGATATCATAGCATTTAAATCCCTTGTCAGTTTACTAATGGAGAGAAGGTTTTTCGTAATATCAGGTACCACCAACACATCAGATAAGCATAAATCACGAGAAAACCGACGCTGACCAATATGAGTAATTTTAACATGTCTACCATTAGCAGTAGCGACAAAACGGTTACCATTATAGGGAGTGATGCTGTCAAGACCAGACGATGTGGAAGCCATGTGGTTGGTTGCACCAGAGCTTAGATACCAGTCAGAAGCATTATCGAGAGACACCGATGACCGAAAAGCATCAGCAAGATTTGCAGACTCCGGATTTGGTTAGTGCAAGTGCGAGCCGTGTGACCAAATTCATAACAAAGTTGGCATTTGGGATTCCACCTTCGTTTACTACGACGAGCACCGCCACCACCACCGACAGATTTACCAGAGGAGCCACCACCACTAACTGCACGACCAGAACCACCAGAGCGCTCAGAACCGCCGCTGCATCGGCCGCGCGTGGGGTTTGACGCGTCTGTCGGTGGCGCGTGTTGGCCACGCGCCTGGAATTTTGAGAAAAAACCACCTGAAAATGCTTGTGCAGAGGCTGCAAAAGTGATGGGAGCAGGTTCAGAACCCATGTCAGCATGAGAAGCACCAAAAGCGAGGAAGATCTCATGACTTCTGGCCCTTACGACAACGTCGGCATACGCTGGAATCTGGGGTTGCGATATTTGCACCGCCTGGAAGTTGGAGAAGGCTGAGCCGAGACCGCGAAGGAAAATCATGACGCGATCCTTGTTGTCGACTGGAGATCCAACATAGCAAGGCCGTCGGTGATAGTCTTGAGGCGGCGGTGATATTCCATGACAGTGGAGGAGCCGCGACGGATTGTGTGCAGCTCGTCACGGAGTTGCAACTCTCGAGTGTCGGACGGATTGTCGAACGCCGCC
The DNA here is from genome assembly GCA_037428765.1 of Rubia yunnanensis. NCBI lineage: Eukaryota > Viridiplantae > Streptophyta > Magnoliopsida > Gentianales > Rubiaceae > Rubia > Rubia yunnanensis. Next base: position 138,141,116 of record CM075062.1, read on the forward strand.
GCCAGAGCCTTCCACATGGCTTGAACAATCTCGCAGCCAATCGTTTCTAACATGGATTCTTTGGTGAGCGATGATCGGAGAAGAGCCTGAAGGACCTTGTCCTGTGCCGTCCAAGCCTCCGGCGTGAGGGCTGAGGAATCCGACGTTCCAGCAGCAGAAGCGTTGGGTTTTGGCAGAGAACCGTCGAGGTACGCAAAAAACCCAGCGGATTGAAAAAACACCTGCACCTGAGATCGCCACGCCATGAAATTTCCGGTGTTGAGCTTGATCGGTAACATATGGATCATGGTGGCGTAGGTCAGAGATTTTCCGGTCTCCATCGGGACGACGAGAGCACACTGGCGGCAGGATTTGGTCTGGATCGGAAGAGTTGTAGACACCTAGCAGTGGGCTAGGGTTTGTAAGGTTAGGGTTTGAATACTGCACCTAATGAATGTGTATGAGAACCAAATCTGATACCATGTGAATGTGTAATGCAGAATGAGTTCATTGATGCGAGAGTGTTACAGTTTATAGAGTACAAGAGCTATACATTCATTGTATCTAGCCCACTCTAAATATAGACAATATATACAAGAATATCTTAATATCAATCAAGATATTCTACCAGTCTCAATATGCTTGACCATGAATATATGGATACTTATGTCTAGTAGAATATATATACTACCAAATTAACAAGAAAAAAATTACTTTCTCCATCATGGAATAAGATTTCTGCTTTACATTTTCATTCGTATCAGAATAAGGTTCCTATTTCACTTGTGCATGAATCATCATTAACTGCTCCACTACTTGTCGGTTATGAATTTTTTTCTTCGAAACCGTCGTCTATCCTATGTTCCGAGCTTGGAGTGTGTCTTTTGGTAGTCGGGTTAACAATAGATGACTCTGAACCGTTAGATGGCGGTTGGTGAATAACCGCTGTCTAACGTAGTAGGAACGATGACGATTGGATTTAAACCGCCATTGAAAGTGACGTGCAATGGCTCTCTTGTTTACTTTGCACATTTCAAAAAGCACTTCCGATGTTGAAAACATGAGTCTGTAGTCCACTAAAGTAGAGATGGCGGTTGAACCGCCTTCTAAGAAACCCTACAAATATATGCACTAGAAATTACTATTTTAAGCCAATCTGAAGGCGCTCCCGAAGGAGGAAGTGCCTTCGGAAATGCACTTCCAAAGTCGGTGGCTCTTTCGGATATGTCTCTGAAGTGCACTAAAGTAGACAACAACGGTTGAACCGCCGTATAAAAATCCTAAAAATATATGCACTAAAACCTATTATTTTAAGGCAGATTCGAGGCATTTCCAAAAAAACCCCCACCGATTTCGAATTGGTTTATGTAATGCAATAAAGTAAAAAACCCAAAATATTCCCCTTTTATAATGGATCACATTCGTTTTTCCTTTCATTTTTCCTTTCTTTCTTTCTTCCTTCTTCCCCCCTCCTTCCCCTAATATAAACACTTACTCCTTTTCCTTTTATATGTGAATATACTGCGGTGACTTCAAATATGAAAAATGTGTGATGATACACTTCATATTATTATAGTATGGTTTCTTCTCCATTTTAAATTTGTTAATGGTAAATCCACCAACCAATTTTGATATGTGTTGTTTTTCAAGGTGGATTGGTGACTGTTGTTTTAATATTTATTATTATGGGTTCGATTGTAGATGAGTTAGATTTGAGCGTAAGGTATGAAGATGTCGATAGTTGTGTTGTGTTGAAGATGAATGTTAATCAGTGTTCATGTGAAGAATGAGACGATATGGTCGGTCTAAATTTTTTTACTTCGACAGAAGTTGAAAGTAGTTTTTTTATTAACTTCTGAGGTTAGTTTCGAAGTCGGAAGTGGCTTCAGTCGTATTTTTTCAATGTTGGAACAATTGACAGCGGTTAAACAATAATCTTCCACGACGCTCAAAAGTCCCACGAAAGGCAACGTTCAACGACGGTTGTGGAACCGCACACTGAACGACCAATTCGTTGTAGGCGGTGCTAAGGAGGGTAGTTCTAAACCACTGTATAATGCCTCATTTCAGCGCGGCTTATAGCTCCGTCCTTCACTAGTGTTTTGATTATTTCTTTATTTATGCTGAAATTAGTGAGTAAAATTTGACCAGCTCATTTAATTCTCCATTTCTCCTATCACTTTAACATGCATAAATATATGTACAAAAATGTGACAGAGGTATTTACTTTAAGGAGAAAAATTACCAACCCTAACTATTAATTAATAATAAAAATTGTCAACTTCCTTCACTTTTTGCAATTTCTCTGCAAAAGAGTCCGAATGTATACATTTGGAAAAGATTCTGACTGGTTTACCCTCGCCACCAAACCCCAATGGTACTAAAATGTATTCTCTCCATCCGTTCCAACTATTTTTGTGGAGAGAGAAAAATGATATATTTTTAAATATTTATTATTTAATAATTTTTAACCCATATGCTAGTAGGGTACTTATATTTTATTTTATTTTTATATTTTATTTTAAACTTACAATTGAGTTAGTCCAAATAAAAAAATAAATAAAATTAAAAATAAAATAAAAAGAGCAAAAATATATGGGACGTCTCAAACAAAAAAAGTGTAAACATAGATGGGACGGATGGTAATACTTAACAACAAATTTAAGCTTCAACTCACCAAAACCAACTTGGCATACAACCAAGTTGAAGTTTCTTATCAGTATTATATAAAAATCTATAAAAAAAATATAGCAATTAAGATATAATGCACTTTGACTATTTTTATATAACTTGAATAGAAAAAAAACTAATTGCCACCTAAACAACCTAAATATCTCATTTTGCAATTTGTGTTACGTACTGTCCCTCTCCCAATTATATTTATACTTTTTTTTTGTCACGGTCTCAATACGCTTTAATAGAGATATAATTAATTTAAAATCAAGATAAGAAAATAATATCATTTTTGATTAATTATATATATATATCATGTTCTATATTTGTTTAAGTCTTATATACCCATTGTACTCATTATATATATTAATACACACAGCCACAATCATGTGTGGATTTTACATTCTATCATGTATCAAACAGGTTTCACTAAAATTCCCGATCTTTTCTCTCACTCTATCCAAAAAAAGAAGTGTTCTTTTCGATCCTTTGTTCTTCCTCGCACTAACGCTGACGTCAACTGCCAATCATAAGCTTGTTGTTGTGTGATTGGTCCATTCTGCATCTCTGTTCGTGTTGTGGACTATCCTTTGTTTTTCTCACTCAAAAAAAAGAGAAAAAACTTTGATTATCGTCACCGATCGCACATCTCGGGATATGAATGATGTTATTTGTTTTGATGATTCTTCTTTCACTATTTCGAACAAGTTTACTAGTGATGTTATTGGCAAAGGTCATCTTGATAGTGGCTTATTTGTTTTGGATCATGGTAGTGCTGCTTTATATGCTTTTATTGCATCGAGTGCTTCTAAAGCATCTTTTGAACTTTGGCACAGTAGATTGGGTCATGTGCCTCACAACATCATTTCATCTTTGAGTAAGTTTGGATGTTTGTCAGTTACTAGTTTGCGACCTAATCCTCATTTATGTCCCGCTTGTGAGATGACTAAATGCAAGCGTCTTTCTTTTAGTGATAATTTAAAACACGCATCACCCATACTTGATTTAGTTCATTATGATCTTTGGGGACCCTTACATGTTATCTATCGAGCTTGCTACTCTTATATGAATTTTGAGGCTCTTGTTGAGAACCAATTTTGAGATTGTCGATGCTATTTCATTCCGGCCTTCATCATTCATTTTGGTATGATGCTTTCTCTACAATAGTCTACATTATCAACAGGCTGCCAACACCAGTTTTATCTGGTCAGTCTCCGCTCTCATTCATTTTGGTACGACTCTAGACTACTCCAATTTTCATCCATTTGGCTGTCGAGTTTTTCTGTATTTACATATACGTTGGCACATAGAAGTATATCCTGTATATTTTTGGGTTACAATTCACAGTATAAGGGTTATCGATGTCTTGATCCTCTCACGAAGAAGGAGTACATCACTCGCCATGCTCGATTTGATGAGTCATTTTTTCCCGCTACCCGTACTGGCACTGTTAGAGTTTTATCATCACTTGATGTTTCTGCTTTTTTAGAGCCTTCGTCTATTCCATCAGAGGTTTTTGAGTCATCTTCTTCAGCACAGTAACCCACCATTTTGGAAATTTTAAATCTTCCAACCGTACAAGAAGCTCAGGGTTCTTTAGAAAACTACATTTGTTTGCCACAAAGTGACCAGCATCATGATCGACAACAGACAACGCCGCCAGCAAAGACGATGTTAGCGCCGTCTCACGTGCTAGCCACCCGGCCTCGCGTGTGCTCTATACGCCACCCCGACCTTCCGTGTTCTCTGACAGCCCTGGCCGACCCTGCTCCTCCAGTGCTGCCATTAGCATAGCCCACCTTGGGAACCATGCCTGATGCCTCAGCGTCCGTGCTAACATTGGGATCCGTGCCTTCGCCGATTACAGGCCCCTCTTTGTGGCATCCGATGAATACTCATTTGCGCACTGGTTCTCTACTGTACAATGATTTTTCTGATTATGATATTTCTGGTTTACTGAGTACTTTATTTTCTAAGACCGAGCCACGGAGTCATCGCTCGAATGTCAAGGATCCTGAATGGGTTGTTGCTATGGACTCAGAGATGGATGTCTTACACAATCAACAGACATGAGAGTTAATTCCTTATCCTTAAAATGCAAATATTGTTGGTTATAAATCCGATGGCTCTCTTGACCGTTACAAAGCAAGGTTAGTTGCTCTGGGTTTTTCGCAATTGCCGGGCTTTGATTATGATCATACATTTAGTACTGTGGTGAAGACTTCTACTATTTGTACTGTTTTATCTATTGTTGTTCATTGCAATTGGCCATTGCGACAGTTTGATGTCAAAAATGCATTTTTAAATGGAATTATTAACTCTTCGATTTACATGGAGCAGCGTGTTGGATACAAAGACCCAATACGGCCTGATTTATGTTTTTCGCCTATGCAAGGCCATTTATGGTTTGAAGCAAGCTCCTCAAGCTTGGTTTTCGTGTTTCACTTCTTTTTTATTGGTCCCAGCTTTGTATGCAGTTCCTCCGATACCTCCTTATTTGTTTTCACACAGGGTGCCTCTTTGCTTTATTTGTTGGTTTATGTTGATGACATTATTCTTACCGGGAATGATGGACATCTCATTCAGAAGTTTATTGATCGGGTTAATAAGGAATTTAAGATTACTGATCTTGGCACTCTACAATATATTTTTTGGTTTGGAGGTTGTTCGTACTTCCGACGGCTTATTCCTTGGTCAGGCCAGATATGCCAAGGACATTTTACTGCGAGCTGGCAGGATTCTACGCCTGTTGCCATCCACTTTGTGGCTTTTTTGCAACTATCAAGTTCTTTTGGTAAGTCATTGGAAAACCCCACTCTTTATCGATCTTTGGTTGGTGTGCTATAGTATTTGCCGATTACACATCCCAACTTGTCCTATGCTGAGAATACGGTCAGTTGGTACATGCAGGCTCCTGCTGATAACCGCTACCAGGTTGTCACTCGGATTTTGCGCTATGTGCGCGGTACACTTCACTATGGGCTTCATTTTTGTGTAAATTCGTCCATTTTACCAGTTCTGGGTTACTCAGATGCTGATTGTACTCGTTGTTTAGAGACACGTAGGTCTACATATGGTTATGTCATTTTTCTTGGTGGCAACCTGGTTTCATGGAGTGCTAAGAAGCAGCCCATAGTTTCTCGTTCTAGTTCAGAATCAGAGTACCGTGCTATGGCTAATACTGCTGCGGAGCTAGCTTAGTTGATGAATCTTCTTTGGGATTTACGTGTGATGATGCGCCCCCCACTTGTGTTGCTGTGTGATAACAATGGTGCTCTCTTTCTGGCTCAGAATCCAGTTTCTCATAAGAGAGCCAAGCACATTGATATTGACTATCATTTTGTGCGTGAGACGGTGTCTTCTAGCAAGCTTAGGGTTGCTCATGTTTCTACAGACTTGCAGCTTGCTGACATCTTTACTAAGGGTCTACCCCGTCCTCAGTTTGAGTTTCTACGTTCCAAGCTTTGCGTTGCGACTAGTCCTATGCTTCGCTTGTGGGTGTGTGTGGGGGGGGGTAATAGAGATATAGTTGATTTAGAATCAGGATAAGAAAGGAATAGCCTTTCTAATTGATTTTGTATATATCCTATTGCATATTTGTTTAGGTCTTATATACCTTTGTACTCACTATATATATATATATATCAATACACACATGCCCAATAATGTGCGGGTTTTACATTCTATCGCGCTTGACCACAAATATATGGATACTTATATCTATTAGAGTATATATACTATCAAATTAACATGAAAAAATTTACTTTTTCCTTCCTAGAATAAGATTCCTGCTTTACATTTTCATTCGTATTAGAAAATGTTCCTATTTCACTTGTGCATGAATCTTCATTAACTGCTCCACTACGTGGCGGTTATGATTTTTTTATTCGAAACCGTTGTCTAGCCTATGTTCCAAACTTGGAATGCGTCTTTTGGTAGTCGAGTTAATAATAGACGACTCTGAAGCCGTTAGATGGCGGTTGGTACGCAGTTGAAAGTGACATGCCGTGACTATGCTGTTTACTTTGCGCATTTCAAAAGGCACTTCCAATGTTGAAACATGAGTTTGTAGTTGAGAAGGCGGTTGAACCACCTTCTAAGAAACCCTACAAATATATGCACTAGAAATTACTATTTTAAGCCAATTTGAAGACGCTTCCGAAGGAGGAAGTGCCTTCGAAAATGCACTTCCGAAGTCAGTGGCTCTTTCAGATATGTCTCTGAAGTGTACTAAAGTAGACAACACCGATTGAACCGCCGTATAAAAATCCTAAAAATATATGCACTAAAACCTACTATTTTAAGATAGATTCGAGGCATTTCCAAAAAAAAAAACCCACCGATTTCGAATGGGTTTATGCAATGTAATAAAGTAAAAAACCCAAAATATTCCACTTTTATAATGGAGCGCATTCGTTTTTCCTTTCATTTTCCCTTTATTTCTTTCTCCCTTCTTCTCCCCCTCCTTCCCCTAATATAAACACTTACTCCTTTTCCTTTTATATGTGAATATACTGTGGTGACTTCAAATATGAAAAATGTGTGATGATACACTTCATATTATTATAGTATGGTTTCTTCTCCATTTTCAATTTGTTAATGGTAAATCCACCAACCAATTTTGATATGTGTTGTTTTTCAAGGTGGATTGGTGACTGTTGTTTTAATGTTTATTATTATGGGTTCGATTGTAGATGAGTTAGATTTGAGCGTAAGGGGTGAAGATGGCGGTAGTTGTGTTGTGTTGAAGATGAATGTTAATCAGTGTTCATGTGTAGAATGAGACGATATGGTCGGTCTAAGTTTTCCTACTTCGACAGAAGCTGAAAGTAGTTTTTTTATTAACTTCTGAGGTCAGTTTCGAAGTCGGAAGTGGCTTCAGTCGTATTTTTTCAATGTTGGAACAATTGACATCGGTTAAAAAAAATCTTCCACGGCGCTCAAAAGTCCCATGGAAGGCAATGTTCAACGACGGTTATGGCACCGCGCACTGAACGACCAGTTCGTTGTAGGCGGTGTCAAGGAGGGTAGTTCTAAACCGCCGTATAGTGCCTCATTTCGGCGTGGTTTATAGCTCTGTCCTTCACTAGTGTTATGATTATTTCTTTATTTTAGCTTAAAATAGTGGGTATAATTTGAACATATCATTTCAATTCTTCATTTCCCCTAACACTTTAACATGCATATGTACAAAAATGTGATAGAGGTATTTACTTTAAGGAGAAAAATTACCAAACCTAACTATTAATTAATAATAAAAATTGTCAATTTCCTTCACTTTTTTGCAATTTCTCTGCAAAAGAGTCCTGAATGTATACATTGGGAAAAGATACCGACTGATTTACCCTCGCCACCAAACCCCAATTGTACTGAAATATACTCCCTCCGTCTTTGTACTGAAATATACTCCCTCCGTCTGTCCCAGCTATTTTTATGGAGAGAGAAAGATGGTGTATTTTTTAAATTTTAATATTTAATAATTTTTTATCAATGTATTAGTGGGGTACTTGTATTTTTTTTCTTTTGTATTTTATTTCAAACTTACAATTGAGGCAGTCCAATTAAAAAATAAATAAAACCTTATCAAAATTAAAAATAAAATAAAAATGTAAAAACAGTTAGAATATCCCAAATTAAAAAATGTGTAAAAATAGATGGGAGGAATGACAATACTTAAGGACATTTTTAAGCTTCAATTCACCAAAACCAACTTGGCATACAACCAAGTTGAAGTTTTTTATCAGTATTATACAAAAATCTATCAAAAAAATATAGCAATTAAGATTTAATGCAATTTGACTATTTTTATATAACTTGAATACAAAAAAGTTCGATTGGATAGACCATATGCATTGGTTAGAAACAAAACTAATTGCCACCTAAACAACATAAATATTTCATTTTGCAATTTGTGTTACGTACTGTCCCTCTCCCAATTATATTTATACTTATTTTTTGTCACATAGATATAGTTGATTTAGAATTCAAATAAGAAAAAAATATATTATTTTTGGTTGATTTTGTATATATTCTGTTCCATATTTGTTTAAAGTCTTGTATATATTCTTTGTACTCACAATATATATCAATACACACAGCTACAATCATGTGTGAGTTTTACATTCTATCATGTATCAGACATGTTTCTCTAAAATTCACGATCTTTTCTCTCTTCTTCTTTTTTCTCACTCTATCCAAAAAAATTTTTTTGGTTCTTTTCGATCCTTCCTCGCACTGACGCTGAGACAGACGTCGACTGCCAATCACAAGCTTGTTGTGTGATTGGTCCATTCTACATCTCTGTTCGTGTTGTGGACTGTTCTTTGTTTTTCTCTTTCAAAAAAAAGAGAAAAAACTTTGATTGTAGTTGCCGATCGCACATCTTCTGCTGTTCTCAGTTTCTCGTTCCCAGTGGCCCTCATCTTCTCTGTGGTTGGAGTCTGACATCTCATCGTCGCTCTTGTCTTTTCTCGCCGCCGGTCACAAGTTCTCGCTGCCAGTCACCGGGGTCGTCGAGCTTCAGTTTTCAATGCCGACCTTTCATTTTTGTGCCTCCCCAGCTTCTTCGCTCTGCCAAGTTAGATTATCGTTGGCGCTCGCCCGTTCGACGTCCACCTGCCTGTGCTCATCGTTATTCCCTACTCTCCGGTGACCTCGTTTACTTCGTTCGGCGTCCCGTTGAAGAAGATAAGGCACGCGTGAGATTCATGTGTGCTTGCCCTTTCCAGAGCTCGTGTAGCCATACACGCTTGAGGGAGCCGCACCAGCATTCCAAAACGTGTGTAGCCCAGCAGCGAACCTCCTCCTGCATCGCGTGCATACACGCGCCCAGTCAACTTTTTTGCATTTTTTGCTCGTACTGCCTCGTCTTTCTTCCACAGATTTTTTGTATTATTTTTAACAAAATAAATACATTTTGTTATGGCTCTTTTTGATCAACGGTGCCAATGGTGTTATGTTCTGGGTTATAATGCTTCTTCTTGTTTTAAACTGCATGATGAATGGTACTAGTTGAACTGTTAGTGGTGTAAGAAATTTGGTCATACTGCCTCTATATGTTCTCATTTGGTCTCTCGAACCTCATCTATTGTTTCTCCACCACATGCTCCTCCGCACATTCGCTGGATAGCTGATTCTGGCGCAACCAACCACATGACTTCTTCTCAGTTCGCTCTTGAACGTGTGACTCCTTATTCTGGTAACACTCGTGTTATTGTTAGTAATGGTTCTTTAACATTACCCATGTTGGTCATTCTCGAGTCTCTGATATATTGTCCTTGTCTGATATTTTGGTGGTTCCGCAAATTAGTAAGAATTTGTTGTCTATTATCAAGTTGACTCGGGATATGAATAATGTTATTTTTTATGATTCTTCTTTCACTATTTCGAACAAGTTTACTAGTGATGTTATTGGCAAAGGTCATCTTGATAGTGGCTTATATCTTTTGGATCATGGTAGTGCTACTTTATCTGTTTTTGTTGCATCGAGTGCTTTTAAAGCATATTTTGAACTTTGGCACAGTAGATTGGGTCATGTGCCTCACAACATCGTTTCATATTTGAGAAAGTCTGGATGTTTGTCAGTTACCAGTTTGCTGCCTAAGCCTCATTTATGTCCCGCTTGTGAGATGGCTAAAGGAAAGCGTCTTTCTTTTAGTGATAATTTAAAACGCGCACAACACATACTTGATTTAGTTCATTATGATCTTTGGGGACCCTCACCTGTTATCTATCGAGCTTGCTACTCTTATATGTATTTTGAGGCTCTTGTTGAGAACCAATTTTCTACCACCATTAAAGTATTTCAAAGTGATTGTGGAACCGAGTTTCTGAATCATCGCATGTGATCACATTCTGCATCTAAGGGCATTCATCATCAGCTTTCTTGTCCTTACACTCCAGAGCAAAATAGTCGTGCAGAGAGGAAGCATCGACAATCCTGTCTCAGTGATGTGACGATGCTCTATCATTCCGGCCTTCATCATTTATTTTGGTATGATGCTTTCTCTACAGCAGTCTTCATCATCAACATGCTGCCAATGCCAGTTTTATCTGGTCAGTCTCCGCTCTCTGTCATTTTGGTACGACTCTGGACTACTCTAATTTTCATCCATTTGGCTGTCAAGTTTTCTATATTTATGCCCTTATACTGTATATATGTTGGCACATTGAAGTATCTCCTGTATATTTTTGGGTTACAGTTTGCAGTATAAGGTTTATCGATGTCTTGAACCTCTCACGAAGAAGGAGCACATCACTCGCCATGCTCGGTTTGATGAGTCATTTTTCCTGCTACCCATACTGGCACTGTTACAGATTTATCATCACTGGATGTTTATGTTTTTTTGAGCTTTTGTCTATTCCATGGGAGGTTTTTGAGTCATCTTCTTCAGCACAGTCACCCACAATTTTGGAAAACTTAAATCTTCCAACTTTACAAGAAGCTCAGGGTTCTTCAGAAAATTGCAATTGTTTGCCACAGGGTGACTAGCACCATGATCAACGACAGACAACGCCGATAGCAAAGCCTACGTCGGCGTCGTGTCATGTACTAGCTACCCCGGCCTCGCGTGTGCTCCACACGCCACTCCACCAGCCGCAGACGTCTTCTTCGACATCCCTGGCCGACCCTGCTCCTCTAGTGCCGCCATTGGCATCGTCCACCTTGGGAACCATGCCTGATGCCTCAGCATCCATGCTGTCCTTGAGATCCGTGCCTTCGCCGATTGTAGGTCCCTCTTCTCGGCATTCGATGAATACTCATTTGCACACTGGTTCTCTACGGTACGAGGAATTTTGTGATTATGATCTTTCTGATTTACTAAGTGCTTTATTTTCTAAGACCGAGCCACAGAGTTATCGCTCGACTATCAAGGATCCTGAATGGGTTGCTGCTATGGACTCAGAGATGGATGCCTTACGCACTCAACAGACGTGAGAGTTAGTTTCTCATCCTTAAAATGCAAATATTGTTGGTTATAAATCCGATGGCTCTCTTGACCGTTACAAAGCAAGGTTAGTTGCTCAGGGTTTTTTTTACAATTGCCTGACTTTGATTATGATCATACATTTAGTCCACTGGTGAAGGCTTCTACTATTCGTATTGTTTTGTCTATTGTTGTTCATCGCAATTGGCCATTGAGCCAGCTTGATGTCAAAAATGCATTTTTAAATGGCATTCTCAACTCTCCGGTTAACATTGAGTAGCCTGGTAGATACAAAGACCCAATGCAGCCTGATTGTGTTTGTCGCCTATGCAATGCCATTTATGGTTTAAAGCAAGCACCTCATGCTTGGTTTCAAAATTTCAATTCTTTTTTTATTAGTCTCAGCTTTGTACGAGTTCCTCTGATACCTTCTTATTTGTTTTCTCACAGGGTGCCTCTTTGCTTTATTTGTTGGTTTATGTTGATGACATTATTCTTACCGGGAATGATGGGCGTCTCATTCGGAAGTTTATTGATCGTGTTAATAAGGAATTTATTAATTACCTATCTTGGCACTCTACAATATTTTTTGGGTTTGGAGGTTGTTCGTACTTTCGACGACTTATTCCTTGGTCAGGTCAGATATGCCAAGAACATTTTACTGCGAGCTAGCATGCAGGATTCTGCGCCAGTTGCCATCCCATTTGTGGCTTTTTTTTGCAACTGTCAAGCTCTTCCGGTAAGCAGTTCGAAAACCCCACTCTTTATCGATCTTTGGTTGGTGCGCTATAGTATTTGTCGATTACACGTCCCGACTTGTCCTATACTGTGAGTACGGTCAGTCGGTACATACAAGCTCCTACTGATAACCACTACCAGGTTGTCACTTGGATTTTGTGCTATGTGCGAGGTACAGTTCAATATGGGCTCCAGTTTTGCGTAAATTCGTCCGCTTTACCAGCTCTGGTTACTCAGATACTGATTGTGCTTTTTGTATAGAGACATGTGGGTCTACATATGGGTATGCCATTTTTCTTGGTGGAAACTTGGTTTCATGAAGTGATAAGAAGCTGTATATAGTTTCTCGTTCTAGTTCTGAATCAGAGTACCGTGCTTTGGGTAATACTGCCGCGGAGCTAGCTTAGTTAATGAATCTTCTTTGGGACTTACGTGTGACGACGTGCGCCCCACATGTGTTGCTGTGTGATAATAATATTGCTCTCTTTCTAGCTCATAATTCAATTTCTCATAAGAGAGCCAAACACATTGATATTGACTATCATTTTGTGCGTGAGACGATGTCTTCTGGTAAGCTTAGGGTTACTCATGTTTCTACAGATTTGCAACTTGCTGACATATTTACTAAGGGTCTACCCTGTCCTCAGTTTGAGTTTCTACGTTCCAAGCTTTGCATTGCGACCAGTCCTACGATTCGCTTAGGGGGGGGGGGGTGTAACAGAGATATAGTTGATTTAGAATTAGGATAAGAAACGAATATCCTTTTTAATTAATTTTATATATCCCGTTACATATTTGTTTAAGTCTTATATACCCTTTGTACTCACCATATATATATACATATATATATATATATATATATAAATATAAATACACACATGCACAATCATGTGTGGGTTTTACATTCTATCATGCTTGACCACAAATATATGGATACTTATATCTATTAGAATATATATATACTATCAAATTAACATGAAAAATTTACTTTTTCCATCCTAGAATAAGATTCCTGCTTTACATTTTCATTCGTATCAGAAAATATTCCTATTTCACTTGTGCGTGAATCATCATTAACTGCTCCACTACATGACAGTTATAATTTTTTTATTTGAAACCGTTGTCTAGCCTATGTTCCGAACTTGGAATGTGTCTTTTGGTAGTCGAGTTAACAATAAATGATTCTAAAGTCGTTAGATGACGGTTGGTACGCAGTTGAAAGTGACATGCGATTGCTCTGTAGTTTACTTTGCGCATTTCAAAAGGCACTTCCAATGTTGAAACATGGGTTTGTAGTTGAGAAGGTTGTTGAACCGCCTACTAAGAAACCCTACAAATACATGCACTATAAATTACTATTTTAAGCCAATTCGAAGACGCTTCCGAAGGAGGAAATGCCTTCGAAAATGCACTTCCGAAGTCAGTGACTCTTTCAGATATGTCTCTGAAGTGCACTGAAATAGACAACAACGATTGAATCGCCGTATAAAAATCCTAAAAATATATGCACTAAAACCTACTATTTAAAGACAGATTCGAGACATTTCCAAAAAAAACCATCAATTTCGAATGGGTTTATGCAATGCAATAAAGTAAAAAACCCAAAATATTCCACTTTTATAATGGAGCGCATTCGTTTTTTCTTTCATTCATTCTTTCTTTCTTTCTTCCTTCCTTCTTCTCACCCCCTTCCCCCTAATATAAACACTTCCTCATTTTCCTTTTATATGCGAATATACAGCAATGACTTCGAATATGAAAAATGTGTGATGATAAACCTCATATTATTATGGTATGGTTTCTTCTCCATTTTTAATTTGTTAATGGTAAACCCACCTACCAATTTTGATGTGTTATTTTTCAAGGTGGATTGGTGATTGTTGTTTTAATGTTTATTATTATGGGTTCGATTGTAGATGAGTTAGATTTGAGCGTAAGGGATGAAGATGACAATAGTTGTGTTGTGTTGAAGATGAATGTTAATCAGTGTTCATATGAAGAATGAGACGATATGGTCGGTCTGAGTTTTTCTACTTCGACAGAAACTGAAAGTAGTCTTTTTTATAAACTTTTGAGGCCAGTTCCGAAGTCGGAAGTGGCTTCAGAAGTATTTTTCCGGTGTCGAAACAATTGACGGCGGCTAAAAATTAATATTCCACGACGCTCGAAAGTCCCATGGAAGGCAACGTTCAACGACCGTTGTGGAACCGTGTACTGAACGACCAATTCGTTTCAGGCAGTGCCAGGTAGGGTAGTTCTGAACTGCCGTACAATGCCTCAGTTCACCGCGGCTTATAGCTCTGTCCTGCACTAAATATTTCTTTATTTAAGTTGAAATTAGTGGATAAAATTTGACCAGTTCATTTCAATTCTCAATTTCCTCTATCACTTTAACATGCATAAATACCTGTAAAAAAATGTGATGGAGATATTACCTTAAGGAGACAAATTACCAAACCTAACTATCAATTAATTAATAATAAAAAGTGTGAATTCATCACATTTTGCAATATCTCTGCAAAAGAGTCCTGAATGTATACATTTGGAAAAGATGGTGACTACCAAACCCCAATTAAGTTGAAGAACCTCCACACAATCACACAGTGACGGTGGCTAATCACACCGAGTTGGGCACTGATACAGATTTGGCAAGCATGTTGCGTGATCCATACGGCCACCAAATCCTACAAAAACCCCTCCCATTCCACTTTCCGATGGACCATCATTCATGGGTTCTGAAAGAGATCTCGAACCCGACTTCTCCGGCGACCTCAGCAGCCACCATCTCTTCATCTCCGTCGTGATCCTCTCCTTCCTCACGTTCCTCCTCCTCTGCTTCCTCATTTTCCGGTCGGTTTTCTGCCGGGACCGCGTCATGCACGAATTCGCCGTCTCCCGGAGTGTTGCACAGCATGTGATTGAGATTCCGGCGCCGGACGAGACCGCCATCAATGGGCTGCCGGTGTTTGTTCACAACAAGGCCGAGGAAGTGGGAGATGAGAGCGAGTGCTCCATTTGTTTGGGAGTTTACGAGGATGGAGAGATGGTTAAGGTTATGCCGGATTGTCGGCATTCTTTCCATTCCAATTGCGTCGATGTTTGGCTTCGGAGCCGGCCGACTTGCCCGCTCTGCCGGCTCCCGCTGAACTCGAGCTCTAAACTATCTTCATATCTACCGATGCCGGTATCGTAGCTGAAAGGATGTGATCTCATTCCAATATTACGAGTTGATGAAGAGGTAAATCACGGTGTCCAAGAGTTAAAGATCCGTTGATCAATTTTCAGTGCCCATAGAAAATAATTTGAAAGTGATAATTACACTGGAAATTGTCGGAATTCGAATTCAAGCATTGAGTACTTTAAAAAGGATGTCCAATGAAGGTCTTCGATATTGGAGGCGAAGTTAGAAATTAAAATGATAGTTTGAGAGTTGATTTGTGTACAGTTTTTTTTATACAATTAATATAACACAAAGTCTTACTTTATGCAGTCTAAATTTTAGATAGAGATTTGTTCTGCAATTATTATAAATTAGAAATTAGGGTGGATTTTTTTCTAAAATTTGCTAATAAATCCAGGGACCTGCTGTACAATTATCAAAATGCTATAAATATTACAAAAAAAATCAGATTTTTTTATTTTCCCTTTTCTGATCAGAATTCTCTCCTCCGATCGGAATTTCATAACCGCTACCAACCGCTGTCGTTCCACCGATCGGAACCACCACTCCGCCGCCACACTTCTTCTTCTTCCGCCAGCGTCGCGACAGAGCTAGGGTTCCAGCGGCGATTTTTCTTATTCTGACGGCAAAGCCTCCAGATCGTGGCGGAGCCTCCACCGCAAAGCCTCAAGATCGCGGCTCCGGTGAAGCCTCTGCTATTATACCCTAGGTAGCCGACGAGGCGACTGCGAAGCTACGACGGAGCTTCGCTGAGCTTCTTCTTCCGCTGCTATGGCGAGGACGATGACATCGTTGTGTTGGAGACAATGCTCTGTTCTTCAGTCCTCTGTACGGCGACATTCCTGGCGGCACTGCATTGGAGACGATGACGAGCTTGCGACGGAGGAGCGCTGCAATTAACGAGCGGAAGAAGAGCAGATCCGGACGAAGAAGAGGGGCACGTGAGATGCACACACCCGAAGGAAGAAGACGGGCACGTGAGATGCACGCACCCGAAGGAAGAAGACGCACATGAAGCCACGCGATGCCTGTGATGACGACAGTGATGCAGCGCCTGAGGGCAACGGCTGAACTTCGACCTCTGAGAGGTGAGGTTTAATTTTGTTTTTTTTTGAAGACTTGCTGATGTTTAATATTTATTTGACTGAAGTTAATGTCATCAAATATTGTTTGGTATATTGGTTAGTACTCATGTTGCTGAGGGTAAAGGTCAAGGGTTCAAGTCTCATTTTGACCTTTTCATTTTGAAGACTTTATGTTCTTGATGTATATGCTGAGGTTTAATATTATCTGACTGAGTATGTGTTCAATAAGAGTCTATGGTCTAGTGGTTATTGCTTTATGCGTTGAGGTTGGTGACCCAAGTTCAAATCCTACCTAGAACCTTTTTTTTTAAAGAATTTTTATTCTTGAGGTACTATAGGTTTTTGTTGATGTTTTTAGCATTTTTTCCTCTTATGTTGATGTTTTTCATTATTCGGGTGAGATTTACTTTATATGAGTTGAAATTCTGTAGTTTATTTTGGGTGATACATATTGATATTTGTAGTTTTTTTAAAAAAAAATTCTCATGTTGATGTTTTTTATTTTCCGGCTGAGGTTTTGGTAATAGGAGTTGATGTTTGTAGTGTCTTTTTTCTTATGTTGATATTTTTCATTTTTTGGACGAGGTTCAGGTGTTAAGAGTAGATGTTTATAGTTTTTTTTAAATCGCTGATGTTTTATGATTTTCAGAGTGAATAATTTATACTCTTAAGGTAACGTAGCTTTTTTGTTGATGTTTTTTTAGTTTTTTTCTCTCATGTTGATTTTTTTTTTTACATTTTATAGATGAGTTTTAGGTGATAGGGGTTGATGTTTTTAGCTTTTTTGATGCTATGGTTGATTTTTTTATATTTTTTTTGGTAATAGGAGTTGATGTTTCTAGTATCTTTTTTTTCTCATGTTGACGTTTTTCATTTTTTGTTAGTGCTTCAAATGTAGGTTGTAGGTGTTTATTTTATAACTTGTGTGTTATGAAAACAAATTGGTGCTTAGAGTACAACTTGCAAGTGCTTCAATTGTTGTTTGTAAGTGCTTCAATCGTTGCTTGTTAGGAGTTGATGTTTGTAACATTTTTGATGATATGGTTGATTTTTTTTAGTGTTTTTTTCCTTACGTTGACGTTTTTTTTATTTTTGGTCAAATGTAGGTTGTAGAGGCTTATTTTATAGCTTGTAAGTACTTTAATCGTAGCTTGTAAGTACTTCAATCGTAGCTTGTAAGTGCTTCAATCGTTGCTTGTTAGGAGTTGATGTTTGTAGCTTTTTTGATGATATGGTTAATTTTTTGAAATATTTTTTCCTTATGTTGACGTTTTTCATTTTTTGTTAGTGCTTCAAATGTAGATTGTAGGTACTTATTTTTTAACTTGTAAGTGCTTCCATCGTTGTTTGTAAGTGCTTCAATCATTGCTTGTTAGGAGTTAATGTTTGTATTTTTTTAAAAAAAAATGATAATTTAGCTTTGTTGACGGTTATATGATTTTCAGTTGATTTTTTGTTAGTCATAGTCGAATTTTTTCCAATTTTTTATTAATTTTTTATTTGATTTTTTATATTTTTTTGATGTTTTATTTAATTTTTTAAATATATATTTGGCTGCAATTTTTTAGTTGATGTTTTATGATTTTTCGTTGATATTCTGCTATTTTCTTGTTTACCACATTCTTCGGCATTCTTGAGACATTCTTAGTGATAAGAGCAAGTTCTTCAATTCCATCATCACTGTCAGATTCATGGTTTTGAAGGCCAGCTCCTTCTGGACTTTCTTTGCAGGCTGTTGTATTGTCACCTCATAGGTCTGTAGTGATCCCATTAGTTCATCTAAGGTCATGGTGGCTACATCTCTTGCTTCTTCTATTGCTGTTACTTTCATAGCAAATCATTTAGGAAGAGATCTCAAAATATTTTCACCAATTTTGCTTCCTTGTAAACTTTCCCAAGTTGATACGCCATATTGGAGATGTCTCTGAGTTTCCCATTGCATATAGAAATAGTATCACCCTCCTCCATCTTCAGTTCCTCGGACTTTGTAGCCAACAGCTGTAGTTTGGATTCACGTATACAACTTGTTCCTTCATGAACAGTCTACAAGACATCCCAAGCTTTCTTTGCGTGTTGGCATGTTAAGGTGAGTTTAAACTGATTTTCATCCACCGCTGTGAAAATAGCATTTAACGCCTTTGAATTTGCCAATGAAGCCCTTAGTTCACCTGGAGTCCATGTAGACTTGCCTTTGACTTTTTCTTCTTTGTACTCGATTTTCCTTCTTTCTCATTTGAACGAATTTCAGCATCTTCAATGAGAGGACTCCATTCAGTTTCAGCATCTTCAATGAGAGGACTCCATTCAGTTCCAAGCCAGCTCATCTAGTGAACTTATGAACACTCGCATGCGAGCCTTCCAGTAGTTGTAATTTGTTCCTTCCAACAATGGTGGCCAAGACAAAGAAGCTCCTTCTCTGGTCGCCATTGGTAAAATTGGATCACACTTTCCTTGTCAAACCCAAGGTCAAACAAGTGACTTAGCTCTGATACCAATTGAAATTTAGTTTTACATAATTAATTCAATTATCATTACTATGTTCCAACATAACCTATCTAACCAAGCATGCAATAAAGTAAAGCATAAAGACACAAAACTTGGTTACGCAGTTCGGTGAAATTCACCTACATATGTGGGGCCTAGTCCAGTTCAGAATGAATTCACTAATCAGAAAGATACAGTACAAAGTACACCATACAATTATACTTATCTTATCTAACTATAACGTGAATCCTACAAGCTCCCCTTGAGATCGATCCACCTTGATTAGACTCCCTCTGACCTGAAACTCATTGACGCTGAATTTCCTCCTCCCAAAGAATTAAGGTATGCGATTCTGAACTTTGAACAACAGGTTACACATGTTGGAATATAGAATTCTGGCTCTCGCAATACTCTTGAATGATATAAAATCTGTATGCAAATTTTTTCTATTAAGTCCGTGAGTTAATGCAGCCGTGATGTCCTATATATATATATTCCATGAGCAGATCAGAAATCTTCATAATTATCTCCATAATATTCCTATTCCTTATCTGCCTCTGAAGCATATCCAAATCCCATAAATAAAAGGATTTTCCTAATCTCAAATATCCCATAAATCATTTTCCACAATTATAGGGATTTTTCATAAACCCAGTATGCTTCTACCACACGCCTAAAATACCATATTCCAAAATCTCCTTTCTTCCATAAATAAATATCCACACAATATTAGTCAACGGTTAAAACCTTTTAGACTTCAGCTTTCCGTATGCTTCAACATGGAAAGTCATTGCACACATGAAGTTTATTCCATCTCCAATTCTGATACGCATGAAGTCATGTGCAAATATAATTCCTTCTCCACATAAATATTCTGATTACAATAAAATTCCTTGGAGATTAGAATTATCAAATCTAATCCCATAAAGAAGGGAATTAATATGTTCCATCCAAATCCTTTCAACAGAGGATATTTATCAAATCAGTCTCAATTTCCACAAACCCAGTCCAATCCTATAAATATATGAATTGATTTATTCTTTAATAAAAACACCATGGACGAAAATACTTCTTCTCGGATTAAAACTCCAAATTCCGCATATCACTGAAATTACCTTCTTTGATGTTTCAACCCAACACTTCCATATTTGCACAACTTCCACAAATTGCCAACTAGATAAATCTAGACTTTACAATAAGTATGACAGTGGGAAATTGACAGAACCATCACGCAAATCATACAAGTTTCACGATGGTGACGGAGCGGCAGAGCGTTGCTGGAGACAGCAGGTTTCATCTGGAAAAGACTATTCCGCCCCAAAAAAAAATCACATGGGTTGCACATTGGGCGACGGAATGCCAATTTTACAGTTTGCCTAAACATAAGTGACACGACTTAGTAGTTCGATCATTTAATCGTCAAGAGTCCTAAAAAATTGGTGTCCGAAAATGAATGGTTGCAAAAGTTTAGTGGTCACAAAAGTCGTTTGCCCTATTAAATATAGATATCGGGAATTTAGCTGGATACAACTAAAATTACCATGTAAACAATGAAAGGATAAATTCCAGTTTGCCAGGGTTAGATTGACACTTTCATCCAAAACTTAGGGTTAGATTTGCACATTAGATTTTACAAGGTTAGATTGACACTTTTGACCAAAACATAGCGTTATTTTAGCAAATGTAAAATGTCAAATATATTCTAAAATGAAACAATCATTATTGCCTCCAAGGAAGAGATGAAGCAAAACAAATAACGTAAAATGTTTAAATTCAAAAGTTGGGGTGGACATCAGTTTGGTTTTCAAATGTTTTGGTTTAATCGATCTGGTTTAATCGGGTTGACCTCTTACAAATCCAAAATCGAAAATTGAACCATACTTAGAAAACTAAATTCAATTTATTCATAATCGATTTTTTGATTTTTGGTTTAAATTGAAATATATTTGAATAAACTAATTCGGACAAAAAATACAAATACACATAAACATTTCATGACTACCTAAACATTACATGTACAATTACAAATTGTGCATTTTTTCTTTAATAAAAAAGAATTAGAATGTATAAACATGACATTTGCTACCTAAACATGAACAATAAAAATCCGTGTTTAATAAAAATTAAAAGACATCAAAATCTAAACTACACAAATCACAATCGGTGCATAATGAAAAATTAAATTATTCAATTAAGTAGTTTTGAAAGAAGTACGGAATGGAACTATTAGGAAATGAGATATACAAATATGGTAAAAAAGTTTCAATTTTTCTAAGGAAACTTTATTTTCTTCATTTTTATTAGAATTCCCATGTTAAATTATTGTTGTGAAATTGATATTATTTTGTAATTTATTGATGTATATTTGTAACTCGGTTTAGACAAACTTTTGGGAACGATCGTTTTTCCATAGGTTTATGGAAAGACGATGTTTAATTAGAATAATGAAAAGGTAAAAGTTTTTAGTTGTAATATTAAAAATTTATTATACAACATGTAGAAGTTAAAAAGTTTATGACCCGATTAATGCAACCCAAAAATTTTATCTTTATATCTTATAATTTACATTTTAAACCTAGCTTGGTCTTTCCATGACTTATGGAAAGACCGTCTTTTAAGAGACGGACGACAAAATCTTGGGAAAGGCCGTCTTTCCATAGGTTTATGGAAAAATGGTTTTAATTAGAATAATAAAAGATCTTAGTTGCAATATTAAATATTTATTATATAACGTGTGATAGTTATAAAGTTTATAACCCGATTCATGCAACCCAATGTTTTAAAAAGTGCGTCTCTTGAAAGACGGTCTTTCCATTAGCCATGGAAAGACCAAGGTTAAAAGTGCAAATTAGAAGAAATGAAGACAAAATTTTTGGGTTCCATGAATCGGGTTATAAACTTTATAACTACTACACGTTGCATAATAAAATTTTAATATTGCAACTAAGACCTATAATTCTAATTCAACCCATCGTTCCATATGCCTATGGAAAGACGGTCTTTCCCAAGTAGTAGTTGTATGGAAAGGTAAAAGGTCTTAGTTGCAATATTAAAATTTTATTATGCAACATGTAGTAGTTGTAAGTTTATGACCCAATTAATGCAACCCAAAATTTTTATCTTGATTTATTCTAATTTGTAGTTTGAAGCTTGGTATTTTCATAACTTATGGAAAGACCGTCTTTCAAGAGACCGTCTTTCAAGAGATGGACTTCTCAATTTATGGATCGATTTTGGATTTATGTTTAAAAATCATAAACCATATTTATAATTGAGTCCGTCTCTTGAAAGACGATATTTCCATAAGTCATGAAAAGACCAAGGTTTAAAGTGCAAATTAGAAAAAAATGAAGATAAAATTTTTGGGTTGCATGAATCGGATTATAAACTTTATAATTACTACATGTTGCATGATAAATTTTTAATATTGCAACCAAGACTTTTTACCGTTTATTATTCTAATCAAACTCTGTCTTTTCATAAACCTATAAAAAGATGATATTTCCCACAACTTTGCCTTCATAATTCAATTTAATTAATTTAAATATTTGAATATTTAATTTTGGTTCGATTTATCAAAAGGGTAAGGTAATCATAAGATGGACGGAGGAAAAGAAAAGGTATAAAAGGAAAAGAAACCATAAATACACGGGGTTCGGCAATATACTGTAAGCTCTTGTTAGTTGGAAGAAACTAGGGGAGAAACTAAGAGGCTATTTAGTTCTGTACGCTAGAAAACACTACTAGTGTAATCCCTCCGTCACATAATAATTAGACTATATATTTTTTCACGATTTTTAATGATTATATTTGAAAGTTAATATTTTTATTTACATATAACATTTTTGCATAAAAATTTATATTTTAAAATTTGATGTTAAGATAAATCTAACAATGTCTCAAATGATATTTTTATTATACATATATTAATTTATGTTCAGGGTCAAAATTTACCAAGCTTGACTTTAAAAAATAAATACACCAATAATAATCTTGCGGCGGGGAGTAGTAAATAGTGAAGGAGTAATAAGGGATGATAAATTAGTAATTAGTGAAGGAGTAAACTAGTGTAGTAAATAGTGAAGGGGTAATGACTCTATTGGGTAGAGTTGTGCTTATAAGCAAATCTGAGTTATTTTGAAGGAAATGGGAGGTCAACTTCTGCAATCCCCCCCAAAAAACTTCTACTTTTAAAATAAATGGTTTTTTTTATCATTTTACGTAAAACACTGAAAAATGTTTTGCTTATAAGCAAAACAACTTATAAGCCCTGTCAAATATAGCCAATAAGGGGTGAGAATTTATTTTGTAATCAATTTAAACGGCCACCGACGATTATAATAAGTGAAATTGACATCAACTTAACTAGTCCTTATTAATTACTAATTTAGTGCAATATATAAATTACATGCTAATCAGACTAACTGCATGTACTATTACATAGTAGAAATCCAATTAAATTGTAACATCGTCCTTGGAGGTATTTACTCGCTTTCGGCAAAAATCATGACCACTTGGTAGACAGGAACGTATCACACATCAATATCTTTATGTCAAACAGGGATGTTCAACAACTATAACAACACTTGATCCAAAACGTGATAAATATCGTCCAAACTAGACGCACCTTGAAAAACACTGATTGAAAACATGACTCCTCAAGGAGAAACACACGATTTATAAAATAAGATCGGACAAAATACATCGCCATGAACAATTAAATTGAGTGATCATTATGAATACAACAATCTACTCTATTAGGTCGAAGAATGGTACTAATGTGTAGAAATAAATCCATACTTATTGAATGACATAAACATTAAACAAATATCAATTAAAGACATTACTGTTTCATCTTCTAGAAAAGAAGATTGAAGAAGAAGAAGTAAAGAAGATTGAAGAAGAGGAGGTTTGAGTGAAGGAGTAAAGGGGTGAAGTAACAGGGGATGAGAAATTAGTAATTTGTGAAGGAGTAAAGGGACGAGAAATTCAAGAAAAAGGTGGTCCCGGCGGGGCTCGAACCCGCGACCTTCGGCTCATAAGACCAACGCTCTAACCAACTGAGCTACGGGACCATGACACTTAGTCTTATCCAACGTTATTATTTGTTTTAGTTTTATGTAACGAATTAGTTGGAATTACCATCATCCATTAGCAGTGGCGGAACTAGGGGGGGGCGAGGGGGTGCTGGCGCCTCCCCTAAGATCCGGCGGCCCGGAATTTAGGCCTAGGGCCACCGGAGACCACCGGATTCCGCCCCCCCTTGAGTTGTCGTCATTGCCGGAGCGAGGGAGTGGCTGGGGAGGTGCCGAGGTGGAGGCGAGCAGCGGCGTGGCCGTGGCGTGAAGGCGGAGGCGGGCAGCGGCTGCTTGAGAGGCCGGCGGTGTGGCGGAGCGCGGTGGCGCGCGCAGGGCCAAGAACGAGACGGGAGGGAGTAAGCTGAGGAAGACACACATTTTTTATTTTTTTTTTGGTATAACTAAGCAAAACGACGTCGTTTTGGCTAAGTGAAACGACGTCGTTTTGCTTAGCGGGTTAAAAAAAAATAAAAGGCCAATTGGGCTGAGCCCAATTGGCCCAAACAAAATTAAAACCTAGCGGGACGGTAGTAGCAGCAAGCCACAAAGGCAGAAATATATTGCCTCTCCATTCTCCAATACTCCATCCGGCATCCGCCACTGCGCACACACCGCCGCTGGCCGCCGCCGTGCCGCCGCCGTGCCGCCGCCGCCGCCTGTAAAAAAAATTTTTAACCTATTTTTCGCCCCCCCTAATATATACTCCTGGTTCCGCCACTGTCCATTAGTACAAACAAAAGCAACTGCCGAAGTGAATGCCTCGTAGATATCAACTACCACTTTACTAATTACCACATAAACCCTAACACAACACTTTTTCAAACAAACCAACCATTTTTTTTTCCACAAAAGCAAATGGCTTATGCAAACATCCACCCCAGATCCCACTTCTCATTCAATCCAAAGCCATTCGTCTATCCTTATATTCTTTTCTATATACTGTATGTAAAATCTTACCATAGACTGCTGTGGCAGAACCAAACCGATAAATAAGGGAGATTGAAAGAATAACAGAGTAGTTTATGCAATAGAATCATACGACACCTTAACGTCACGTTATAAATATCATCACTCCATATAAATCACACTCTGTAAAACCACATTGGTCGAGGTATCAACCTTTCTATTGACTGCTCTTCATTGTACAAGATGTTTGAGGTCATGTGATTCTCATTCCTCATCAATAAGTATACATTACAAGCTGTCATGTTCTACAATGCTAATAAATCTACTCATTAGCTTCCTAAGCCCAAAGGGCAAGGATAGACATGGTTGTAGAGCCAAGAACAAGGGCAATAAAAGATGTCTTCTTCAACCAATGCGCCGAGTTCATCAGCTTGTTATGGAAGAAGTCTAGAGCTATGAGATCAACTAACGCCATGTAAATCAGAATCCCGGAGGACAAAGAGCCTAGCAATCCTTCCAAGATCAGTGCATTCGCACTGGTGTCGTCCAACCCTGTTACTGAAAACAAGATCATCCCTAAGGCTATGCCTAGAGGCGTCGTCACAGAAAACATGAAGCACATGTAAGCCGTTGTCCCCAAGCTGAATCCCGCCTGCGAAGAAGGTAAAACAAAACAAAGAAGGCAAGCAAGAACAACGTTCAGTTATACACCAGTCGAACAAACACGATGGCAGTATATGATTCATATAAAGGACCCCCCAAAATGGGATAGAAACTTACTAGTTATGGAACTAACATGAGTTTTTAGAATGAAAAGGAGAGAACTCTGTTTTTCATTCATTGTAGATAATGGCAACGAGTGAATCCTGTTTGAATTGAGAACAGGTCCCAATTCAAATTCTTCAAGAGAACAGGATCACAGAAAGGCTCTACTTGAAAAACTCGTCTAATAAAATATAAATGGCACCTTAATTTGCAGCCAAAGTACCAATCTTTTACTTCCATAAACTACTCTCTGCAGCCTACAACAATAACAATCAAGTCTCTATTCACCTATGTGTTTCGTTTGTATACGTAGATCGTATCTAACCTTCGTGTTCTGTCCAGACATACTATAAACTACATTGTACTCTTTATGTTTTCTTAAGTTTGACATACTTTCTACTCTAGTCAATATGTCACGCTTACTTCTATGGCAAGTGAGTCATTCTCATCCGTTCATTAATCTTTTCGCTCTCCAAACACTGTCTTTTTCTATGTTAATCATTCTCACTCGCTCTCCAAACTCAATTATCTCCCGACATTTCAACTTACTTAAAAAACAACGATGCGAGTACCTGAGCAATACAACCTCCAAGCCCCATCCCTTCGAAAATCTGATGGAACGACAGCGCTACAACCAACGGCCGGATGGTGCACTTATTCTGAGACATCCCCATGGTCACACCGATGATCACAGAATGAAAAATGATCCCAATCTCCAACACCTGCGACACCAGCCTCTGCTTCAGCTTCACCAACTCCTCCGCCTGCGCCGCCTCCACCTCCGCCGCCGCAAGCCCCATCTCCACCGCCGCCGGCTTGCCGATCCTCGCATACCCAGAACCACCCTTCACCGCCCCACCGCCGCCGTGTCCGCCGCCCTCCACGTGGGCGCTCGCCGTGAGGTCGACGAAGAGCGCCGTGAGGACGCCGACGAGGGTGATGAGGCCGGAGAAGGGGAAGTCCTTCCACGGGTGGCGCGACGACACGTGGCAGTCGGCGAGTGCGTCGAACGCGTCGGGGAGGACGTGGACGAGGGAGGTCGAGAGGATCACGCCGGCGGCGAAGCACTTGATCAGCAGAACCGCCTTGTCGTACGCCGGCTTGCCGTGGAAGAGACGCGCGAGGAGTACGGGGAGGGAGATGCCGGCGACGCTGGTGAGGAAGATGGCGAGGATCGAGACGTACTTGAGCGCCGCCGCCGCCTTGCCGTCCCGGCAGGATGCTGCCCGGAGCGTGTCGGGGGAACACAGAGGCGGCATGTCGGGAAAACTGAGGAGAAGTTGTTCGAGGAATACTAGGATGGGAGTATAACTGATGAAGATTGTGAATGCGTGCAAATAGCAAATACTGGTTTTTTTTTACTTTCCAGTTCCACTGATAGTACAACACCCTTACGGCATGGATGAGCTACAGTGCCCAGTATAGTGACGTGGGTGAGGGAGTTTCATTCTATTTTCCCCTTTTTTTAAGAAAATTATTAGAGCCCGTCTCTTGCAAGGCGGTATTTCCACACGTCATGAAAATACCAAGGTTTAAAGTGCAAATTAGAAGAAATGAAAATAAATTTGTCGAGTTATACGAACCGGGATAAACTTTATAGCTAGTACACATTGTATAATAAATTTTTAATATTGCAACTAACATCTTTTACTTTTTATTATTCTAGCTAAACCCCGTCGTTCTCAAGGATTTGCCAAATTATTTTGCAAATTGATATAAAAATAGATAAATATCAAATGAATTTTTAAAAAATATATAATATTTAATTAAATGGTAATTTAGTTAAAATTTAACGAAGACTCAAACACAAATCCGGACAAATCAATTTAAAAATTAAAGTGTACACAAAAATGTGATTGTGATATTGGAAAAATAAAACATAAATTTTAAAAAATTCAACTCAAACTATTGAAACATGTATATACTCCCTCTGTTTCTCTATTAGTGGCATCATATATTTAGGTGTTTGGATTTAGTTAAAAAAATGAGTGGAGAAAAATGAATGTAGAAAGTAATAGAACGAATTGATGAAATTGAAGGAATATTACCAAAAATGAAAAATG
The DNA here is from genome assembly GCA_037428765.1 of Rubia yunnanensis. NCBI lineage: Eukaryota > Viridiplantae > Streptophyta > Magnoliopsida > Gentianales > Rubiaceae > Rubia > Rubia yunnanensis. The sequence goes on from CM075062.1 coordinate 138,168,995, forward strand.
TGCCAATATAAAGAAACAACTCAAAAATGAAAGTGTGCCTAATAAAGAAACGAAGGGGAGTACTAAATAAGAATATTAATACTTCCTCCATTTCTATGAGTTTGACACATTTTCCTTTTTTTGAAATATTCTTTCAATTTTATCCACTTATTCTACTTTTTCTATCTAAACTTAATTCCATCTACTCATTTCATTCATCATAAATCCAAGCAGGTATATTTATAGTATCAAACCCATAGAAAAAAAGAGGGGTTAGAATTGTTAGGTAATAATAGAATTTGTATTTGGCCCACTAAAGACAAAGCCCCAAAAGAATCATTTGGGCCTAAAGGCCTAAGGCCACATGAGAGAAATACTAGAACCTCCTAAAAGGCAAATATAGAAACAACACACATTACTAGGGTTGATTTGTACCGTATTCGTGTCGTGTCCGTGCTATATTTTAGTTTGGATATAACTTAAGTTATATTATTGAGCTTATACTTATCGTGTTTCGTGCTGTGTTGTTAAGATAAAAGTTGCCCCATGGTCCACCCACATGTTTCAAGTTTTTTGTGTCGTGTCGTGTTTGATCCACGTGTTGAATAATGTCGTGCTTGACTAAATGATCAAGTTTGCGAACCAAATTTAGTAAAAGAAACCTGTAAAAGAATCTTGAGAAAAGTGCTAAAATAACCTTATCTTTTGATTGAAAGTACCAACATAACCCTGCAATTTTAGAAAGTGTCAATCTAATCTTTGACTCTGCAGATTTTTTATTCAATCTTCATTTGGGCAGATTTTATGAAAAAAGATGATTTCTCCCTTGAATTAAAAAAAGATAAAAAATAAAAATCCCAACGCCTCTTCCTCTGTTCTTCCCCATCCATTTGCAGTGGGTATGTGTCGTCACCTTCCCCCTTTCTTCCCCCACCCATTCTTCCGTGATTATTTTCCCTCGATTAGCCACAAAGCACTTCCCCGATTTTTCCTTTTTTCTTCTCCGGCCTAATCAACTGTACAACCCCCGATTTTGTGGCTCGACATCTTGATGGGATTTGAACCCGGTTTGTCAAGAATGACCTTATCATCCCTTGTTTTGGGTCAGGTGTTTGTTTTCTTGGGTCGGGATCAAGGGTCAGCGAGGTGGGCAAAGAGAGCGACGAGGTGGCGGTTGGGGACGAGTATGAAGTTGGAAGCGATTTGAAGCTGGAGCAGAGCTTTGACCGACGAAGTGGAGGAGTCCAGCAAGGTGGCTTTCCGCAGGTGGCGGGAGACTTGTTAGAGGGCTCCGAGAATTTTCAGGACTTGGTGGTTGTGGGAAGAAGTTACAGTAGCTTGTGAAGCTGCTCCGTCGTCTCATCCATGGCGAAAGATCGATCAAACTGTGTAATTAACCAGAGAAATCCAGTACTTTTAATGGGATGAAATTGGATGAGTTGAATTGTTATTCAACAACAGAGTTTTAAGAGCATCCACAATGGGAGATCCTTAACTCCACTTTTCATAATAAGGAGCACTCCTCATTTAAGGAGTACCATTGTGGAGTTCTAAGGACCGCTCCTTAATAATGAGCCGCTCTTTATTTAAAGAGCTGATACCTCTTTATTTGTGCAAATGCCAACCAACCAATGATTGACATTTGGCATTGCATTTTTTGCATTTTGAGTTAATTATAATTTAAAATGAAAAAAATCTTGCTGAAAACCTTCTAATGGTAACAAAATTTTGGCTTATAAATACATACTCCCCCCATCCCACTAAAAATTGGTTTTTTGTTTTTTCAAAGTCAAATTTCGTAAACGTTAACCCTAAATTTCAACTAATATGTACATAATCAAAATATCACGGGAGATATTGTTAGATTCATCTTAACATCCATTTTTTTCTAAATATTAATTTTTATGCAAAAATATTATATGTAATTAGAGATATTAACGGTCAAACATGATCATTGAAGACCGTGAAAAAGTAAATTAGCAATATTTAGTGAGATGGAGGGAGTATGCACATCCAACTTAGAGCATATATATTTTTCAAACGTTATGGAAATAATATTCAAATCTAGTTTTTTAAAGAATTACCATGATATTGATATTAATATTGATAATTCCAAGTCATTTAAAATTTCATATAAAGTATTATTTTGGATGAAAGAATAAACATGTTTGTTTAATATTTATATATTCAATGCAGTATAATTTTTTAATTTGCATGATATTGGTATTTTATAAAATTTAAATTTAAATGTTTTATTATTATAGGTGGTGATGTGGCGCTGAAGAAGTGGTTATCAAATATCATTCCATTGTTGGTAGTTGGTTCTTACCTAGTTTTTATCAAAATTGATGATGTGCACTTAAAAAGTGCTACTTAAGTCGACTACCATTGTGGCTGTTCTTAGTATTTTGTCTTTATTTCGTGTGTGTGATTTGTATGCATTGTACCAATTGGTGTTTGGATTTGGAGGTGGTGGCCCTAGTAGAGGTCAGGCCATTAAAGGCGGCAATAGAAGGCAGTTTGGAGGGAAAAATGCGAAACCGCCTTAAAAAAGGTTTCGAACTCGGAACCTCAGTTCGTATCTTGCCAAAATTTTTTAAAGGCTGTTTAAAATCCTTTAAAGGCGGTTGTTTGAAAACTGCCTTTAATTACCCTTAGTTAATTAAAGGTAGTTATTTATCAAACCGCCTTCAAGGTGGTTAGACACAACCACCTTGAATTGTGCGAGGTTCCAAAATACCTTACGAGTTTGTAGCTTTTAACTAAAGGCAGTTATGTAGTTAACCTCCTTTAATTACATTAATTAAAGGTGGTTAGACATAACTGCCTTAAATTGTCCATGTTTCTGAACTTGGAACCAGGGGCCAATAACCCTTTCGATTTCGGAACCATTTTCTCTTTGACCCTAGTCAAGGAAGTGAGACCTTTCGAACTTGGAAACAAGATCAGATAACTATTTCGAGCTCGAAAAGGTTTGAAATTGTGAATTATTTAAAATTTTTGTGGGTTTTGAGTTCGGAACGCACTCTGTATTAAAAAAATAGGGTCAACAATTTTATTTCTCCACAACATTGATGAAGAAGGGTGTTCTTCCATTTCTAGTCCAATATTGATGAAGAAACAAATCTAATACATTCAAGTGCATCATTTTCCATTGGTGAAGGTAAATTGTATATGAATTTATTACTTGAAATTAGGGTTTGAAATATATACTGTATATATGTAGAATTAGGGTTTGCGTAGAGGTTCATTTGTGGTTGGTTATGATTATGCTTGTGTGAATACTAATGGGTTGCATTGTAATTGACTTGTAGCATAATGAATTAGAATGAGCTCACTGGTAATGATCTTAGGAAATCTCCCGATTACATGCCATTGATTGAAACGTTTTTAATGGTAGCGTTTGAAGATTCCTCCAAACAAGGTTTTGTGCGAGCCCGATGCCCGTGTAAAGATTGTAGAAATGATGTTTATTTAGTGAGGAAGAAATTGAGGCAACATCTAATAATGAGGAAGTTTAAAACACCTACACTGCTTGGCTATAACATGGGGAAATAGGTCAAACTTCTCGTACGAGTGAAACAAATAACAAGAATGTGGAAGATGATTAGATTGGAATGTTGAATTTGAAACAGACTTCTCATTTCTCCCATTTATTATCTTCACCAAGCACCAATTGCTTATGCTGAAACCAACCCTCATCATAAAAGTCTAAGCACATAGGTCGATCATTCGGCTAAACGGCGGCCTTCTTGATCATAATCGTGATCAAGCCACCATAAGGGAGCTCATTATTTTTTGTGTTGGCAGACTTAAGCATACTCATTAGGATGGTGAACCTGGGGTTTATCTTCTTTCCCTCAATCATATAGTAGAATAGTATGAGGCTACCAATAGTCGGCTCACACGTGTGACCACCCATCGGGAGGACTTTGTGCTCAACCACCAATTGCCATATGCCATAGCTCTGCGTCGAGCCCGGGCCACCCATTTCTATTAAAGTAATTCTTAGCCATCACTACGGGATCTGATACGAATTAGGTTTCTTTATTTATCTCTTTTTCCCATTGGATTTTTTAATGAGGTATTGGGATCATTTATTTTATTTTAGAATAAGGTCCATTAATTCAGCCATGTTGGCCTTGAAAGAATTAATGTTTTGGTCATGCATTTATTTTAGGTGTTAGAATATCCAATTCTGATTTGATTAGAATTAGATTTGGTAAGATTAGATAAGGTAATATTCATTCAAGATTTATCTTGAAGAATATAGTCATTTATTTTAGGTAGTCTAGTTAAATATGGTTTTAGCTTCTTAAAACTGTCATAATCTTTTTCAGTTTCTTATTGTATTTTTTGAAGACCATACTTATGTACTATAAATAGGGGTGGTATTCAACATTATTTTTACCAACAAGACTTTTCATCAATCAAATATACAACCTTTTGAGTTCATACTCTTTGCTTGCGAGCTATTCCATTGTTGGTTAACCCCGAGGGCTAGTTAAGTGTCAATAAACCTTGTGATCTGATCCTGAGGGCTAGTTAGAGAGCAAGTCAAAATTGAGTGTACCCCGAGGGCTAGACCTTGAATTTCGTATGGCATTGAAGGGTCTGCGAGTTCCCTTATTTTGTCAAAGATCTTAATTCCGCAATCCAGATTCTTCTCAGGGGGATTCATATCAGGATCTAGTGGGGTAGCTTTGATTACCGATGACCAACTCTGTTGGTGATAAATTTTGCAGGGGCCATGGGGATCGTCGGCTATCAATTTGTCAAGGGTGGTGTAGGAGCTGCCTAGGGCTTCACAAATTGTGTACTTATTCACCAAAATTTCCTTTCCATTCACCAAAGTCACATCACAGGTTTTTAAAAAATGTCCTAAATTTGCATAAAACTGAATAACCCCGTCCACATAAATGGGTTCTTCCAAGCACATCAATCCATCAAGATGTTGTTCTTTAAAATTCCTCAACAAATATCCTAAGCCTAAATCTTCAATTAACGATGCACGAATGACTTTAGCATTAATCACTTTATGTTTGGAGAATTTGACACACCTCTCCCCCGGTTTTGTGTTGAAAAACCAATTGGATGCTCCATCTTCAGTGTATGGGTTATGACTCCGGTCATTGGATACACCTGTGTTCTTCTTAGTGTATCGTTGCTTCGACATTGTTCTAGGATTTGTGAATTTGTTGATTTGGTGAAGACTGGGGTTTTTGTGGGGAGAGGGAATTGGGGAGGTTTTTGAAAATCGTTTGTAAATGAGCTTGTCAATTGAGGGATTTTTAAAAATATTTCCACTGGTTCTGAACTCGGAAGCTATTCAGAGGGTTTTTCAAAAAGAGGCAAATATATTATGAGTTTGGAAGTAAATATGACGGGAAAGAAAATAGGCATTAAGGCGGGTTTCAAAGGGTCTTAAATACCCTAAGAAGACCCTCCATTTCCCTCCAACTCTCCCCACCAAAAATCCTTTTCTCCTTTATTAAATCAATTTTCTCTTCATCCATTCTCCATGATTTCTTCACAAGTTGATGAAAGGTTAGTGTCAATGCCTAAGACTCCTTCAATCATCTCTCATTTTTTCCATCTAACATATTTTTTCTCATTTTTGAGGGGGATGATGATCAAGGAGAAGAAGGCTTGAGGAAGAGCAAGATTTCATCAAATTGATGCTTCCATTTGCGTATTATTAAGGTTAGTGTTATAAACCCTTAAAATTGTTGTTCTTCTTAGTGTTTTTATGAATGTTTTGTTTTACGTAGGGCTATTAGGATTTTTTTTGTTCAATGTTATAGTTTTTGGATATTCTATTGACTGTCACTTTTTTTATGCCGGGTTGTGAAAACCTAATGAATATTAATATAATATTGTAAGCATTTTAATATGAAGGGGATCCCATGTAATGTGGCATTTTTCTGGCCTAAACTGTATATTATGAAGTTAGTGTCGTGCATGAATTTAGCATATTTTGTTGTAGGAAAAATATGTCCAAGAAACGGACTTGTGATAATGCATCATGTTCACAAAAATAGCTATGGTAAGACTACGAGATTCGGTTGCGATGACAATGACTATCCTACAAGGTAGGAATAGCCAAGACCCATTGTATAACTTTAGAATGTAGGATGGCTAGGTAGGAGTTAACTTCGTTAGTTTTTACTAAGTTCGGAAAGTGTTTGTCCAAAGATTGTCCCAAATGGCCTAGTTGAGCCGCGAAGATTGGAAGAACAAGGGTTGACATTTGGTTTGATAGTTGCCATGACGTACCAAAAGACTATAAGGAGACCCTATGTATGGAGTGCAAGGTAACGTTAATGGTCATAGTGTATTCGCAAAAATATTTTACTAATCAAATATTCTAAATTTACCATCGTCTCTAAATCCTCATAGAGACCCTTTGAAATTGAAGCCCCGGATGTGACATATATTAGGAAGAAGGAAACGACCATGCTGTGCAAAAGTTGGCGGGAACACAAATATACTTTGTCGAGGGAGTACATATTTTCTTCAGAAAAAGGTGATCGCCTGTGGATGACATACACACACATTCAACCAGATAGTTGGGAGAACCACAAGAGAAGGGCTTTGGAGAATGATTCTAACGTTAGTAAAGTTAAATAAATTTTAGGCAAAAAAATTAAATGAACTAGTTTTGGGTGTTAAAATATCGCTAACAACCTAACATAGGGTACGAGGAAAGAAAAAAATGCCTTTCCGGTTTGAATAAAATGCCGCACTGTTTAAGCCGTGGCGGGTATGGATTAGCGGCAATGAAATTAGTAGAAGAATGCCTTGAGAAAGATATTTAAATTGCAATCGAAGCCGGGATGACCTAAGAAGAGGCTCGCACAAAGGTAAACCAATGGATGTGGATGACATTGATAGGTGGGATCTATTACTCAAAGGCCGACAGAACAAGGAGGGTGAACATAAGGAGGAGGATATAAGAGAGTTGCCGAACGTGGTATACAGTTTATCCGGACTTTCTATTTATTCATTCACATATTTTCTGTTCACATGTGCTAACATTTTCCCATTATATAATCACTTAAGAAAAATTAAAGAATGATCAATTAGAAGGGAAATTCATACCCTCCTTCAAGCATGATATTCTTTGTGAGGCAACAAATAAACCGGACCATGTGGGGGGGTTTTTGACACAACGAGAGGCATTTGTAATTACCCAGTACTATGGTCGTGCACAACTATCACAGATCCACACATTGCAAAAATATGCCCTTCAATAAGAGAAATGAATTGAGCAACAAGACATTCTCATTTGGAAGTTGATCCAACATATGGGCCTACCTCTTCCAAAAAAAATGGGATGCTTTAACGCCCGATTGGACTCCCCCATCAAGAGGATCACACCACTCTCCCAAAGATGTTGAGGTTAATCGGGAGGCAATTATCCTAACTCCTAGAGATGAAGTCGACAACCTCAACAAGTCCTTACTCGCAAGTGATAAAAGATACACGTTTAAGTATATCAACTCTTTCATATGAATTTTGTGTAGGATATAACATTAATAATTGGTGTGATGTAGGGTTCACATGTTTGTGAGTTATACACTGATCAAGATATTGGTGGTAGACCACTACACGTTGCCGATGGTTTTTTGCCTGAGCTAATGAGGCATCATCACACCATACCAGTTCCAGAAGTTTTTTCAAGAGTATCTCTAGAGAAGGCGTTGGTAAGGGGTACCACATTGCCAGTTCCAAATGAAGAATACAAGACTGTCGGTGCCACTCGTGGAATGTTTCTTTTGTGGCCACGTAGACTAATTTATGTCGATCCCATTAAAGATCGGCATTTGAAACTCAACCCGTCAACAACACCTAAAGAGTCATAGCTACAACAAAATCGGAGCAAGCTACACCGAAACGGGTCGAAAGAGCACCTAAACCGGTTCAAATAACACCAGACAATATTTGACAACCGGTACCAAGGGCACAAAAAGTGCCCAAAGACTCATCTCCCTTTGTGCGAGTGATATACAATTGGCTTCAACAACATGATCGCAACTCAACTTACAGATTTCATGGAAACGATTGCGTATTTGGTGCAAAACGGGATATCATCGCCCTGTGGAGTGATTTTGAGGACCTTTGGAAATGTGAGCAAGTTACTCAGACGCTAATGTCCATTTACACCCCGTGAGTTCAATATAAACATATTTAATTCATATTTTCATTTTATTACTTTCTCATTCTATACGACTAATGTTCAAATTTTATAAATTTAAAGGTACATGTATTTTATGTATAATCTAAAGAAGGCATGGATTTGATACATGTGCCCGGGGATGACCCAAGAAATTGGTTGAACAAACCAAGAGAGAGTCGACTACTTTCGCAAAAACATTGGGAGGAAGGATAAGAAATTATTCATTATGCCCTACATTGAAAGGCTATAGTTACAAAATTATTTAATTTTTACAAACATTATTTACGCAATGATATCAACATAAATTTTCCCGTGTTTTATGTTTAGTGACCATTAGCGATTGATCATGATTGTTCCGGAAACAAAACAGGTATATTGGATGGATCCCTTGCACTTCCAACCATCGGAAGCATTTGTAAAGATTTTGGAGTCCGCCATGAAGGACACTAGTGATGATGGTGGAATCGAAATGGATGTGGTCGAAATCAATGTTTGAATTGTAGTTCAATTATTTTTTTTTCGTGTTTCGATTCAACTCTAATTTGAAATTATTTCAATTCAGTACAAGAAACAAGCATAAACATGAGGATGCGGCTATTACGTAATGTTGTACGCAATAGAATGCATAGAAGTCGTGATGTTGGATTCACTTGAAATTGGCAAGGAAACCATACATTTGGTCAACTAAACAGTAATTGTGTCTTCAATCATCTTTAACAGCTAGCTATTTTCTTGGAGTCATAGCTTCTTCCTAGGGCAACAAGGCCCTATTCGAAGGAAGACATCAACAACATCCAGAATTGTTTGACTAGGCATCTCATTCTCAACGCTTTGTAACCTTCGCAAACCCTAAATTGGTAGAGTGACACATATTTGTTAATTTAGTATGACGTGTAAGTTTGGAAAATAAATGTGTTTATTTCTATTCATATCTATAGATTATTGCTTTGTTAGCCTTTTCTATAGATTTTTGTTAGTTTGTAGAATGATTTTATGTATTGTGTTACAATTGTGGTTGTTGAAAGAGGCCTATTTGAGCCGGGAAAATGAATGTAAATTGTGTTTTTGACCATTGGAGCCGTCGGCTCTTCCGAAATCGGAACATTGTCCCTTCAAGTTTCTAAGAGCCGAATTCACTTCCAAACTCGCAAACGAAATAATACCCCAAAAAATTAAACGCATGAAACTTACAGTGCTGATCTAGATTGTGCATCTGAATAGGGAAGTCCATTGGCATTTAAGGCGGTTCTGGGTCCAACATTTCTTTCGAACTCGGAACGTATTCAGGTTACGAGTTCGGAAGGTGCCTTTCACACCGCGCGGAGGCATTGTGGGTTCCGAACTCGGAAGCTATTTAAGGCAGTTACTTTGTCTTTTCAAAGGCGGTTTAGAACCGACTTCATATGTCTTCCGAGTTCGGAAAGGGTCTCTTGGGGCGGCAGAGGCAACGCAGGTTCCGAGTTCGGAAGCGATTTAAGGCGGTTCTTCCGCCCTTTCAAAGGCGGTTTAGAACCGCTTTGAATGACAGTTTTAAGGTAATTTTTGGAACCACCTTTAATAGGAGGCGATCAAAGGCGCACCACTAGTGTGACGGTGGTGAACCACCACTAGCGGTGGTCTCGGAGAGGAGGAGGGCGGCGGCAAGGGGGGAGGGAGAAGGTGGTGGAAATGGCATTTTTGTCATAAGGGATATTTTTGTCATTTCATTTCTTAGTCTTTCCTGAATTTCTTTCGTCAATGCCGGAATCAGGAAGTTTGGCTATATCGACACAATTTTTTGAAAGCCACGGCTGATTGACACTTACAATAATTAGTCAGAGCTAAATTGGCACTTTCAGAGATTGCAGTGTTAGATTGACACTTTTAACCTAAAGTTAGGGCCACCGAGGACAAGAAATTTTGCGTTCTGCTCTACTAAAAAGATTTACAATACTCCTGGGAGCTTTTTAGTAGATATTTATCAAATTTAACAGTGATACAGCTACAAAATGCGTCGCACTCATTCAGGTGTAAAGTTGAGGAGCTTGGTGTATATATATAATATCGATCGTAAAATAGAATTAATTTAATCCGCAACTGATATCGACTTCTGCTCGACGGCTGGACCCAAATGAAGAACCCACTAATAACTGAGTGTTAGCGAAAAAGGCATTGGTAATCAGAGTCGGCCCACTATAAAATGATGTTAATCGTTCAGTACTTGCACACGCATCATCCACCCAGCCAATAAAAAGGACAACACCACAATTAATTTCCTATAATAATCATCTACATGTGTCCCCACCTTCACGCTCCCGGCACTTTTTATTACTAGGGGTTTAGAAAGGAAAAGGAAAGGAAAAGAAAAGAAGAGAGAACATCAATCTAAATCTAATGTAACAAATTGAAAATATTGTTGTAGGTGCTAATAGCATTTCATCAGCTTCTTTATTATTGACGCACGTTCTTTTTTAAACTTGTTTATTTTATATTATCATGCTTTTTATTTTTGGCAGGATTATTTTAATTTCATCCGCACATTATATCATGCAAAAAATTAAATAGCGAAAATTGAACGAGCAATTTGCATATGCGAGAATAATACACTTTTATTAATTATTCAGACATACAATTGGAAAGCTTAAATTACGAATAATTAAAGCATGCATGCATGTGATATATTAACAATAAATAAATCACGTTTCAAGCAAAACCAAAGTGATGGAGACACGAGTACACTCGTTACCCTTGAAACGAATGAGTCCCGCCGTGGACATCGTTCCCTAGGGTAAAACCATCGAAGGTAACAATTAACACGTAAGAGTTACCTCGAATTCACGCAAGGCCCAAAGGACTATCACCTACAGAGCAACAGATGGAAACTTCGAGAAAGACAGAAAGAAGACTCGAGTTTAGAATATGGAGAGACTTGAGAAATGGTGCGAGTTTCCCGACTGACTTAGAGGCTCTATTTATACTGCTCTAAGAGACCCTAATCATGGGAACATGATATTCTGATTTTCTGTAATTAGAGAATAATATTCTCCAATCACTAACTCATCAAATTCGAGACATTCCATGAATACTCGAATCAAATCTGCTGGAAATGGAGGAACTATTTGCACAAATATTCTTCAGCGCACTAAACATAGTAAAGCGTGTATTCATTTAAGACAAGATATCTCACAAAATATGGAAGTATTTCGTTCTTATCTCTTAAGAATTACACACAAAAAATTCCATATATACTACGCGGTTGGGCCTTCTAGAGACTTCCACGCGATCTATACGCGTTTTGGACAGTCTAGAGAAAGAATTACTCAGGGCCAATTTCCGCCTATTTTTTCTCTTTCAAGAGTGATCTTTCAAACATTCATATCTCATTCACCATTGATCCGTTTTGAGTGTTTAAATAGTCAATTTTATAGTACTCGCGGTGGAGAACCCAAAATTGACATCCATCGACCCAAAATCCATTTGGGTCCCACTCAAAGCAAAAGCCCAAAAAGTTGACGAATTTCAACCTTTAACTATCATTTTCCAACAATCCCCCACATGAATAGATATTGATGTAGGAATCAGAACAATCACGTCAGACACGGAGTTTGACTTGGTGATATATTTATTTCGACGACATAGATGCTGCATAGGATAAGTAGGTGTCACCCTTTGAACTTTCTCTTGAGAGAGTACACTTAGCCCACTGGTTAGGAAGTAGACGCGATGTCCTTGAACTTCCCCTACCATTTGTGTAAACGAAAAATGCACTTCCCATAGACATATTTCCTAGCCCTTGCGCTTTCCTCGGCTGTGTCCATTAATCAGGTCATGACACACGCGTAGTTCTATAAGGTTTCTAAAGAATTGCTTCCCAACAATTCTCTTTCGAAGCAGCCACACTTCTCACTTACATAGGTGATTCTTGGCATAAGAGCAGTTCCGCAAACTATTGTGCTCTTCCGAGTACTACACACTCGATGCCTTGAATCATTAAAAGAAATTTAATGCTTAACCTCCATTCACATCACTATTTTTTCATCATAGGAATAAGACACGAGGTATGAAACCCCCACAGTGATTGCGATAGGTCTTTTCAGTTTAGTTCTACCTTTGAACCTAGATCTTGGGATCTCTAGTCACATAGGTTGGGTGTCCACATACGTAACCCACAATTTATTGGACTTAGTCATATTCCTTTCAATGAGTTCTCAACTAACTCTTGATTCAATTTCCTTGTCAAGAAATCAATTAAATCCTTTTGTCAAAGAATCACAACTCTTATCATATTGACCTTACGTAGTCAATATCGATAATTCTCATAGAGAGTAGCCGTCTAATTGGTATAGTGTCTTTGTTGAGACACACCATCATCGATATGGCTTTACGCTACACCAATAAGCATACAAGTGCTTTGGTCATCCTAGGGTATATCTTTCCCAATTTTCGTCCAACACAATGGACTTAGATTCCTCTATGAATCTAGCAAGAGAGAACCATTTTTCTACACAACTAAAGCCATATCCATGAGTTTCACACACAGCTTGTTTCCAGTGATCATTTCTGGATTACTAGTGTATCATCTTACTATCCATTGGAAGAATGGTCTATTGTGCACTTTAATAAGTACTTCAGACCATCAACGACTCTTGAGATCTCTTATTAAGAGACACCTCACCTTTACAAAAGGTAACTCACAATGTTTTGAGTCATTCCATTGAATACGACATATCTTCAAGGGACTCAATCATCGTATCAATTTTACTATCAAGGAGAATATCATCAATTCAAAGACATAAATAACATGGTCATTTCCGTGTCCCTTAGCGTATCCACCTTCATCAAACTCATTGATTCAATATCACTGGCTAAACAATAATTAGTTTGGTCACACGATGGGTCATTTAGGAGCATTGAGCTTTTCATTTTTGCTCTATTCATATTTTAATATCTAAATCTCCAAATAACCATTTAGGTCCATTAGATGTACTTCTAGTTTTCACAAAGCCTTAATAGCAAGTTTCATCACTCTTGGCCTGATTTTCACGCCTAGAAAACACCCATCAAGTACACAAACATACTTACTAATTGTTCAAATGTACTAGTACTCTAGTGATTTGCACTCATGTGTTAGATCAATCTCTCTATTGATCGTCGGGCTCCACAAACACCATTTCATGGAATTCCGTTTCCTTCATTGGTTTATCCTGGATCCTTAACAATTTCATCTATAGACTCTTAAGTCCATTTAAAATAAATTAGATCTATAACAGAAACTTCCATAAAATACACTTTCTATCAAGATGTATTTCTAGTTTCCATATCTTATTTCTTGTGAATTTCAAGAAATTGATAGCATTCAACATTGTGCATATCTAGTAAATATACTGTTTAAGTATTCCTTTTACTACCTTCGCAATACGCCGACCCCCACATTCAAAAAAACTTGTAGGATGACTCTATAAGGAGTTTTATTTTCCTCCTTGGGTTATCTTATTTAAAATATCACCAGTCAATGTAAAGGCTCCTCCACATCGCTTAGATCATTTCAAGCGATTTCGTTTAACCACCATCTGACCTTGCGAATGTTTCAGCATTGTGAATCACATTCACCAAAAGATTATGTGTCTTCACATCATGATCACATATAACCACATATGACTTCTATGCATCACATAAGTGGTTTCGTTAATTTACAAACCCCACTTACTAAAAGTCTAACCAATCAAACACTATGTTCTTACCCATAAATTTCTTTTAGGGCTAGATTATTTCAACAATCAAAACACCTTCATGTATTGATATTTTATCGTGGAAGTCTCTCTTATTCCTTCAACTCCCTTGGAATACTTCCCCATCTCAATTAATCATTCTTTCTCGCATGACCAATACCACTACTAATGTAGTATCAATCAATCGAGGATTCGATTAACTCTCACAAGGGCGCAGTGTGAGTTTACCTACTCCACACAAATTTCATGCCCATTTCAAAGCCAAGTTTTAGTACAACTGTACTTTACTTTCAGACTACTCAAATCAAACTTGAGTGCCTTTATGCTCGAAACACATTCAAGTCTGTTGTTCGACTCAAGTTTGAGTGCACTGCTCGACTCGATTTTGGTTTACCCTTTTGGTTTGGGTTAAAGTCCTCCCGACTTGATCAACTTGATTCAAATTTCCTATGACGACTTTTTCATCTCAAGTACCTATCAAAATTCATATAGTCGTTGAATTTTTAGGTTTTCATCTACCCCCCACATTGGGCTGGTTTTTATTTAATATCCCCACACGTATTGGGTTTCTCAAAACCTCGTGTCTTAGAGTTCCTGGACCAAATATCTTAGGATTCTCATCTCAAAGTTTTAAGGCTTTTCAACCAATAATCTAGAGATTTGACCAAATGTCTAGAGATTCTCAATCTCATGATTCTTAGATCTTTCAACCATAAATCAAGAGATTTGACCAAAAGTCTTGGGATTCCCAATCTCGTGATTCTTAGGTTTCTCAACCAAATTCTTGAGATTTTCCCAGAATTATAGCATAGTCATGATAACTCATGCTTTAGGGTTTATACCATGGTTCACAAGAACCAATACCCTAGACATAGTCGTAAACTAATGTCTTCACGTTCATATTTTCTAGGTCATACAAAATAACCGGATATGTCGAATGTTGAGCCCATATGCTCTATCTATGCAATCTAAAAATTTCCACTCGTGAGCCGTATGCTCATAGGCAATCAATCAAGATAGCCAATTATCGAAAATAGTCTTGTCAAACCTTTCATTTCACCAAAAGGGCACTTTCCCAAACAATTAATATAATCATAGCATATAAAAGCATAACACAATTTTAGACACATCATAGATCTAAAATTTTCGTATATGCAGCTAAACCAGGTCCCTAAATCAACGGGAATACATCATGGATCAAATAACCCAATGTCACATACTTCATTCATGCACAATTATATTACACTCTTGCTGAGAGATTTCATGTTTAAGTGCAAATTAAGTTTATCATTTTATTGTATGAGATTCTCATACCAATCATATAAAAGTCATGAATCACTAGCAGCACATCCGCACAAAAATATGGTTTAAAATCTTTAACCAACATGAGCAGCCCACAAACCCAAATTATTATACCATGCAAAATAGGTATTTCTACATTTGATCAAGTATTTAAGCAAATAATCTAACATTTCAAGCGCTTAGGAAATTAAATATGTCTCATAATTTCCAACCATATGCACTGCTTTCATGTAATTGAATAATAATGTCTGATATCATATTCTAAACTCATGGCATTTTTTTTCTAAATTTAATCCAATCTATATATGTATATATAGCATATGCCATGATTCACTTTAATTAACGTGTATACGTACCATAGTTTGCAAAACCGTGGTTACAACTCTTGACTCTTTCATGTTGTCAAGCAAATCCTGTTGCATCTCCATGCCAAGTTTTTCTTCCAACAGATACAACCGTGTATACTCGGATTCACCAATGTGTACATACAAAAAAGTATTCATCATTAAATATATGTACACATCTAATATTGTAGTAAATTTTTTTTAAATCACTACACATAACAAATTTCTTGAGGTGGTTCCGTTACACGCTGCCAAACCGATGAATATCCAAAATTTTAAGAAAATTTTGAAACAAAAATTCACATAGAATTCAAACACAAAATTCAAACCTAATTTGAATATCATGCAATTTTGTACACTAATTACGCATGCAATTTCGGACATAAGACATTGAATTTTTGTATACATCACATTAGGAAATTACAGCATGCAATTTCTGAAAAAGGAGGCCACATGCAATATTTACATATTTCGGCATGCATAAACATGAAATTACCATAATGCATTGCTGTGCGGAATGGAGAAAGAACAGAAAATATGAACGAAAATAACAAGACACAAGATTTACGTGGTTCACCAATTTGGCTACATCCACGGGAGACGGATTCACTATAATAGGTAGCAGGTTACAGACGCCAAGAAATTGGCCAGATTTCTACCTATCTAAGTGCAGAACAGAATTAATGTTTACAGAGAGAAGAGAGACACTTTATATATTGTCTCCACTAAACCCTAACAAACTGGGATTGGAACAAAACACAATTCGGCCTAAATCAACATCAGTCCAAATTGGAATTGGAATTATATTCTTATCATAATTGTAGATGTAGTTGTATTCCAGGCCAAGGTCGCAGAAGCGGCTATTACAGTATTCAAGGCATACCAACAAATCTCCACCTTGACTTGAATCCTCAAAGTAGAAAACTCCAGATGCACCATTACAGTGCCAGATGAGTAGACTTCGCCCTCCACTCCCGGGACTGCCCATAGAGCACCTAATCAGCTCTGATGTTCAGCAAGTCCAAACAATGTTGAAACTTGCTATGTGGAACAGGTTTGGTGAACATATCAGCGGGGTTGTCAGCAGTTCCCACTTTCTTCACCCTGATTCTCCTCACTCCTCAGGAAATGATATCTGACATCAATATGCTTGGTCCTCTCATGATGGACCTGATCCTTGGCTAGGCAGATTGCACTCAAACTGTCACAATACACAGTAGCCTGATCATGATGTAGACCAAGATCACTAACCAGTCCTTTCAGCCATATTCCCTTCTTTGCAGCCTCTGTCAAAGCCATGTACTCTGCTTCCGTAGTAGACAACGTCACTGTAGGTTGCAAAGTCGCCTTCCAACTAACCACAGAACCTCCCAAAGTGAATACATAACCAGTCATCGATCTCCTCGTGTCAACATCACCAGCATAATCAGAATCTGAGTAGCCTGTAACTAAGCACTCGGTATCAACTCCATAAATGAGACCCACATCAGACGTACCTCTAAGATACCTGAAGATCCTCTTCACAGCTTGCCAATGTTCCTTTCCCGGTTGCCCCATGAACCTGCTCACAACACTGACTGCCTGTGCTAAATCTGGCCTCGTGCAAACCATAGCATACATCAAGCTCCCCACCGCGCTGGCATAAGGAACCCGAGACATATACTCCTTCTCCTCGTCTGACTGAGACTGCTTAAGTCCATATAAGGACTTCTTCAACTTGCAAACATATTTTTCCTTTCCAGGAACTTGGAAACCATCTGGCTGAGTCATGTATATCTCTTCCTCCAACTCTCCATGTAGAAAAGCGGTCTTCACATCAAGTTGTTCAAGCTCCAAATCCCGATGTGTCACTATAACTAGCAACACCCTGATGGAAGTGTGTCTGACCACTGGTGAGAAAATCTCATTGTAATCTACTCCCTCTCTCTGACTAAAACCTCTAGCAACAACTCTAGCCTTGTACTTGACTCCCTCTGTAGGTGATATCCCTTCCTTTTTCTTGAAAACCCATTTGCAAGTGATAACCTTTCTCCCTTGAGGCTGTTGAACCAAATCCCATGTCTGATTCTTCTGGAGAGACTCCATCTCGTCTCCCATTGCAGCAAGCCATTTGTCAGCATCAGTAACTGAAACAGCTTCTCTGTAGGTGGATGGCTCATGAGTATCCACCTCCTCAGCAACCTGTAGTGCATAACCCACCATATCCTCAAACCCATATCTCTTGGGCGCCCCAACTCCAACCCTCCTGGGTCGATCCTGAGCTAAACTGCGGACTGTAGCTCCTGATGGTTGAGAATCTGGTGATGGAGATTCCGGTATCTCAGATTCTGTCTGTGGCTCTTGATTCACCTCAAATTATTCCAATTTATTTTCACCTTGAGTGACTTCAAGCTCCACCTGTTTGTCAACTCCACTAGTTTCTCGCACAACTGTGGGCTTCACCATAGATCTAAGCAAAGAATTTTCATCAAAGACAACGTCCCTGCTCAGAATAACCCTCATCTCAGATGGAGACCATATCCTGGAGCCTTTAACTCCATCTCCATAACCCACAAAGACACTCTTCTTGGCTCGGGGCTCTAACTTACCATCACTAACATGATAATAAGATGTACAACCAAAAACTTTTAACTTGGAGTAATCAACAACTTTACCTGACCACAACTCCATAGGTATTTTGCACTCTATACCCGTGTGAGGCCCGCGGTTGATCAGGTAACAAGCTGTACTCACCGCCTCTGCCCAGAATCTCATTTCCAAACCAGCATTAGAGA
The DNA here is from genome assembly GCA_037428765.1 of Rubia yunnanensis. Classification (NCBI taxonomy): domain Eukaryota; kingdom Viridiplantae; phylum Streptophyta; class Magnoliopsida; order Gentianales; family Rubiaceae; genus Rubia; species Rubia yunnanensis. The sequence goes on from CM075062.1 coordinate 138,187,281, forward strand.
GCATGCACCTCGCTCTCGCCAGCAATGTCTGATTCACCCGCTCAGCTACGCCATTCTACTGTGGCGTATTCCTGACTGTATGATGGCGAGCAATCCCTTCATCCCTACAAAACTGATCAAACTCAGACGAGCAGAATTCCAGCCCATTATCAGTTCGAAGTCTCTTGATCTTCTTCCCGGTCTGATTCTCCACCAAAGCTTTCCACTCCTTGAACTTCGAGAAAGCTTCACTCTTATGTTTCATCATGATAACCCAAGTCATCCTTGAGTAATCATCAATCAGAGAAACAAAGTACCCGTGACCTCCCAGTGACTCAACTCGGGAAGGTCCCCAACAATCAGAATGGATGTAATCCAATGTGCCCTTTGTTCTATGAATCACCTTAGGAAACTTGCTGCGGTGATGCTTCCCAAAAACGCAATGCTCACAGAAGTCCAAGCTCTTGATCTTGTGGCCACCAAGAAGATCATACTTCGACAAAATCTGCATCCCTCTTTCACCCATGTGACCAAGCCTCATATGCCATAACTTAGTCATATCATCCTGGTGAACCTCCGAAGATACAACATTAACAGAATCCATAACCGTGGAACCTTGTAGAAAATACAAGGTACCATGCAGAACACCTTTCAGAACCAGCCTAGAACCTTTGCAGACACACAGAACTCCATCATTCCCTGAGTAGACGAAACCCTTTCTATCCAACGTAGGAAGAGAAATCAGATTCTTTGTCATCAATGGAACATGCCTGACATCGTTCAAAGTACAGAAACTACCATCATGCGTCCTGATCTTGATTGAACCAATCCAAACTACCTTGCACGCAACACCATTTGCTGTAGTAATGATGCCCTCAGCTTGCTCATAAGTTGAGAAATAATCTCTCCTTGGGCATACATGGTAAGATGCCCCAGAATCAAGAAACCACGCATTAGAATGATTATTTTGCCCATTAACAGCTAGAGCAAAATCATCTTCAGAACTGAAATCCCCTTCAGCCACAGCAGCAGTACCAGATGTACTCCCAGATTTACTAGCCTTCTTCGGACACTCCTTTTTCCAATGCCCCTTCTCCTTACAGTAGTTACAAACATCATTGGCCTTAGGACCCTTTGAAGATGACTTCTTGCCCTTCTTCTTATTGCCAGTTTCCTTGCCTTTTGTGTTTCCGTCACTAGCAAACAAGCCAGTGGCCTGACTTTCTGTACCTGTACTGTTTGCCTTATGTCGCAACTCTCTACTATGGAGAGAGGATCTTACTTCCTCCAGAGACACAGAATCTTTACCAACAATAAATGACTGAACAAAATTCTCATACGAAAGTGGTAAAGAAACTAGCAAAATCAAAGCAGCATCTTCATCTTCAATTTTCACATCTATATTTTGCAATTCTAATAACAAAGTATTCAATTGCTCTAGATGGTCTCTGAGTTGCGTACCTTCCTGCATTCGGAGACCGAAGAGGCGTTGTTTCAGAAGCAACTTGTTGGTTAGAGATTTTGTCATATACAAACTCTCCAACTTCAGCCACAGTTGTGCAGCAGTCTCCTGATCTGAGACCTCGGTGATGATTTCGTCCGCGAGACACAACATAATCGTCGAGTGTGCCTTTTCTTCCAGACTCACAACATCTCCAGAACTGCTCGCGAAATCCTTCGTCAGCGGAGTCCACAAACCTTGCTGTTTCAGCAAAGCTCGCATCTTGATCTACCATAAACTGAAACTGTTTCTCCCGGTAAACTTTTCGATCTTCACGTTCAACCCAGACATCTTTCTCCCCGATCAGCCCCGATCTGATGAGCCCAGAATCCGATATACCCACTACGGATATCGTCGGAAAAAGAAATCGCTCTGATACCAGTTTGTTGTGCGGAATGGAGAAAGAACAGAAAATATGAACGAAAATAACAAGACACAAGATTTACGTGGTTCACCAATTTGGCTACATCCACGGGAGACGGATTCACTATAATAGGTAGCAGGTTACAGACGCCAAGAAATTGGCCAGATTTCTACCTATCTAAGTGCAGAACAGAATTAATGTTTACAGAGAGAAGAGAGACACTTTATATATTGTCTCCACTAAACCCTAACAAACTGGGATTGGAACAAAACACAATTCGGCCTAAATCAACATCAGTCCAAATTGGAATTGGAATTATATTCTTATCATAATTGTAGATGTAGTTGTATTCCAGGCCAGGGTCGCAGAAGCGGCTATTACAGTATTCAAGGCATACCAACATGCATATTTAGAATATATATTTTTCATGCACAATTTACTCAAATTTAAGGCATGTTGAGTAGCATCTAAATTCGAATAGAATATAGTATGCAACTTCATTCTCAACATCAAGCATTCGACATGAAATTTACGAATTAATATAGTTCAACAAAATTTCATTCGTTTCAAGACTGTTGGAACTATATTGATTATATCATGCAAAAAAATCAAATAACAAAAATTGAACGAGCAATTTACACATGCAAGAATAATAAACTTTTATTAATTATTCAGACATATAATTGGAAAGCTTAAATTACGAATAATTAAAGAATATATGCGTGTGATATATTAACAATAAATAAATCACGTTTCAAGCAAAACCAAAGTGATGGAGACACGAGTAAACTCGCTGCCCTTGAAACAAATGAGTCTCGTCGTGAACATCGTTCCCTAGGGTAAAACAATCGAAGGCAATAATTAACATGTAAGAGTTACCTCGGATTCAAGCAAAGCCCAAAGGATTATCACCTACAGAGCAACAGATGGAAACTTTGAGAAAGACAGAAAGAAGACTCAAGTTTAGAATATGGAGAGACTTGAGAAATGGTGCGAGTTTCCTGACTGACTTAGAGGCTCTATTTATACTGCTCTAAGAGACCCTAATCATGGAAACATGATATTCTGATTTTCTGTAATTAGAGAAAAATATTCTTCAATCACCAACTCATCAAATCCGAGACATTCCATGAATACTCGAATCAAATCTGCTGGAAATGGAAGAAATATTCGCACAAATATTCTTCAGCGTATTAAACATGGTAAACCGTGTATTCATTTAAGACAAGATATCTCACAAAATATGGAAGTATTACGTTCTTATCTCTTAAGAATTACACACAAGAAATTCCATATATACTACGCGGTTGGGCCTTCCAGAGACCTCCATGCGGTACATACGTGTTTTGGATAGTCCAGAGAAAAAAATTACTCTGGGCAAATTTCCGCCCATTTTTTCTCTTTCAATAGTAATATTTCAAACATCCATATCTCATTCACCCTTGATTCATTTTGAGAGTTTAAATAGTCAATTTTATTGTACTCGCAAAGAAGAACTCAAAACTGACATCCACGGACCCAAAATCCATTTGGGTCCCACTTAAAAAAGCCCAAAAAGTTGACAAATTTCAACCTTTTAACCATCATTTTCCAACATATACTTTTTACTTTCTACATTCAATTTCATTCATTCATTTTTTTTCACCTAAATCCAAACAACTAAACATATGGTGCCACTATTAGTGAAACGAATGGAGTACTAAGTTGAACCTATTGCAACACTTTTACGAGTATTACTTTAGGTGATGTTGCATTAGATCTAATGCAACACTTTTCAAGATTTAGGTTACATTTTTCAAAGGTTTAAGAAACATTTTATAAGTTATTTTAATATTTTAACAATTGTTGCAAGAAAAATGTTACGATAACTCTAAGTTGTTGCAGAGGAATGACAATCAATCCAATGTTGGAAGTTGGAACATCAAATTATTGACATGATCCCATAATTCGATTAGACTCAGATGGAACAATACCAGAAAGAGTCGCATGTTGTTTCTCCACTGAGTTGCGCAACTCACTGAAGCAAGGCCCTTTCTACATTGAAACATATCTATAGAAAATAAGGGTAATGATGTGAGTTTGTAATAATTATTTCATGGTACATTATATAGTGGTACAAAAGACATGTACAAACTAGGAAAAAATAAATAGAATATAATTACAATTACAAGTAATATCTATATTCCTTAATGCTTAACTTGCCAAGTAAATGAATGAAACTGATTCCGTCCGAGAGCTTTGGTAAACAAGTCCGTAGGTTGATATGAGGTGCGGATATGATGAGTAACAATAGTACCAGGCTGTGCAAGATCCTAGACAAAATGACGATCAACTTCAATATATTTTGTACGTTCATAGAATACTGATTTGGTGCAATATGAAGAGCAGATTGGCTGTCACAAAAAAGTCGCAAAGGAGAAAAATGCACAACACCTAAGTCCTTAAGGAAAGACTTAAGCCATAACAGCTCACAACAAGTAATAGTCATAGCACGATACTCTACTTCAGCAGAACACCGAGAAATCATAGGTTGCTTTAGTCTTCCATGAAACCGGAGAATCACCAATCATAAAAAAGTATCTAGAAAGAGAGGAACGTGTAATAGGGCTTACAAACCAATTAGAATTACAATAAGCAGTCAATTGTAACGCACGTGTAGATAAAAATAAACCTTTACTAGGATGACTCTTCAGGTAATGAAACACTTGAATTGCATCTTGCCGATGAGGAACACAAGGAGACTTCATAAATTAAGCAAGTGTATTAATTGAATAGCTAAGCCCAGGACATGTAATGGTGAGGTAAATTAAGCAACCAACCAGGCGCCAGTACTTCTCGGGATCATTTGTAAAGGGGACCTTCAACACTCGCCTGATTGTGTTGGTGCTCCATCGAAAATCAGTCGGTTTAGAAACTCATAAACCTATGTCAGATAAAATGTCCAGGGCATACTTCCATTGTGAAAGAAACATCTCATCTGGCCTTCTTGCAATCTCTATACCCAAGAAATACTTTAGCAGGCCAAGATATTTCATATGAAAACAAGAGCTCAAATATTTCTTGAATTCAGAGATAAGTTACGAAGAACTACTAGCAATAACCAAATCATCCACTTAAAAAAGTACATGCAAAGAAATTGAGCCACAGGAGAACACAAAAAGAGAGTAATCGGCTTTACTTTGAACAGATCCAAATGCACACAAAGCCCGAGCCAATTTGTCAAACCAATTGCGAGGAGCTTGTCGAAGACCATAAAGAGATTTATGAATGAGACATACCTATCCTGGGGCACATGATAGGTATGGGGGACACATGAACACCTTTTCTTGTATATCACCATGTAGAAAAGCGTTATGCACATCCATTTAATGAAGCTCCCAACCACGAATGATTGCATATGATAAAAATAGGCAAACCGAACTCATCTTTGCAACAGGAGCAAATGTCTCTGTAAAGTCAATCCCTTCAATCTGACAATTCCCAAGAACCACCAAGCGAGCTTTGTGACATTCAATGGTACCATCACACTTAAACTTGGTACGATAAACCCATTTGCATCCAATTACAGTCTTATCCAGAGGTAGAGAAGCCATAGTCCATGTCTTAGTGCTCTCAAGAACATTAGTCTCATCAGCCATTACATCAAGCCAATGAGCATGCTTCGATGCCTCAGAGTAAAATGGTGGGATCTACACTAGAAATTACTGCACCCAAAAATCTAGAATGCATACCAGAAAATTTATCACAATTTACAAAATCAGTAAAAGGATAGAGAACACTTGAGGATAGTGATAGCGTATGAGTGATCATAGCAGTTGGGGGGAGGTTCTAATATCAGTAATAGAACAGACATAATCTTCCAAGTATGTAGGTGTCAACGATCGCGAACACAATGTCTGGGAGGAGGCAGCTCGGTGGTAGAAGTCGGTGTCGGGATAACCAACGAAGCAGGTGGCGGAGCAGACACAGATCGGCGGTGGTCACAGAGTCCGGAGCAGGAGATGCCACTTCAGGCGGTGATACTTGAGGCTAGAGCATCGTCCGGCGGTGCGTGAGGCACGTGCAGCAGGTTGGTCAGTGGTGCATGCGGCACGTTGAAGGTTTGATCGCTCGGCGGCAGTGTAAGCCAGCAATCCGAGCTGGCCATCGAGTCTGGTTGCAATGGCGGTGAGGCGGCCGACAGAGGGTAGGGCTCCGGATCTGCGGTGGTGATACTGACAGTGAGGTGGTGGAGCCGCTGGGATGCACTAGTGAAGCTAAAGGCGGAGAGTCGCGGACCACAGCATACGAAAATTGGTCTTAAAAAAAATAGCATCCTGGTTGTTAAAGAAGGTACGAGATTCAAATCATAAAGGCGATAGCCTTTCTTTCCAACAGCGTATCCAAGAAACAAACATTGGCAACTTTTTGGTGCAAACTTGTCACGGAATCTGGGATTTGAGGAAGCAAAACACAAGCATCCAAATACCCACAAAAGCTTGTAGTTTGGAGCACATCCGTAGAGTAACTCAAATGGTGTGCAACCATTGAGTTGCTTTGTCAGTGTCCGGTTAATCAGATAAGCAGAAGTGAGAACACATTCTCCCTAAAAATCAATAGGCAGATTAGCTTGAAAATGCAAAGCACGAGCCACATTTTAAAAATGACAATGTTTGCGCTCTACACGACAATTCTACTGTGGTGTATCAACCATAGATAATACCGGATTCAGTAAAGTAGGATCTCATGGGCAGAAATTCTGTACCATTACCAGCACAAACACGACAAATGGTGCGCCCAAACTGTGTCTTGATCAAAGCATAAAATTCTATAAATCAAGAAGCTGCATTTGACTAAGCCACTGATAAATAAACCCAAACAGCTTGGGAATAATCATCAACTATAGTTAAAAAATAAAATGCACCACTAGAAGATGGTGAACTATAAGACCCTTAAACATCACAATGTACTAATTCAAACAAAGAACTAACATTTGAAGAACTCAAAGGAAAGCTATGCCTAGTATGTTTTGCTCTATGACACACAAAGCAAGGAATAAAAGTATTATTTGTGCTGAAATTAACAGTAGGAACATTAGAAAACATCGTAGATGATGAATGCCCAAGATGTTGATGCCATAAAGCAGATGAAGAAACTGAAGCAACTGTTGAAATAGACTGCAGGATATGATGACGAACTTGAGCATCCAGCAGAAGAAGCCAATAAACCCCCTCTTTCTATTCACCCAGGCCAATCACAGTCCTCGTACTCATTTTCTGTAAAATGCAATAATTTTTAGCAAACAAAGCTAGACATTTTAAGGTAGATAACCATCTAGAGCAGGATAATAAATGGTATCCCAAAGTAGGTATGTAAAGCACATGAGTAAGGGTGACATCACCGAAGTAAATTGAACCATATTGTGTAGCAGATCACACAGATCCATTAGGCAGTATAACATTCACAGAATTGATAGCAGTAGTAATATCAGTAAGAGAACACTTATTACCGGTCATGTGATATGAGGCTCCTGAATCAAGAATCCAGGGTAAAGTAGACTTACCTAACCCATGTTCAGAAGGGTAATGTAACTGATTAAATAAATAAAGGTCTGCACTCAATTGGTCATTAAATAGAGAAGTGTTGAAATCAAATCAGTTAGGGGAGCCGGAGGCCGCAGCCGCAAATCCTAGCAACGAGGTGACGGTGCCGGTGAATGGCGGCTGAGAGCAGCAGCAGGTAACAGATTTAAATTCATAGGTAGACACCGAAGCTTAGTAGAACATAGTAGCAGCGACAGATTGAATCAGACCGATGGTGCGTGAATCAATGTCCGACGACGTGTGTCGGGTCATTGGTAACGCATGTCGGTGCGTAGCGGGAGCAGTCAACAGTAACGGACGTCGGGCGACGGTGATAGCTTGGAAGAAATCGGTGGCGATCGTTGGACAGTAAACATCAACGAGAACGGCGGCGCGTGGGTAACACACTCGGTCGACAGAGGGAGCGGAAGGTCGAAAATGGTGGTGGGAATTTTCTTTAGGGTTTCATGATTTTAGGCTCTGATACCATGTAGAATATAAGGGTAATGATGTGTGTATGTATTCATGATTTCATGGTACATTATATAGTGGTACAAAAGACCTGTACAAACTAGGAAAAGGAAATAGAATATAATTATAATTACAAGTAATGTATATTCCTTAATAATATCCAAGTATCAATAACTCAACAATTTGATTGAAAACACAAATCTTCGTTGCGAACAATGTGATGATAGATTCGTCGACAGATGCTGACTCAGATTGTTGGATACGTGACGCTAAAGTGATCGTGGCCTTCACTATGACCACCACGTGGTTGTCATGGTAACACCCGATCACACTGAAGAAGTGAAATTGACTTAAATAAAGAGCACGATGGGATGGGATGACTTGAAGACGTCACATAAAAATTCTTGTAACAATGTTGAACATAAGCTGTGGTAATGTATCCAAAAATTGTTGAAATATTCATCGAGTCTTTCCGCACTAAAATCACGATCATCAATCCAGTAAGATAATAAGGAATTCTATTCTATCTCTACCACTTCTTCTATATGTTCCTGCGTATCCTCACCATCGCACCTCTTTTAATGGTCCTATTGATTGCAGAGAGATCAGCATGAGGAATTACTGGTTCCCTATACTCCTCTAAGAAAACTATTCCGAGTGGAGTGAAAAAATCTGCTAATAGAGGAAGTGAAGATACGTCACTCATTTTTCCTATCTTATTTTGCACCCATTTAAATGAGAATCCCAATATCATGTTACATACTCGACCTCAAACTGGATATGGCTAACAATGGCCGCACTTTCTTCTTTTTTTTTTTATAACCAACAATCGTTACACTTAAAACAAAGAGGGTTAGTATATCCACGATCCAATCTGGGTCCGTTTAAATGAAAATACCATATCGAATTAGTTATGATGCTATATTAAATTGTAAGATATCTCAAATTTTCATCGTAAAATTAATTGATAATAAGTGAACTTATCTAAAATGAGTGTTGGATGTGAGATAAATCAGCTCAGCATCTTTACTCTTTAGTATTGGTTCCTACTTATTTTGTATGCGGTGAAGCATGAAGAAGACCACCACGAAAGCTTGAAGTCTAGAACTAATAATTATGCTTCAATGAAACTGATTGTCGATTTGAAATCTGTATTTATGATATGATAATGAAATAAGTTGACCAAAGGAGACAAAAGATAGAGAGAGACAAGTGACTCAACGAATAACGTCAGAGTCAAAAATATTTGGTCTGAATGAATGACCCTCAATGAGTGGTGGCAATCCGTGGCATTCGGAACGGTTTAATTAAAATATGCTTGAAAAGTCTTTTCATAGCTCATGAAAATATTAAGGTTTAAAGTGTAAATTAGAAGAAATTAAGATAAAATTTTTGAGTTGCATGAATTGAGTTATAAACTCTATACCCACTACACGTTGTATAATAAAATTTAAATATTGAAACTAAAATATTTACCTTTTATTATTCTAGTTAAACCTCGTATTTCTATAAATTTATGAAAAGACGATTTTTTTCAAGACTTTGCCTTGATTTTTCTAGCTTATTATTATTAACTAAATGGCATATAAAAATCTTACTCTGCAGACAGGACTAATTTAAGAGAAACCACTATTTGAACATGTTTGGACCCTCCAAAGAAAACCTAGTTGATGCACCACTCCCAAACTACCACCATCAAAGTTGGAACCACCACAATCATACCTTTATGGATCACCTGCAGGCTGATAAATCACAGTATGAACCATCATCACAGTTTTACAATGCCGAATAATATCTAGCAAGAGATTGCTCTAATATTTACAATTCCTACTAATGATATGACTAGAGCCTTGAACATTTCTATTATATATGAGACATAATATTATCGTGTGTGATATTGTTGAATTTGTCGTAACAAGTAGTATATAAAAAGTAACTTATTATTTTTCGTTATTATACGTAGATAAACATATTAACGGTCAAACATGTATCTCGAATGACGTGCAATAATTGTACTGTAATTTGGGCTGAGATGCAGAGAGTAATACTTTTGAATCTTACCTAAAACAAGAAATCAATAGCCCATTTAAATTATTATTCAATTTCTTGTAAAAAATAAAATGGCTGAAAAGCTTTGGATCTCACCATCCATGTTAAATGCTCCATCTGCTGCTTCAACTCCAACCTCACCCTCAAAAGCCAGTGACATGTCAACATAGAACACTACATGTGCCATGTTTACATGGCAACGTTTTAAATTTCTCCTGTATTTCGTTGAGTTTTTGTAAGTAGTGAGACAACAATCAAACTTTAAAACTTCACCTCTATTTGAAACACTAATCATTCATTTTGGCCATCATTTAAAAGTGAACTGATCGATTCAAGATGATAGGATAAATCAGATTACTGATTAGATTGTGATTTATATGATTATAGTTCTTTCTTTATTTTACCTCTAATGTACTCCTCTATATATTCAGTCATCAATAATACAACTTCTTACGAAAAATCATTCTATCATGGTATCAGAGCCTCTTCTGATCCAAAACCTAAAACCCTAACCTCTCCTAAAATTTTCGACCGCACCCCCCTCTTCTCCTTTTCCGGCGGCCGTGTGTCTCTAACCCCTCTTCCGGCCGATCCAAATTTTTCGGTGTCCACCTTCCTTCATCCTGGCTCAAGAAAAACTCTCCTACAACACTCTACTCTAGATGATACAGATTAAACTCACTCCATCAAATTATCTTCGCTGGAAGCATCAAGCAGGTTATGTCCTTAGTCCTCAAGGTTTGTACGGTTTTATTGATGGCATTAGATCTCGTCCCACTCTCCCACCACCACCGCAGACCCTATCTTTTGCTGCCACAGTTTCAACTCCTCCAGGTGGTAGCAAGGTTGATTCCAAGGAGGCTTATTTCAAGGCAAAAGAAGAGTATGATCAATGGGTCGATGAAGATCAACGTCTCTGCAGTATCTTGTTTTCCTCTCTCACCGCTGAAGTTCTCGCGAAACTCCCAAACTGTGCCACTTCTAAAGAAATCTGGGATAATCTTGATCTCATCTATCAGAACAGCAATGCCTCAACCATACTCCGTCTTTGCGCAGATCTGCATGGTATCCGTAAGTCTGGTACTGTTCATGAACTTCATCTCAAATTTAAGGAGATTTTTGAACAACTGTCTGTCATGGGTAATCCAGTTTTGAATGTTGATCAAATCGTCTGGTTTTTTTACTGCTCTTGGTCCTGAGTATAAGGATTTTTCTGCTCCTTTGATTAATGTTGTTCCCACTCTATTATATGTGGATGTTCTTGCCCGTGCCAAAAACCACGAGGTCTTTTTGCTGAATTTACAGGGACATTCAGGACCAGTCGCTGGGCAGGTTGTGTTCCAGACCAGCAACGCACCTTGAGCCAGCCGCACGTGGGAACGCGCTGGCCGTGCCAGCCAATTTGGTGGCAAGCGCATCGGCTAGCAATCATTCTCCAATTCTCAAGCGACTGGTCCGGTCCCTGGTCGCGTTCGTCCTCACTGTCCTTGGTGCGGATGACTCGGTCATTATGCTGCGACGTGTTACCAGATGGAGGCACAGATTGGACATCCAACAAGTCCTCATTTGGAAGAAAACCATCACCCTTCTCAACAGTCCGATACTTCTTCTTGACTGTTAGATTGGTACCTTGATTCTGGCGCAACCAGTCATATGGCGTCTTCTGCTTCATGCCTAAATAGTGTCACTCCTCATACTGGTAAATCTCGTGTCCTTGTTGGTAATGGTGCTCCTGTTATGATATCTCATATTGGTGATTCTAAATTTTCTGAGAACTTGCATTTGTCTGGTGTTTTGGTTGTGTATGATATTACTAAGAATTTAATGTCTATTAGTCGGTTAACCAGAGATATGGGTGTATTGATTACATTTGATGATCGAAACTTTTTTATTTAGAACAAAGTAACCAGGGCCATCGTGAGCCGGGGGCACAGTGAGGATGGAGTGTATGTTTTGGACCAGGGAGATGGAACATTTGTTTCAGTTTTACAGCAGAATAAAGCCGTGCTTCATATGAGTTGTGACATGCACACCTAGGCCATATTCTTGGTGCAGTGGTTACTAGTTTACATAAGTCTAGTTTGCTTTCAATTTCTTTTTTGTTTCCTAAACCGCGTACCTATGCCCCTTGTGTTATGGCGAAAAGTTAACGGTTGACTTTTGTAAAGAACCCTCAACGTGCTGAGCATGTTCTTGATTTAATACCTTGTGATTTGTGTGGTCCCTCCTCTGTTTTATCTAGAAATGGCTTTGCGTATTATGCTTTATTTATGGATGCCTTTTTGAAATTTACTTAGTTATACCCTCTTCCTCGCAAATCAGATTTTGTTGACACTTATTTGCAGTTTGAGACACTTGTTGAAAATTAATTTTCAGCAAAAATTAAAGTTTTTCAAAGTGATGGCGGAACTGAATTTTTGAACACTAAACTCAGATCCCATTTTGCGGCAAAAGGTATCCATCATCCGGTTTCCTGCCCGTCTACTCCGGAACAGAATGGGTGCGCGGAACGCAAACATTGCCATGTTGTTAAGATGGGTCTCACGATGCTTTTTCACTCACATCTTCTAATTTCCTGTTGGAATGATGTGTTCACCACTGCTGTCTACATTATTAACCGGTTGCCTACTCCAGTGCTGAGGGATCGACACCTTATGGTATTCTCTATTGTCGGGATCCAATCTTTGACAAATTTCATCCTTTTGGATTTTTCCCTCTGTTTATCCATTTGTTGATCATAAGTTGTCTCCCCGTAGTATTTTTTATCGGTTACAACTCGCAGTATAAGAGTTTTCGGTGCCTCAACCCTTCCACTGGCGAGGTTCATGTTACTTGCCATGCTCGGTTTGACGAGACTTATTTTCCTCTTGTTCTGGCATCAAGAACTGGTTCTCCCTCTTCAATTTTGGATTTCTCAAATTTTATTGATCCAGATCAGTGACAGCACCGGTGCCAGACTCAGTTCCACCTCTGCCTCGGTTCCTTTTTCCTAACGATGAGCTATCTCAGCTAGCTGCTCTGTGAGCCGACCCTCGTCCACCGCCCAGTTCTGCGACCATTCCTGATGGTACCTTAGCGCCAGCATGAGGCACCATCACAACTCTGCTATGTGTTGACGCCACGGCCCCAACCTCATCCCGTGCTGGCGCTTCAATCGCATCTCGCGATGGAGCAAGAGTCGCGCCTCGTGTTGACGTCTCGGCCACGCCTCAGGTCTTAGGTCCTCCACCACCGAGGACTTTTCACATGGTTACTTATTCTTCCACTGGTGTTATTCAGTGACGTGATTACTCAGATATTCATGCTCATGGTCTTCTTGCGGCTCTTCTTACTCAGAAAGAGCCGACCAATTATCGCCCTGCACTTCAGGATCCTTCTTGGGTTTCCACCATGGATGAGGAGATGGTAGCTCTTCGTAGTCAGCATACTTGGAATCTTATTCCACGCCCTCCGAACGTTAACATTGTTGGGTACAAATGAGTTTATCAGCTGAAGTACAAACCATATGGTTCGGTTGATCTCCATAAGGCGCGCTTGGTAGCTCAGGGTTTCTCTCAGATTCCCAATTTTGACTTTGACCTCACTTTCAGTCCCGTGGTTAAGGCTTCTACCGTTCAGACAGTTCTTGCTATTGCTACCATGCTTGTTTGGTTTCTTCATCAGTTGGACATCAAGAATGCCTTCCTCAACGGTGTTCTTGATTCTCCAGTATTTATGGCGCAAATTGTTGGCTATAAGGATTCTTCTCATCCGGACTATGTTTTTCATCTACACAAGGCCATTTATGGTCTGAACTAGGTGCCTAGAGCATGGTTTCTGCGTTTCAGTGCCTACCTCTTGCAGCTTGGTTTTTGTTGCAGTTCTGCTGATACTTCTTTGTTTTTGCTTTCTCATAGGTCATCCTTGGTGTATCTGTTGGTTTATGTTGATGATATCATTTTGACTGGGAATGATTCCACTCTTATTCGGCAGTTTATTGATCGCACCCATCAGGAGTTTGCTATCAAGGATTTTGGTGCCTTACACTACTTTCTTGGCCTAGAAGTCACGCCCACTGCCATGGGTCTTCTTCTAGGTCAGGCGAAGTATGCTCGGGATATTCTTTCTTGGGATGGTATGTTAGATGAAGTGCCTGTCTCTATGCCTATTTTGCCAAATTCCCAGCTTCACAGGAGTACGAGTCCTCAATTCTATAATCTGATGATGTATCGCTCCTTAGTTGGCGCTCTCCAGTATTTGACCATCACTCATCCAGACTTAGCATTTACAGTTAACTCTGTCAGCTAGTATCTTTAGGACCCTTGGGAGGATCATTTTTTGGATGTCACTCAGATTCTCCGCTATGTCCGAGGGACTTTACACTTTGGCTTCAGTTTTCGTGCACCCTCTTCCCCGAAGGTGCTTTGTTACTCTGATGTAGATTGGGTTAGGTGTTTGGATACTCGTCATTCTACTTATGGTTATGCTGTCTTCCTAGGTGGCAATTTGATCTCTTGGAGTGCGAAGAAACAACCCACTGTATCCAGGTCCAGCAATGAGTTAGAGTATCGTGCTTTGGCCAACACTACTTCTAAAATTATTTGGCTGACTCAATTGCTTCGTGATCTTCATGTTTCTCTATTTGGTGCGCCTCTCTTGCCATGGGACAACAATAATGCGATCTTCTTGGCTTAGAATCCGGTGGTGCACAAGCGGGCTAAGCACATCGACATTGATTACCATTTTGTTCGCGTGTTGGTATCTTCGAGCAAGCTTCATGTTGCTCATGTTCCTATGTATCTACAGATTGTGGACATCTTCACCAAGGGTCTTACTTGTCCCTTGTTTGAGTTCTTAAGGTCCAAGTTTTGCATCTCTGAGAATCTGACGCTTCACTTGGAGGTGTGTTAGGATAAATTAGATTACTGATTAGATTATCGTTAGAATAATTAGAGTTCTTTCCTTATTTTAGCTCTATTATTCTCCTCTATATATTCAGTCATCAATAATACAATTCCTTACAGAAAATCATTCTATCACAAGACACTCCTTACAATACATTTCTCGCATATAATGTTGAAAGTGGAGTGCTATGAATGAGCATATGATGTTGAAAGTGAGGTATTGTGAACGAGTGAAATTGTATTTTAATACCAGTATAAACTAAATGACAAATCGACAAAACTCATGGATAAAATGATTCATTTATCAATGTATATGAGTGATCACTAGTGTAGGAATGACCTATTAAAGGTGGTTCTATCGGGGCTTGGTCAACAAGACTTATCCAGTTGCAATCAAATAAAATCAATCCTGACTTACTCTAACACCCCCCCCCCTCTCAAGCGAAGCGTTGGATGCTCGGCGATGCAAAGCTTGGACCTGAAGAATTCAAATAGGGGACGTGAAATTCCCTTGGTGAAGATGTCAAGAATATGAAGACTAGAAGAGACCAACTCACGAATAAAATGATAATCGATGTCGATGTGCTTCGCCCTCTTGTGTGCAACCGGATTCTGAGCCAGAAAAATGGCAGTGTTGTTGTCATATAACAACATTGGAGAACTGGAAAGCTGGACACGAAGATCGCAAAGCAAATGAGACAGCCAAGCTACCTCTGAAGCAGTGTTGGCAAGGACCCGATACTCTGATTCAGTACTAGAGCGAGAGACAATGGGTTGCTTCTTCGCGCTCCAGGAGACCAAATTACCGTCGAGAAAGACTGCATAACCATAGGTGGAACACCGGGTTTCCAGACAGCGAGCCCAATCAGCATCTGAATAACCCAAGACCTCCAAAGTGCAGGCAGAGCGAAAAGTAAGAACAAAATGTAGTGTGCCGCAAACATATCGAAGAATTCGAGTGACCGCAGCAAAGTGATAATCACAAGGAACCTGAAGAAACTGACTAACGATGTTAACCAATAATGCCAAGTCTGGTCAAGTGATTGTCAAGTACTTAAGAGCACTAACCAGGGATCGGTAAAGAGTCAGATTCTGAAAATGAGGACCGTTGGAGCTATGTAAGTGCGAACCAGGAAAAAATGAGTAGTGATCGGAATAGCATCTGACATGTTGGCACAAGTAAGAATATCCCGAGCATACTTAGCTTGTCTAAGAAGTAAGCCCAATGAAGTGGGTGAAACCTCTAGGCCAAGAAAGTAATGTAGAGCGCCAAGATCCTTAATAGTGAATTCCCGATGTGTCCTATCAATGAACTGGCGGAGGAGCATGGAATCGTTGCTAGTGAGGATGATGTCATCAACATAGACCATGAGATAAATCAAAGATAAGTACTGAACCTCTTAAACTAAGCCCGAGGAGCCTGCTTAAGACCATAAATGGCCTTTTTAAGACAGTAGACGTAATCCGGATGAAGTGGGTCCTTATAGCCAACATGTTGCGCCATGTAGACTGGAGTATCAAGAACACCGTTCAGAAAAACATTCTTGACGTCCAGCTGATGAAGGGGCCAGGAGCGCATCGTAGCAATGGCAAGGACAGTGCGTACAGTGGAAGCTTTGACCACGGGACTGAAAGTGTTATCAAAGTCAAAACTCAGAATTTGCGAGAACCCCTGAGCAGCAAGTCGGGCCTTGTGACGATCAACTGTGTCATCCGGGCAATACTTCAGTATAGACCCATTTGGAGCCAACAATGTTGACATCCGATGGGCGAGGAACCAAATCCAAAGTGTGTTATCCTTTAAGGGCAGCGATCTCTTCATCCATAGCAGATATCAAAGAAGGATCCTTAAGAGTCGAACGGTAATCGGAAGGCTCAGACTGAGTAAGAAGAGCAGCAAGAAGACCATGGGTAACAATAACCGAGTAATCCCGTCGCTGAATAGTACCAGTGGTCATCCGAGTAACCATCCTCTGGGGATTTGACCGAGACCAAGAAGGTGGAAACATCGGACCAGCGAAAGAGGTCGGGGATGAAGTGGAGGCAGTGGCAGGAGAAGGCACAGTCGGGGATGGTGAGCTAGCTGGTGGGACTGAAGAGGAAGCCATCATGCAGGTGTGAACTCATATGAATCGGATAAGTAAACCGGACTGGGCACTGAAACCGATTCATCAATTGGAGACAAGAAGGAGCCGGAATCACCATCATCATCCAAAAAAGTAGAGACATCCAAAGTTGAGAGAGAGGATGTCAAAGTGGAGGAGGCAAATGGAAAATAACTCTCGAAAAACTGCGCATGACGGGTGACATATATTTTCCCAGTGGTAGTGTCAAAACAACGAAAACCCTTATAATGGCAGTTGTATCCGATGAAAACACAAGGAACGCTCCAAGGAGATAGCTTGTGATCGGCCATAGGGAAAACAAAAGGGAATACTCGACAACCGAAAGGATGGAAGTTTGAGTAAATAGGATCACATTGATAGAGAAGACCATAGGGAGAGACACCCTGTAAAATCGGAGTAGGTAACCGATTAATGGTATAAACCGCAGTGACAGAAGCGTCAACCCATCTAGAAAGCGGAAGACACGAATGGAATAGCATTGTAAGCCCCATTTCTGCAACATGCCGATGTTTTCGCTCTGCTCATCCATTTTGCTGCGGAGTATACGGAAATGACACTTGATGGTGAATGCCTTTGAGGCAAAATGAGACCGCAGGCGCGTGTTCAAAAACTCAGTGCCTCCATCACTCTGAAAAACCTTAATGGTGGAAGAAAATTGATTTTCAACCAAAGCCTCAAGGTGTAAGTATGTTTAAAAAAACTCGGATTTGCAATGAAGTGGGAAAAACCAAGTAAAATGAGAGTGATATCCACAAATAAGGCATAATAAGAAAAACCAATCTCGAATAAAACTGGGGAAGCACCCCATGAATCACAATGTACTAAATCCAGAACGCGCACATCATGTTTAGTGTTTTCAACAAAAGATAACCGCTGCCCCTTTGCCATAACACAAGGAGTACAAGTATGCGGTTTAGGTACTAAAGAGGAAACAGAAAGGAAACTAGACTTCTACAACCCAAAAATAATTGCAGTTGGCACATGTCCTAGGCGAGCATGTCAAAGCTCGAACGACGTCCTTTATTCTGCTACAAAAGGGAAACTAGTGCTGCATCACCTTCGTCTAACACATACAAACCTCCATCACTGTGGCCCCTACCTACGAATACCCTGGATACATTGTTCTGAATAACAAAGTTTCGATCATCAAAGGTAACAGACACATTCAAATCTCTGGTCAGTTTACTAATCGACAATACTTTCTTAGTAATCTCAAGAACAACCAGAACATCATATAGTTTCAAATGCTCAGAAAATATGAGAATCACCAACATGCGAAATCTGAATAGAAGTGTCATTACCAACATAAACCTGATAATTACCATAATAGGGAGAAACACTGTCCAAACCGGAGGGTGAAGACGCCATGTGACTGGTTGCGCCGGAATCAAGATACCAATCTGAAGTGCTTCTAGAGGGGTTCAGCTGCATGGACGCCTGGAAGTTTTCTGCCAGGTGGGTCGAGTTTATACGACGAATCTGAGCTAACATCTTATAGCAAGTAGCAAAAAAATGACCAGGCCGACCACACCAGGTGTAGTGCGGCCGACCACGACTAGAACCTGAGCCCGAGACGGCCGGCTGAGCATAACCAATGGACTGGCCACCACGGCATCCACCAAAGCGACTGCCCCTGGCGGCGCAGGAACTGAACGCACCGCCGCCTCTCACCGGTGCGTGATCCCACGCACGGCCGATTGAGGGGTTTCCTCCCACCGTGAAAGCAACCGGCCTGGACGGTGGTGCTGAATTCCCCTGTAAATTTTTAAAGAACGCCCCGTGGTTCTTGGCAAGAGATAATACATCGGCATATAAGGGTGTAGGGGAAGAATTAATCAACGGAGCAGAAAAATCTTTGAACTCATACCTGAGAGCAGTTAAAAACCAAATTATCTGATCATCGTTAGAAATGGGAGAACCCACAAGGGATAATTGCTCAAAAATATCTTTAAATTGTAAATGGATTTCATGAAAGGTACCGCTCTTACGTATACCGTGGGCATATGCACGAAGGCGCATGATAGTGAACGTGCTGCTGTCCTGAAAAGTGGCACAAAAGTTGTCCCAGATGTCCTTGGCAGTCACACACGAAGTCGGGAGTTTAGAAAGGGCCTCAGGAGAGAGAGAGAGAGAGAGAGAGAGAGAGAGAGAGAGTGGAGAACAACAGACTGCAGACCTTATGGTCTTCATCAATCCAGAGGTCATAGACTTCCTTGGTCAATTTGTAAGCCGCCTGAGCCGCCGCATGGTCAGTCGTTGAGCTGGAGGGAGAAGAGCGGAGGGCGGCAAAAAAAGAGGAAAACGATGAGCCGGCCGACGGCTGAGTGGGGAGAGGTGGGCATGGAGTCGACCCTTCGAGATAACCAAAAAGTTTCTAGGGACGTATTCAATCTGACGTTTTCAGAGAAGAAAGTTTGACTTATTGAGCTTGATTTACATTATTTGGAGAAGGGTATTGAACGATAATTTTTCACTGGCCATGATGAGAGTGGAGTTGGAAAAAAATTTTTGGAAGGAAGAGCGGGAGGAGAGGTTCGGCCGCTGGAGGGAGAAGAAGGATGGTGGCTGAAAAAAAAAATCTATGTTTTGGAAGGTGAATCAGAACACTGCTCTGATACCATGATAAGATGTATTTGCAGTAAGGAAATGATCTATTGCTGATATAAATAAATAAAATACAAAAGGAAATAGAGTACTACTAAGACTCTAGCTTAGTCAATAAGACAAATCAATCAAATAAAATCAATCATGATTTACTCTAACAAGAGCTTGAGTGGTCGGGAAAGTGGCTGGATTTGCCGAGAGACGCGGTTGTCTGAGCGGGGTATTCGTCGGGTCGGTGAAGTTCTCTCCGGGTCTTGGTGATGGGTCTCGGCAGTGCGACTTGGTTGTGAGTCACGGTGGAGGGGCTTGGCAGCAACTCTCGCTTGTGGTTGGCCGGAGCTGCTCGTGGTGGTGGCTCGCATTTGTGGTTCGCCGGAGCAACTTGCAGAGGAGACCCGATTCGACGTGAGGCTCAACTTGAGGCCCGACGATGCTTGCAACTACTCTCCATTTGGTTCACTGCTTTCAAGCTTTATACAGGTACACCCCATTTGATCCTCCTTTTTTCTTCTTTTGATCCAAGGTCCTTTCCTTCCATGAACAACATATTTATATATTCCCTCTGCTTGCTAAGAGTGACACATTTCATACTCTACACTGGAATTATTTTTTAATGTTATAATTTCTTTTATGATAAAATTTTATTTTTTTATAATTTATAAATTTTCATTTTTCGATTCTATGTTCTTGGGTTCAGACCTAAGAGGGCTGCTGTTAAGGTCTGCCTCTTTGAAGGCGGAGAACTTCGGGTGATCCTCACTAAGAGGTCCTCTAAGCTTTCATCTCATTCTGGTCAGTTTGTTTTCGGGTACTCTTGTTTTCTCTTAAGCACTTATTTATAGATGAAATGGTTGAAATGTACCCTTGGCAACCAAATTTGATGTTTCTTTTAAGCTCAGAGCTTTTGAGATCTATAATACTCCATCCTTTCCACGTTAAGAGCTTTTTGCTATAGCTGTAATTGGCAAAGAAACTAAGGAAATGAATGGTTTTTATATTTCTGTTAAAGTATAAAGATATACATTATATGCATGTGTGTGTATTATTTTCTTGCTGCTTCCATTTCATCTTCCTCTGGTTTCCTTCTGACTCTTCCTTCTTATGCATTGAGAATGAACTACTGAATGAGTTTATTTTTGTACATTCTACCACATCAGTTAATATTCACCTTTTTGACCTTTTTATCTGGCTATTCATTTATAAGCTTGTAGTCGGCATCCATGTAATTATGTTTGTAGTCTGAATATATTTTTTGTGGGAATTTCGACTAACTCTTCTTAGTTTTATGTCAAGGTGTTACTCCATTAAATTTTGCCAAGCAAGTTTTTAATGAAGTGTTGGCCTTTTCAGTAAGCAGGGTGGATATGGAGATCAAGACAGAAGCAAGTTTCCGACTTTCTCGAACACTGCTTGCTACGAAGCAATTCACTTTTTGTAATCGATGTAGCTGCCTTGGTTATAAGCACTTTTTTATATTAGTGTAGATTGATATGAATTAGTTTTAGCTACCTTAGTTAAAACTATAGCTTACGCACCGGTATTTTAGAGGGCCAAAATATCGGTGCAAAAGGGGTATTTTACCGGTGCAATTACCCCTGTCTTGCAGTAGTGATAAGATGCGAAGGTTTTTTTTCATTTAGAGGCGATTATGCCTTGAACAGGCTTTAATTAGCCCTAATCAAACACGGCTCATGGAAAATCATTTTAAATCAACAAAAAAAACTGCCTCAAAATTCATGTAAGGTACCTGGAAGGCCATTTTCGAGTTCGGAAATATAAATTAAAGGAGATTTTTGGTGAACCGCCTTTCATTGCTGCCTTTAATAGGAGGGTCTCTACTAGTGATTAATGAGTTATAGCTTCTTAAATGTATGAAACTAATAAAATGGACTTAAAAGTTAACCAGATCAGTATAAATTGACTATTTCCTTCATCCTCCAATTTTGCACAATTTTTTTAAAAATCAAACTTGTCGAACTTACCACACGTTTGAAATTTAATATATAAGTAATAATTATATTGTATAAGATATTGTTAGATTCGTCATAATTAACATGCAGTTGCTAAATATTGATTTTTTATATGTCGCTATTGTCCACATCTATCTATATATATATAATTATATATATACATGCAGTTGCTAAATATTAATCATGTATTATTGAACATGATTATTGAACGTCCTAAAAAATATTCTATATATGCCACTTTGGCTAGTACAGAGTAAGTAGTTTTATATTCATGACGAAAATATACAATACTGATTTGGGTTAAACCTCTCTGGGGTCTACGAAAAGGGACCTTGTTTTAGGTAGGGTTTTAGTCAACTCGTGAAGATTGCCCTTTTCTTGGTACTTCAACGCTTTTATACACCATAAATCTTCAGGGCATGAAAGTAATTTCCAATGCGGGATGTGCATTTTTACCCTATCACCGCCTCCAACTTCCGTCACAATAAGCTTGCAATCCTTGCAACACTCCAAGGCCAAATTGTGCACAAATTTACACAGTCCCCGGACCAACTTACCGGAACAAGGACCTTTCCGGAATATTCCGTAAGCGAAAAGAAACCCGAACGGGTCGTAAAAATCCGGTATACCTGAGGCCTTAAAGCACGGGAAAACCCTATTCATCATCCTCGTACTCTCCGAATAAGCCATGCAAGACGAGGTAGGGTTTCCAACTCTTAGCTTGAAAACCTCGGAGCTTTTCCAAACACTCAACATGGCCCAACTTCTCGGAAGTAAGGATTCAAAATCGCCATTTTCGGGAATGTTGAAAGATTCATGACCTTTGTTGTAATAGGCCATCCAAGTTCCGACGCTCAGCTTGTTGTTCAAGATCATGTGTATATCTTGGGGAAAGAACTCCGTCAAGCTCATGAACTTCCGGTACAAGAACTCGGCCTGAGGAATCTTCAGCTTGGTTATTACAACCTTGGATGATAAGCGAAGCGCGGTGGTTAGGACCGGATTCACAAGAATGGAGGGAGAACGGAACTTCGCGTACCCGAGTTTGTTCATGAACAGATTTGTGGAGGCGTTGTTGTCTTTCTCCATGGCCGTGTAAGCGTAGTCAACCTGCATAGCGACAAACCACGCTTCCATTTGCCGGACCAGTGTTAGGGCTATACCTTTTCGCCTGTGTTCAGGCAAAACCCTAAGCCCTAACACATAGCCCACATTGGCAAGGTGATCCTTAAGTGCGACGAGCTTTATTGTACCTTGTATCACCCCAACTATCTCATTGTTCAACTCCGCTACCTGAAATAAAACAGTGCCTCTAGAAGTCCATACATAATATTGTTTTCAAAATTACAAACACGACTCTGCAGGTGGGATACTTACCAGCATGGTGTACATGGGACAGTTTCGGATTCGGGAGATGGGGTCTCCGAGGTTGTCTGAGAAGAGGAAGAAATGTTGCATAAGACCTGCTTCACATCTTCTTTGAAGATCTTCTACCCCAACTTTGTCAATCTTCCAGTCGTAGTTCCGTACCTTAATCTTCTCAATTGCCATTTTGGGGTGTACCTCGAGGTACAATCTGTAAACTAGGCAAGTAGTATTTGTATATTTTTATAGCTGTTCTCTGAAGTCTAAAGGTGATCGGTCATATATATATATTGGGTGTTTTGAAGTTTATTGTATTATTTTTTGCAAAATATCAACATGTAATTTCCATGACAATTATTTTAATAGTTGCTCTAAAACTTTCATAAATAAATCAATATCATTTATTTATTTATTTATAAATTTTTTTATCAATTATTACATCATTGTATCAATTTTTTATCATTGTAAATAAATAAATAAATATCATTGTATTCATTTATCAATTATTTTATATATATATATATATATATATATATAATTGAGAAAAGATTGTGTAAATTATGATTTATAAACTCTGTGATTTTTTGTGGCTGCCGACAAAGTTTAAGTCAATGTTACAAGGAGTGTGTGTGCACGTGTGACGTGTCTTCAACAAGGGCAACTTGACCTATAACTTGAAAATGAAGTAACCTCCAACCTAGGCCTAAGGCAAACGATGCCTTAATTACGAACTATCTGAATTATTTGAGAAGATAATTACATTTATTGTACGTGTATGGATATAGATATGAGTGTCTTCTCTAATCATGTCTTTAATCGAAATCAAATATAGACGGTTAAAATTTTTCCTTTAAGTAGGGTATGAAATAGGTTTTGAATTCGGAACCTATTTTGAATTCGGAACCTATTTCTGGGGTTCCAAAAATATAGTTGTCGGAGCGAAGCAAAGCTAGATCTGGAAATTAACATCAACACATGATGCTTAAACGAACAACGCATGTCCAGGTTAAAAGCGGTTCAAAACAGCAACAACAAATGATGCGGTGAAGGGCTTAAGCGGAGGAAGCCTTCGATGCGGAGGCTTCAATGTGGAGGGATTCAGCGGTGGATGTGAGTGGTGGATCTGGAGAAGGGGCGCTAGTTCTATGGCGTGACGGGATGGAGGAGGGTTTGATTTCGACCGGCGGAATGGGAGGGTTTAATTTAGGGAAAAATACTGATATGACCCTGTGTTTTGGAGGTTTGTGCTAATATGACCCTGTAAAGTTGAAAAGTGCTATTATAACCCTATGTTTGCATCAGAAGTGCCGATATAACCCTGTGGCACTATTCTGGCATTGACTTAGTAATTTACAGCATTGACCAAAGCTAAAATGACTAAAATATCCCTAGTCTTAAAGCTATTAATATAATGACTAAAATACCCCTACATTCTTCTTCTTCATCATCTCCATGACCACAGCCAGGGATGTTCCGCCACCACCTCCGCCGCGGCTTCACCACCTCCGCCGCCCACCACCGCCGGAATCTGGATTTTCGTCGCCACCGCCGCTCCGCTGCCTCCGCCACTGGAGTTCGCCGGAATCTGGCAAAATTCCTTCGGCAAACCCACTCCAATCCTCCTCCACTGGTTTGAAATTAACCCACTCCTAACTCAACTGATTAGAATTCCGATTCCTGAAGAAAAAAAATGTTGAAATCCAGCAACAAATCTAGAAGCTGAATCTGCAACACAGTAACAAAATCCAGCAACAAAATTCTGATTCCATCTATAACACAGTAAATAAAAAACTCAATCCCTACTCCACTTCTTCCCGGCACCTTCATTTCACATGAATTACTGCGAACCTACCTCGACGCCGCCCGATGCGATGCCTCAATTTTGGGCCCGATGCGCCGCCACCGATGCAACGCCTTGATGCGATGCCCGATGCGATGCCTCGATGCCTCGATGTGGTGCCTCGACGATGCAACGCCTCAATTTTGGGCCCGATGCGACGCCTCAATTTTGGGCCCGATGCAATGCGTCGATGCGGTGCCTTGACGATGCGGATTTTGGGTCGGAGGCTAGTGGAGGAAGAAGAAAGAGAAGAAGAAAAGAGGAAGAAGAAAAGAGGAGAAAAAAAGAGGAAGAAAGAGAAGAAGAATAGAACGGAAGAAAAGAGGAAGAAGAAAGAGAAGAAGAAAAGAGCAGAAGAAAGAGAAGAAGAAAAGAGCAGAAGAAAAGAGGAAGAAGAAAGAGAAGAAGAAAAGAGGAAGAAGAAAGAGACAATGAGGGCATAATTATCTTTTAACATTTTTAACATTTTTATTTTTTAAAAAACAGGAGTATAATAGTCATTTCATGTATTTCCGGCCAAAATCAGGTCGATAGGGTTATATTAGCACATTTCGGCAAAACACAGGGCTATATTAGCACTTTCCAACTTCACAGGGTCATATTAACACAAACCCTCAAAACATAAGGTCATATGAGCACTTTACTCTTTAATTTATGAAAATAACTAGGGGAGAAAATCCTAAGAGTTGTTTATATATTGGGCCCACAAAGCCAGCTCATTAAAGGTGGTTCTGCCTTTAATCGATTTAAAATCACCTTTAAAATGAAAGAAGGGACTTGGGAGGGAATTCTAAATTCATAACCTCATTTGGGTCTTAATTAAAGGTAGTTGCTCATGAAACATTGGATTCCATGCTTTTAATTAAGGTTTTCCACTAATGTATCGAATTGGATGTTAATATTACAGTTTGAGATTTTTTTTGATTTAAAACTTTTGTTTAGGTTGAAATAAGATGACAAAAATGGGAGCTAAATAGCATCTTGGCTCAGTTGTGTTAAGTCACTTAAACGACTTCTGTAACTATTAAATTTTTACCACGTGTTCACTTTTAATCACTTATCATTTTTTTTAGGTTCTCTCCGGTTGGATTTGATTTCAACACTAATAAACTATGAAGGTGTTTGGTTGGGGTCAATCATAAAAGAGAAAGGGAATTTAAGATATTGATTCCTTTAGTTAGTGTTTCGTTTAATTTTTTTTATCATTCCCTTTATCCATTTTTAGCTTTACAATTCTCACAATTGGGTGTAACATGATTCCCTCGTCTTACCTTGGGATTGAGATTCTTTTTCCCCCGCCTTCCATTTCTCTCTTTGTTTTATCAACTCCAAAATAAGAATATACATTATAGTTATTATCAAAATAAAATTTCCAAAATTATGATTATGATTTCAATTAAAATATTAAAATTTTATTTTTTGTATTATATATAGGTCTCATTTAAATTAAACTATAATTTTCATATGAACTCTTTTTTAAGGAAAAATAAAGAAATAATTTTTTAACTTTATACTGTGATTAATAGTTATATTATTTTATAATAAATATATTATTTTTACATAAATACTATTATTTTATAATCATATAATATAAGTGGTAATATATTAAGTAGTAATGTTATACTTTAACTTAATTAAATTTAAGATAAAAATTTAATTTCATACGTAAAAAATAATATTATAATTTTACTCGAAGTAGAATAATCAATGTTTGATTTATAAAATTTAATTATCTTATTAGAAAAATATAATCCCTCTCTTTTGTTATTTATGGCACACTTACTATAATGGATATTTTCTTTTATTTGGCACAAATTCCATTTTTGGCAAGATTCCCACTCATTCTAAGTACTTTTTACTTTCTACATTCAATTTCATCCACTCATTTTCTTCTCCTAAATCCAAGCACCTAAACTTATGTTGCCATAAATAGAAAAATGGAGGGGATATATGTGTTGATGGATATAATATCTTATGTCATATTTTGGATTTGCATCAATTTTATGTTTTTTTAAATAATATCGTCTGGACATCCATTTTTAAAATATTTACTTATGTGATTTTTTTACCATTACTATTAGCACATTTTTATATTAAAGGAATGACAGATTTTTAAATCAATCTATCCCATGTGATATGAAATTAAAAAAATGTAAAGATGACAATATGTAAATAAAAAATTTAACACAAATTATAAATTGAATTACATTTTTTTAATCATACACAACATGTTAATAAATTAAAGATGATGAATTACGTATTTTATATTAAATATTTTTTATATGAACTCAATATGACAATAATTGATGAAATACTTATACGTTATTTTTAGCATATTTGATGATGTGAAATTATATATATATATATATATATATATGTTATTTTATAAATAATGCTAGAAATTAATATTTATTTCTCTAGTGTAAACCAAACAATAACAAAAGTAACGAGAAAGAATTTGATTCCATTTGTACACTTGAACCAAACAGATTTTAAAAAAATAGGGTTATTCCTTTTTCTTTCTTCCTTTCCCTTTCCTGCGATAGATTGATTCCGCCGGCGTCATCTCCGGCCGCTCTCCCCATTCTCCTCCGGCGTCATCCCCAGAGAGCCATCCCCGGCCGTTCACTCAGATCTCTGTCCCCGTCCCCACCATCTCTGTCCCCGTCCCCACCATCTCTGTCCCCGTCCCCACCATCTCTGTCCCCGGCATCATCTCCGTCCCCGCCTCCATCCCAGATCTCAGTCCCTGTCCCCGCCATCTCCGTCTCCATCCCCGACGTCATCTCCGTCCTAGATCTACGTCCCCGTCCCGCGTCCCCTGCATCATCTTCGTCCCCGTCCCGCGTCCTCTGCATCATCTCCGTCCCCATCATCTCCATCCCTAGTCTGCCAATTCCGTCATCGTTCTCGTCGTCTCGTTCTCGTTGCCCTAGCCCGACTTGATTCTCATTGCACTGGCCCGACCTGGTTCTCGTCATCCCGTTCTCGTCGCCCCAAACTTGTCACCCTGTTCTCATCTCTCTAGCCCGACCTGGTTCTCGTCGTCGTTCTTGTCATCGTGCGCTTTCGGTTCTTGTCGTCGTTCTCATGGCTGGGGATGACGGTGGTTCTCACGCTGGGTTTCCGTGGCCGGAGGTGGGGGCTGGGTTCCGTTGTCGGAAATGGGGCTGGGTTTAGGTAATTGAGGGTTTCTGCCGGAGAAACGAGAAGGCGGGGATGGGGCTGGGTTTGGATGATGAGGTTGCAGCTGGGGTGATGAGGTGGCGGCGGCGGTGGCACCGTGATAGCAGCGGCGGTGGCACTGTGATGGAACGGCGGTTGCGCCGTGGTGGCAGCGGCAGTGGCACTGTGGTGGTGCTGCGGTGGCGGCGGCGGTTCCGTGGTGGCGCAACATAGGCAAGGAAGGTGTATGATATTGTTTTAGTTTTAGAAGTTAAAATTAGTATTATACGTATGTATACGTATTAGGGCGTAAGTAAATAAAATACAGAACGTGATATAGCAACCGCCTAATTAACTGGCTTCCCACTGCACTTTTGACTATAATTACTAGCAAACTAGTTTCACTACAACTCCATTTCATCATAATCATCCGCTAATATGACCTTCAATAACTTCAATAACTTCATTTTTAACAGGCCAGTTCGGCCAACCGGGCTTCTCACACGCGTCCGACAGCCAACATTAGTATAGATTTAGACCCACCATTAACTTTGTTGATGTTCTATAATTAATGGGTGTTAACTGTAATTTGGATGGAGGATTAGTGAGTAATGATTGATTGATTTTTTGCCACAATGGTACTTAAGAATGAAATGGCTGTCTTCTTCATGTTTTTCTGTGTCTGCATTATGCATTCATGCTGTTTTTTTGCCCGTTTATTGGAGTATACAGAGATCAAGATCAATATGTGGAGTGCCTCTTGGTAGTAATGGGTGATTTAAATCCACTTCTTTTGAAAAATTAAACACATGAGCATTCTCTAGTTCCTTGGTGTGCGCTCGTCCGATCAGGAATTTTTAAATTAAAGACAACTTTTGACTGATGTAGTACATGTTTTTTAAAGTGTAAATATAATTTTTTGATTGGTGTAAAAGTATAAAACTTAAAGAGTAAGTCTTAGGAAAGTCGATCTATTAATAAGCCTATAGATATAGATATGTCAGGGACTAATTTATAAAATGAGATTTTTTTTTTGTAATTAATGAAAAGTTAACTTTTTAATTGTATTATATCCTAATTCCTCCTCTTTTTTTTCTTCTTCTCTCTGCGACAGTGGATCTCTTCTTTCTCCGGCGATTTCTCACCTTCTGCTAAACCTCTTCTCTGTTTCTCCGTCGCCGAACGTTTCTTTGCCTCTTCTCTGCTCTTCTTCCCCTCTTTTCCGTAATTCTCCGTCCTTGTTTCTCTGATTCTTCTCAGTCGACGATGTTTTGTTTCTTATCGGTTGTTCATTGTTTGCAGAATGAGGTATGTCGTGTATCTAGGGTTTATTTTCGACTTTATTATTACACAAATTTTGTTCGATTTGTTAGATTTGGTATTTTGTTGAGCATTGGATATCAACAATTGTTTATAGTGTTTTGAGTTTCTATGTGCGTTTTTCTGTGATCTAATTTTGAATTGTCCTCTCGTTGTTACAACAAAATTGTTGATTGTTCGTCTTGAATTACGAGCTGCATTTGTTTACTTATATCTTGCAGCTGTTATTATCCAACATGACCATGTTAGTTGTACAGTGGATGATATTTTATTTTCTTTTTTTGCTAATTGTTCGTTTTGAATTCCAAGCTGCATATGTTTACTTATATGTTCTACTTGTTAGTATTCAATATGTACTTATTAGTTGTAATATGTATGACCTTTTATTTTCATTTGTTGTTGATTGTCTGTTTTGAATTACGAACTGCATTTGTTTACTTATATTTTTCTCTTGTTAGTAATCAATGCGTACTAGTTAGTTGTACTATGTATGACCTTTTATTTTCATTTGTTGTTGGTTGTCCATTTTGAATTACAAGTTGCATCTGTTTACTTATACGTTGCATCTGTTAGTATCCAGTGTGAACTTGTTGGTTTTATTGTGTATGAATTTTATTTTCATTTGTTGTTGATAGTTTGTTTTGAATTAGGAATTGTACATGTTTGCTTATATGTTGCAACTGCTAGTATCCAACGTGTATGACTTTTAGTAGGAGTTGGATCTAAACTTGAAGTTTTTATAGCTTTTAGGGAATTATACTAAATTGAACATTGGACTCCACAAGACGTTCTGGCGCGAGTTTGATTCAAATGAAGATGACACTGAACTCAAGGAATTCGAAGATAGCTTGTCTTTGAATTAATAATTGATTCATTGTATTAGAGATTGTTAGTTAATCTCGATGGGAACATTGTTGTGATTGTAAGTTCCGTAATAGAAGATTTTTGTTATGAGAACTTGTATGATTCATCTCGTATCTTGTCCTATGTTCAAGTGTTGAGAGTCCCTCTCGTGTATGAAACTGACAACATTTGCATGATTTTTATACAAAGTATGCAATGCTTTCACATGTGTTGCTTTGATGTCGACAAGACTTTTAGTGGCATCTATTTAATTGAAATCGGGAAAATTTGCTCACGTGTTGGAAAACAAATAAAGTTTTAATATAGTTAGTACACATTGTAGGTTATTAAAGGTAGTTCTTATGATTTTTTTATTACAAAAATTACACAATTATGTAACCTCTTTTAGGTATACTATGAGATATGCTAGTTGTACGCTAACATATGCACGTTTTAACAAAATAGAAACAATTCATAAGGTAACATTGCACTACCTCCTGACAAACTTTTGCTATTCATAAAAGGAATTGATATTTTTAAATCAGGTGCATGTTTTTGTTTAAACAATACATGTTGTAAACTAATCAATGCACAGTTAATATGACAATTTTAAATTGTCAAATTTTAACTTAACTTATACATGATCTGGAAAAAACTTCATAATTCATATTCACAGTTTTTATAACAAGTGCATGTTTTATACAAACGATACTTATTGTAAGGTAACATGTGCATAGTACATACGAAAAATTTTCAGTAGCATTTATTTTGTTTTTTGAATATTTTCCACATGTTTTTTACATGTTCACAGCTGCAGAATTCATACATTCAGAAGTTCCAACAAAAAATCCAGAAGGCAATTCAACAACATAAACCCATTCGGATGTGAAAAATTCATATTGTTCACACTATTAGGAAAATTTTCATCATCTTGAAACTAAACTTCATTTGTTTCCAACTGAAATTCGTTGATGTAGATCTTGTTGAAGAGCAAAAAGCTCATTGCAAATTTCTCCAGACACTAACTG
Organism: Rubia yunnanensis; assembly: GCA_037428765.1. NCBI lineage: Eukaryota > Viridiplantae > Streptophyta > Magnoliopsida > Gentianales > Rubiaceae > Rubia > Rubia yunnanensis. The sequence continues at coordinate 138,218,350 of CM075062.1, forward strand.
GTCGTTTTAAGAGCTCTTCGGTAACAAAATTGAATCAATCAGAGAAGGATTTAGTCGGTTGGAAGAAGTTAGATTTGCAGAGAATGGAGATTGGAATTTGGGAACGAGAGAGATTGGAGTTTAGGAACTAAGAAAAATGGAGAATGGAGAAATTTGCAGAGGATGGGAGTTTGGGGAAGAAGGGTTTGCTTATTTTGCATTAATTGCAAATTGATATCTGGCATGTCTGTCAGGAAACCCACTCAAACTTAAACACTCTCACCATTTTCCATTTGAAAAAGAATTAAATGACAAAAACAACCCAATTTATTTTGCTAAATTCCGTTGGACCAATACCACCGCACCACTGTTGCCGCTTTGCCACCCAAACCGCCATTGCCACTGCCCAAATCAACACAAATTTCATGGATTTCACCACCCAATCCTAACCCGTGCCTCCAACCTATCTAGTTGGAATATCACCACACTCAATCGAGTCTTGAGATTTCACCCCCCAATAGAAATCTCTGCCACCACCCAAGCAGGAATTTAATCATTTGTGGCCCAACTCCTCATGATTTCACCATCCAATTCTAACTCCAGACATCACCACACTCATCTAGGATGCCTCATCCCACCATCCCCTCCCAACGCTACCACTACCAACGACGAGTTCAAACTCGACCATCACCTTGGCTCTCGGCCGCCACAACCTTCAGTCATGCACTCCGAATTTGTCATCACCTTTGCCAGATCATTACCGCAAGCCCGACCACATGGGTGGAGGGAGGTGACATTGAGAAATTTTTTTGCACAAGTGGGAAGGTGGGTTTGTTTTTAAATTTTGTAAATTTTTTTTGTGTATTTACAATTATTGAGAGAGGGTAATTCCACCATTTCCTATTTTTCGGAGTTTGCCATCATCGCCGATAATTGCTGAACCGGCAAATAGACCATATCATCGATGAAATTAATATATGATGTCCTCCTGAGCTTTCCCATATCTTCGGCAGTAGGCAAAACATTATGTACAAGTGCAGGTGATAATCTTCATTAGAAGATTCTGTTTCCAAAATTTGGTCCAATACTGGTTCTCGTGATTTTGCACATTTACTGCTTTTGTTCTTTACTAATGATATCCTGCTTATACTTGATACTTATTTCCATCCCATATAGTTTATGTGCCATTAGTACTTATTTCCATCCCATATAGTTTATGTGGTAGAAGTCAATTAGACTATGAGACCAAACAAGTTCGAGTGTGAGAAGCTCTTTCATCCGCATCTGGTAATAAGCCAATTACCAGTTCAGAATGACGAGACAGGCTATAAGCCGGGATGGCAACCATGGGGAGGCTAATAGAATGGTACAATCCGGCAAACGAATGGAGACAAGCCAGGCCAATAGGGACAGCAGTAAGGGGAGTAAGGTGTGTGTTTGATCATCCTAGATAAATAGTCAAATCTTCAGTACTATACATGAAACAAATGCCCGGCAGAGCTCGGAATCCAGATAAGCTAGGGAGGTATGTAAATCTCATATGCAAGTCCGATCAAGCAAACAACATAATATGCATTGGTTCAGAAATTTGAACTACTCGTCTTGTTTCTTCATTCCGAATACATCAGGACTCTTCAAGTGTGCCATTAGAGAAGTCATCCCCTGTAGGATGATGCGGACTTCCATTCGACACCCGATTCATGCTACTGGGATTTGAATAAGGGGAGTAGGTTGAAACAGAGCTGCCCCGTGCATTCCGGTTATGTGCTGCTGTACTACTTCTAGTTGCTTTCTGACGTGCCTTTCTACCCTGTAGCCATATGAACACGATGGCGGGCAACTTCAATCACTACGGTATTACCATAAAACACAAGAAGGATTTGACTCGATATCAAACAGGTAAAACCAAGAAATGGCACTACTGAGTGCCTGATCAAGTCTTGTTTTGAACACATTTGGACATGCATATGAAAACCATCATCATGTTCTGTTTAAAAACACACAATTCATCATGTTTGGTAAGAACACTAACTGAAAATGCATATGAAAACTACTCATCAACCTTTGCTCTAACACACACGGGAAAGCATGTGAAATCATTCCTCAAGCACACAATCTGAAATGCATATGAAAAGTTGTTAAATTACCTTTCCCATGCACTTCTCCAAATGAGGAGCAAACTTTCCAGCCATTGTCGCCCGGCCACAGTTCATGCATTGTAACAATTCACTGGCCACAGGAGGATGAGTGTTTCCGAAGATATCGACCACGTATTTACTAGTAGTCTCCCCAGTGTTACTAGCCTCCGCTACACTGGCTCGAGCTTGCACCGACAACCTCAGTTCTTCCTCCTCTTCATCTAGGTTTCGATCAAGCCCTAATCTCGCAATTCTATGAGACTCGGAGGCAACATCAACAATGATAGAATCGAGAAGTTCTCCAAACACTTGATATGATAACTGCCAATGCACGCAAATTAAGCACAAAATTAGTACAATGCTTGTAAAATACTTTAATTAGCTTAAATAAGAAAGCAAAATTACTAACACAATCGAAAACATGTATAAAAAAATAGCTCATTCAATCGTGGAAACGATTCAAACAATAAATCTGATCTGCTGCATTTCATGATTACCTGAGCCTGAGAAGACGCATTTGCCTCATTCGAAGCAGACATTTTCCTGCACGCGAAGATACAGCACACAAATTCATCAAAAATGGTTGAAAAAAATTCCTTAAATACACATCAAATTGAAGGAGTAAGTGATAATAAAAAGCACAAACGCAAGCTTCATCAGCAAAAAAGAAAAAAAAACAAACAGCGATGCGTTCGATAAGCTTCCGGGTTCGAGTATTCAAACGATTACATCGACGAAAAACCACGTACGGATCGATACGGCGTCGTGGCGTGGAGCTTCGCGGGGATTACGGCGGGTGAGTCTGATTGGAAACCTCGTACGGCTGCCGGAGCTGCGAATTTGCTCCGTCGTGGAAGCCAGTAGAAAGTAGGAACACAAAAATCCAAACCGCTTCATTGCTTCCATCAATGGACATCAAAACGGATACTGGGCTTTTTCAACTCTGCTGGGTTGAAATATCAATGGGCCTATACCAGTGGGAATTAAATGAAGAATGTGTTATCTCTCTCATTATTTAAGGAGCGCTTACTTCTTAAGCGATACATCATGAATTTTGATAAAACCTAGATAAGAATAAACTACTAATAAAGGTGGTTGACCTATAACAAGTCTAACAACTTCCCTAAAATTTTCTCTACAATAGGGAATGAAAACTAATATTTTTTTTTTTTTACTCAATTCCAACAACTTCCCTATTTTGCATGATCTAGAGTAGGGAATGAAAACTAATATTTCCCTTTCTTTTTTTTTTGACTCAACTCCAACAACTTCCCTATTTTGCATGATCTTGCATTTATAGTTAGTTTTTCATTTAAAAATAAGAGTTGGTTTTTATTCTCTTCAAAATACTCCCTGCAAATATATTATATATAAAAATCAAGTTAATTTTTTTTTAAATCAATATAACAAATTGGAAATTAAAATTTTGATGATAATTAAAACAACTTTTCTTTTCGTATTCTTTTTGTATATTTACCCGGTTTGAAATAAAAGGTAACAACATCCAAAAAATTCAAAAAATATATATATAAACAATAAACTAGGGGTGTTAAATGGGCGGATGGGTCAAATATGGATTAGGTAAAATGGGTAATTAAAAAAATATGGGTATGACCCATTTCAACCAATTTTATAATGGGTCAAAAAGGGTTGGGTTTAGCAGATCGGGCTGAAAATTGAAAATCATTAACTCACGGGTCGAAAATGGGTAAACTCGTGGGTTTCAACCCATATGAGTAACCCGCGATCAACCCACAAACCCAACCCGCCCAACCCATATTTTTCAACTACCCATTTGATTCATTACTCATTTAACCCATCACTCATTTTACTCATACCCACCCGGATTTAACAATAGACAACATGTTTGACCTGCGGGTTATAGGTCTATTTTGCGACCTCTACTATAAACCAAAGAGATTAATTTCAATCTTCTAAACAAATCATTATTGAATAAAACCTACAAAAAAAATATAAATAAGCATCCCACATGAGCTTGAGATTGTAGTAATTTTCTCCATAAAAAATTTATTGGAAGTCGAATGTATGTTTTAGTAGAAATGGAAGAATGAGAAAAATACTCACCAAATAACCTGCAACTCAAATTAACAATAGTTAGTAAACCGGTAAGTAGGGTCGATCCCACGAAGAGCAAAATCAATAATTATTAATTATTTTTTCTACTAATTTAGAAAACACGTTTGGTTAAGTCACCACACCTTAATTTCATTAGTAATTTCTAACGCTAAAATGCAAATACTAACTCTAAAAATGAGAAATAAATATATGCATAAATGATATCGGCTAAAAATATCTCATGCTAGTTATTATCGATCATATGTGCAAAGATGAACCAATTCCTACACATCTATCGGCTATAGGGGGAGTAGATACGCTTAATCCCCCAATTCTTTCTTACTTTATCAACAATCAACTAATTATGATTATGTTTCCCTGACCAAAATGTTCCCAGAAAGTATTCGCTAAACAAGAACATATTTTGATAGCATTAAGTGCTAAAAGAACTCGATATACCAATTGCCAAAGTAAAATCAAATAGCAATGCACACTCAATTATTCTCTATATTCCTATTACAGTCTTAGTTAGTTAGCTGTTTTTCACAAGAGTGTGCTACTTACTAATCCTATCCAACAATTACGTATTGGCGGAAATTTGATAGTAATATTCTAAAAATATTCAAGTTGATCAATCTTAAACATATTAGAAACAAATTTCAACCAAAAACATGCAATATTCAATTATAATGCAATTAGATCTCACGATTTAAAACTAACATTTATTATTCTCGATTGCTGATATATGAATTATCTACTTATAATAATTAAACTAAGCAAACTAATAATATAATACATAAAACACAATTGATATAAATAGTCAACAACGAATAAAACAAAAGCCAAGAAATATAAGTCTACTGCTCGCCTAACTCTCCCGAATGGGGATGACAAGCTGAACACAAGTCCAAGTCTAAATAGAAGGCCTTGGAACCGAGAATATCTCCAAAATTCAAATTTGAAGACATAGAATCTAATTAATTTTTGAGTCCCTCTCTTGAAAGACGGTATTTCTATAAGTTATGGAAATATCAAGCTTTAAGGTATAAATTAGAAGAAATCAACGATAAAATTTTTGGGTTGCATAAATTTGGTTATAAACTTTATAACTACTATATGTTGCGTAATAAATTTTTTATATTGCAACTAAGACCTCTTACCTTTTATTATTCTAATTAAACCTCATATTTCCATAAGGTTATGGAAAGACGGTCTTTCCCAAGACTTTACCTTAAATTTTAACAAATATCTCTCAAACTAGCCTAAAATATTTCCAAATCAGCTCCACGGTTTACTCTTTCTACCTCCACTATTGACGGCTTCTTTAGCCATAATTGTCATACTTCTCACCAACTTCCTCTTAAGCCCAAAAGCTATGATCTGTGGCAAATTAAACACCTAAAATACACATTAATCTTGTAAAAATATAGTTAATCCCAATAAAATAAACAACACAATTCATACACATCACTAATTCAACTCTGTAGTTCCATATATTTATGGAAACATGAGTTATCCCAAAATTTTGCCTAATTATATGGTATATCGGGATACACAACACATATTTACAGTAATTAAATGCACTCTACAATAATAATTGATCACCAAATTTTATTTTAGACCGACTAACTCTTTGTTATAATCCTGAAGGATCTAACAAAACAAATACAAAAATACCTTTAATATTATCATAAAACTGAGAAGAAAATAGAAAAGAAATTAAAAGTAAAATCAACGTGATCTTTCTAGAGATATTTGCTAGCCACACAATTGATAGTATTTGTTGGCTGTTAAGGATAAGTTGAAGGAAACAGTGATAAATGAGCAGCTCAAATGGAACTCTTCTACTGCCTTGTTTATTCAGCTGTGCGGTTGATCCGTTACAGCTTATTCTTGTTTCTCCAATGATCTAAATTTCCCTTTTTTGACCTTTTTGCTTCGTGACATTAGACGAGTTATTTTATAATTAATGTAACTAATGAACTGGTTTGATTTTTATTTTTATTTATTGTATTAAAGTTTCTGTAACTTTGAAAAATTTTTAGAATGTACCATAATATATAAATAATTATAATTTGACCCTAAAGTTATTGAAATGAGATTTTTCATTATCAATCTAACTGTTGGACAAATAGGAGACTTTCTCATAAGATCAAATTATTTTTTTGGTTCCTAACATATGACCTAATGCCTTCTTTTGGTCCTTGAGACCAATACCACGTTCTTTCAGTACCCAACAAATTCAAAACGATTTGTTTGGTCCTCAAACCAGATTCCGGGTGGTTTTCTGGTAGACTAAATTATTATTTTGGTCCCTAACATATAATCTTATGCCATCTTTTGGTCCCCAAAACCACGTGAAAACCACCTTGAAAACCGCATTGGAGACCAAACAAATCGTTTTGAATTTGTAGGGTACTAAAATGACGTGGTTTTGGTCTCGGGGACCAAAAGATGTATAAGATGCTATGTTAGGGACAAAAAAATAATTTAGTCTTCTCCTAATTAATACACATCTCATATTATTTAAATATTACATACAATTTAATTAAAAACCTTGGGAATGACCATCTTTCCATAGGTTTATGGAAATGCGAGGTTTAATTAAAATAATAAAAAGGTAAAAGGTTTTAGTTGCAATATTAAAAAATTATTATGCAATGTGCAATAGTTTAAAAAATTTATTACCCGATTAATGCAACCCAAAAATTTTATCGTCATTTCTTCTAATTTACCGTTTCAACCTTGATATTTTCATGACTTAACAAAAGACGGTCTTTCAAGAGACTACTCACAAATTCAATGCATGAAAATACAATACGAAATTGTAGTCGCTATGCATAATGAAATGGAATATGAAAGTATTTCACCTACACGATCGTCCAAATGGTTGGGCCTCTGACTTATACTCCTGCCATTGTGAGTTCGACTCTTGGCAGCGACAGTGTGGGAATTTTTCCAGTGGGGAGGTCCCTTGTGCGCACCGAATACAGTTGAGGGTTCGGGGCTCAACTACGGAAGTACTGTAATTTATCTCTCTAATTATAACTGTAATATCGGTACAACCAGAACAAATGAGGGCGAGCTATTTAATTGCGTTTTGCCATGGAATATGAAAGTATTAGACGAAGATAGATGTGAACGGACTATTATTCGCATCCAAGTCATCCTAATACCACCCCTAATTGCAACTCACGTGTTGCGTGGAATGTGATAGTTTGTCATTATCCTTGATTTTTATATACAACTTACGTAAAATTCTTGCACAAACAGTCCGGCTAAACTTTAGATTGGAGTTTATTGTGCAATTTTAAGAAATTTTATTTGTGATGATTTTTTAAAAAATATGCTGATAAATTTAGAGACCTACTATGCAATAATCAAAATACTATATATCACAAAAATATCAGATTTTTCATTTTTCTTTCCCCCTCTCCTCTAATCAGAAACTACCTCCACCGATCAAAAATTGCCTCTGGCCGGCAGTTACCACCGATTTATGCCGGATTTCAGCCAATTTTTTACGCCTCCACCGAGTTTCTCCGTCCTCTAGATTTTCGTCTGTGATTCTGCCAGCGCTTCTTCTTCTTCTGGTAGAAATCTAGAAATCGATGCCGACGCTTCTTCTTCTTCTTGAGTTGAGATCTGGAAATCGATGCAGACAACGCCTCCGGATTTGATGACGACGACGGTGGTGGAGGCGCCACCTTCCCCTAACCTAAACTACCAGATTCGAACGCCGCAACGAATATCAATGTTGAAACTCGACGATTCGGCAGTGAAGTGCATTGCAATCGACGTTTCCAGAGTCACGATCGATGTTCCCGGCGACGGTTGGAGAAGATGACTCGTTGTGTCACGGTTCCAGGCGATCAACGTTCCGGCAGCGTTGCACGCTTGAAGTTCCAGGCGAGATCCATGCACGACGTGGAGAAGAAGGTTTGCGTGTGCAATACACGTGCGAGACATTGACGGTGGACGATGGCGGACAGACGATGGACAGACGGCGACTGAGCTTTGCTTATGAGAGGTGAGGTTTAATATTGTGTTTTATTTTTTTCGAAGACTTGATGAGGTTTGATATTTACTTGACTGAGCTTGTTGTTAGCAAAGATTGTTTGGTCTAATGGCTAATACTCTTGTTGATGAGGTTTGAGGTCTGGGGTTCGAATCTCATTTATGACCTTTATATTGAAGAATTTATGTTTTTGATGTACACGCTGAGATTTAATATTATTTGATTGAGTGTATGTTCAATAATGAGTTTTTGGTGTAGTGGTTATTCCTCTAAGCTTCAAGACTAGAGACTTAGGTTCGAATCCCATTTTTTTGTGAAGAATTTTCATTATTGAGGTAATGTAGCTTTTTGTTGATGCTTGTAGCTTTTTCTCTTTTATGTTGATGTTCTTCATTATTTGGGTGAGGTTTAATTGATATGATTTGATGTTTTTTAGTTTGTTTTAGGAGATATGAATTGATATATGTAGTTTTTTTAAATTTTCTCATGTTAATTTTTTTTCCGGCTGAGGTTTTGGTAATAGGAGTTGATGTTTGTAGCGTCTTTTTTCTTACGTAGATGTTTTTCATTTTCTAGATGAGGTTCAGGTGTTAGGAGTTGATGCTTGTAACTTTTGGGTATTATAGGTTGATATTTGTAGTTTTAAAAAAAAATTGTTGATGTTTTTTGAATTTTCAGAGTGAATAATTTATACTCTTGAGGTTCCGTAGTTTTTTTGTTGTTTTTAGTTTTTTTTTGCTCATGTTGATGTTTTTCATTTTCTACGTGAGTTTTAGGCAATATGGAGTGATAATTGTAACTTTTTTGGTGATATGGTTGATGTTTCTTGTGTTTTTTTCCTCATGTGTTTTTCATTTTCTAGGTGAAGATTAGATGATAGTAATTGATGTTTTTAGCTTTTGGGTGATATATATTGATATATATAGTTTTAAATTTTTTTGATAATTTAATCTTTATTGATGTTTTTATTATTTTCAGTTGAATTTTTGTTAGTTGTAGTCAATGATTTCTCTATTTTGTTTTAATTTTTTTATATTTTTTATATATTTTTTGCTGCAATTTTTTAGTTGATATTTTATGATTTTTCATTGATATTCTGCTATTTTTTGGTGATGTTTATAATTTTCAGCTCACTGATCATATTGATTTTTTGCATTTGAATTTTTTTTTTGCAGATTGCAGATGGTGGGAAAATAATGAGAAATAGTTGGACAAAAATCCCTTGAAAAAATATTAACAATAGGTCCATATAAAATAATTAGAGATAGGTCCCTATAAAATTATTAAAAATAAGTCATTGAATATAGAATATTATTAAAATTGCATAAAGGCCCATACCCAAAGTTTAAGTTGTCTCTCAAATTCTTGTGGTATTTATTATGACTCTACTTTAATTCATGACATCAAAGCCAATCCACCGTAATATGAAACAGTGTTGTAAAAAATCCTCTATTTTTTTTATTAGAGAGCATTATGGGAATGAGTTCGTCTCTTGAAAGACGGTGTTTTTATAAGTCATGGAAAGACCAAGGTTTAAAGTGTAAATTAGAAGAAATGAAGATAAAATTTTTGGGTTGCATGAATCGGGTTATAAAGTTTATAACTACTACATGTTGCTTACTAAATTTTTAATATTGCAACTAAGACCTTTTACCTTTTATTACTCGAATTAAACCCCGTCTTTTCATAAGCCTATGGAAAGACCGTCTTTCCCAAGACTTTGCCTTATGGGAATTTACTAAAGAGATATTGATAGAATGATTTTCCGTAAGGAATTGTATTATTGATGGCTGAAATATAGAGAGTACAATAGAAGTATAATAAGGAAAGAACTCTAATAACTCTAATCATAATAAATCATAATCTAATCAGTAATCTGATTTATCCTAACACCCCCCTCAAGCGAAGTGTCGGATGCTCGCTAACGCACAACTTGGACCTGAAATGCTCGAACAGCGGACGGGAGAGCCCCTTGGTGAAGATGTCCGCAATCTGAAGAGAAGTCGGAACATGAGCAACGCGCACCTTTCTAGATGTCACCAACTCACGAACAAAATGATAGTCAATGTCGGTATGCTTTGCCCGCTTGTGCGCCACTAGATTCTGAGCCAATAAAATAGCACTGTTGTTGTCGCATAACAGAAATGGAGAACCAGAAAGCAGGACCCGAAGATCACGAAGTAAATGAGTGAGCCAAACCACCTCTGAAGCAGTGTTGGCGAGAGCACGGTATTCAGACTCAGTGCTGAAGCGAGAAAAGGTGGGTTGTTTCTTGGCACTCCAAGAAACTAGATTCCCACCAAGATAAATCGCATAACCATAAGTGGACCGATGAGTCTCCAAAGAGCGGGCCCAGACAGCATCAGGGTATCCTGACACCTCAGGAGTACTAGCAGAACAAAAGCTAAGACCAAAATGAAGAGTGCCACGAACATACCGCAAAATTTGTGTCACTGCAACGAAATGGTCATCTCTGGGATCCTGAAGATACTGGCTCACAGTGTTGACAAAGAATGCCAAATCGGGACGAGTGATGGTGAGATACTGGAGAGCGCCAACAAGAGAACGATAAAGTGTAGGATCCCGAAACGAATGACTGGTAGAGTTGTGAAGCTGAGAACCAGTAACAAATGGCATAGAAACAGGTGTCGCGTCAAACATACTGGCCCGAGTCAAAATATCACGAGCATACTTTGCTTAGCCAAGAAGTAACCCTGAGGAGGTAGGCAAAACTTCAAGACCAAGAAAGTAATGAAGAGTACCAAGATCATTGATAGCAAACTCTCTATGTGTCCGATCAATGAACTGACAAAGAAGAGTCAAGTCATTGCCTATAAGAATGATATCGTCCACATACACAAGTAGATACAGTGACGACGACCCTCTCGAGAGAACAAATAAAGAAGTATCGACTGAGCTGCACTGAAAACCAAGCTGTGTCAGATAATTGCTGAAGCGCTAGAACCAAGCCCGATGAGCCTTCTTAAAACCATAAATGGCCTTTCGCAAGCGACAAACATAGTCTGGATAAGCATAATCCCGATACCCAACGAGTTGCTTCATGTAGACCGAAACATCAAGAACACAATTAAGAAAAGCGTTCTTGACGTCCAACTGATGAAGTGGCCAGGAACGCATGGTGGCTATGGCGAGGACCGTCCGAACAGTGGAGGCTTTGACCACATGACTGAAAGTGTGGTCAAAATCAAAACCTGGAATCTACGAGAAACCCTGCGCCACAAGTCTAGCTTTGTGGCGCTCAGTAGTGCTATCTGGTCGATACTTAAGCCTAAAAACCCATTTGGAGACAACAATGTTGACATTTGAAGGTCGAGGCACTAAATCCCAAGTGTGTTGACCACGAAGAGCGGCCATCTCATCATCCATGGCTGAAGCCCAGGCTGGATCATGAAGAGCGGAGCGATAATCAGTGGGCTCTATCTGAAAAAGGAGTGTAGCAGTGAGACCATGAGCAATAATATCTGAATAATCTCGGCACTGAATGGCACCAGTTTAAAACTGAGTAGCCATCTGATGGGTACGAAGCTGCGGTGGCGAAGCTGGAGGAGGCAAACCAGCTGACGATGCCGAAGAAGATCAAGTAGAGCTGACCGAAGAGTGGCCATCGGAAGTCACCGAAGAAAGGACGGGAGAGACTGGCTGAGGCATGGTGGCCATCGACTGAGAGACGGGGTTTGGGTCGACCATCCAGATGGAGCATGGGGGTGAAGGAGGGGCGACTGGAATGGGCACATGCATGGTGGCCCTAATTGATGAAGTAATAGGTCCATAAAAATGACAAAATCTCCAGATCTGAAATAGAATGACTGGCTGCGGAAGATGAGACATAAGGGAATAAAGTTTCATCAAGACGAACGTGGCGAGAGACATAGATGCGCCTAGAAGCCGGGTCAAGACACTGGAAGCCCTTGTGACGAGGGCTATAGCCAATAAAAACACACGGAATAGATCGTGGTGCAAACTTATCAGTAGCAGTGGCACGCAGACTTGGAAATGCACAGCAACCAAATGGGTGAAAGAGGGTATAGTCAGGCACATGACTAAAAATAACCTCAAAAGGTGATTTTCCATCTAGAACTGAACTAGGCAGACAGTTAATAATGTAAACCACAAAGGAGAAAACTTCCACCCAATAACAGTGAGGTACAGAAGAGTGAAAAAACATGGCAAGACCAATCTCCGTGATGTGACGATGCTTCCGCTTAGCTCGGCCATTCTGAGCAGGTGTATAGGGCGAGGACATCTGATGGTGAATGCCACATGATATGACATGAGCCTGAAGTCGGTGATTAGTAAACTCTGTGCCACCATCGGTCTGAAATTTTTTAACCCTAGTAGAAAACTGGGTTTCAACAAATTTCTGAAACTGGAGAAATGTGACATAGAAATTAAACTTATGCCGCATCGGGAGAAACCATGTGAATTGCGAAAAATCATCGATGAAAACGATATAATAAGAGAAACCACCGGCAGATAAAACAGGAGCCGGTCCCCACAAATCACAATGCACTTTATCCAACAAACCAGTAGAGCGCTTGTCACTAGTAAAAAAGGGCAAGCAGCTACTCTTGGCTATTTGACAAGGAGAGCAACTAACAGATGCAGACATAGCAGAAGTGACAGAAATAAGGCCTCGTCAATTCAATAACTGAACAGTATCATGAGACACATGACCGAGGCGAGAGTGTCATTGCTCAAAAGAAGCATGAAGTTTTCTAGAGTGTAATTCGCCAAAAAAGATGGAATCACCGGTCTTAAGAAAATAAAGACCTGAACTATGATGGTCTTTACCAATTATCATCCCTGTATGCGTGTGCTCAATGGAAAATGCGTCGGTATCAAATACAACACGAATAGGTAAATCACGAGTAAGCTTACTAATGGACAATAAGCTTCTAGTAATCTTAGGAACCACAATAACATCATTAACAGAGAAACCAAAGAAATGACATTGACCGATGTGAGAAATAGACAATGATTCACCATTTCCAACAAGAATAGCATTAGAACCACGATAACATTGTACCTTATCAGGATGACTGGTACAAGCAGTGATATAAGATGTAGCACCAGAATCAACGATCCACTGATTCGACAAATGATGAAGGCTAGAACCATCCAAACTTGCCTGAAACAAAGCTTTGTCTACAATTCAATTACTGGAACAATCTTCCCGAGATAAAGACGCCAAACGAACCATTGCAAAAGCTGGAAGTGAGAGTGTAAGGCTGAGAAGTAAATAAAACGTTGCAGGACAGAGAAATGACGCACAATACGCCGCTCAATATTGTTGGCGCGTGGACGTTACGCGCGCGTGGCTGAAAATGCACGGACGGCTGAAGGTGCGTGGATATCATGCGCCAAATGGATCTCATGGGATGGGACGCCGGGCAGAGGCTCTTTAGAAGCCGGATATGGTGACCGCCAAACTAGAAACATGACGCTGGATAGAGGTGCTTTAGATGCAGGAGATGAAGACCGCTGAAGAAAGATGAATGGAAACCCCGGCCAATTTGAGAACCTTCGAATCGAGGCCGAGGCCGGAGATGAATTTGAAACCACGGAAGAGAGACGGAAAGGGGCCGACTTGAGAGAGGGACACCGCTGCCGTGAGCCTTCGCTGGAAAATTGGGCAAACTTGCCGGAAGTTCGTCGGAGACAACGAGATCGGCGCTGGAAGTTCACCGGATTTTGGCCAAAAACATAGACAGAAAGAAAAAAAAATTTAGGACCAAGATCATACTTGCTCTGATACCATGATAGAATGATTTGCCGTAAGGAATTGTATAATTGATAACTGAATATATAGAGAGTACAATAGAGGTATAATAATGAAAGAACTCTAATAACTCTAATTATAATCTAATCAGTAATCTGATTTCTCCTAACAGATATATATTAAATTATGGGATTCCACTACATAAATATAGGCAAAATCTTGGGAAAGACCATATTTTCATAGGCTTATGGAAATTCGGGGTTTAATTTGAATAATAAAAGGTAAAAAATCTTAATTGTAACATTAAAAATGTATTATACAACGTGTAATGGTTATAATGTTTATGAGAAAGTCTCAGAAAAGACGGCCTTTTCATAAGCTTATGGACAGTGCTCAGGGGCATTTGTCTTAAATATTGTAATTTTTTTATAAAATTTAAATATTGCATTTTATAAGTTAAAACAAGTAATAATATGTATTTGAAGGTGAAAATATAAAAATATATGATATAAAAAATATTTTCAAAAATTTTAAATATTGTATGTAATTTAAGAAATGCAATGTATAAGGTAAAAAATAAGTGGTCTGTCCATAAGCTTATGGACAGGCCGTCTGTCAGGAGACCCACTCAAAGTTTATAACCCGATTCATGCACCACGAAAATTTTATCTTTACTTCTTCTAATTTACACTTTAAATCTTGATATTTCCATAACTTATGAAAATATCATCTCTCAGAAGACAAACTCATAAATATAAATCAAACTGAAAACATAAATTGCAAGAATAAAACTTGTGACTCACAATACTCACATCACAACACATGCTTAAACAACGATGGATATGATGTGCCCAAACCCGTGAGACTATGCTCGTGACTCTCTTATGCGGGGTCAAGACTAAGAGCATCTCCAATGTAACCTTCTTTCTTTTAAATTTTTATTGCCACATAAAATTTAATGACCCTAGCTCTAAATTTGCTCTCCAATCAAAGGGTCAAATACCAGAGTCAGTATTACGTGGACAAAATTTACATCGACCCTGTCAAAGTGACCTTCTCTTCTCTGAAAGTAAAATTTTAAAGTTGATGTAATTGGATGAAGATGAGACGTGGCACAACTCGAGTAGCAGACTGTCTATATGGTATGTGGCGTTTAGTTCAAAATTTTTTGAATTGATAAGTTCATTTGCGAAAGTCTTACTCCACAATGTGAATTAGACGATGAGTTTAACTTTATGAAAATTAGTTCTAGTTGTTAGCAAACAGTTGTGTATCCAAAACCTGGCATAATGGTATAACAATCTTGTTAGCAAACAGTTGTGTATCCAAAACCTGGCATAATGGTATAACAATCTTCAAGCTGCTGAGAGAACACTATTTTTTCAGAAAAAAAAAGGTTTGTAGTCACAGTTTAACTTGCCCTCCATTGCTGGACATTGATTTTTTTTTTGCCGCCACTTTTTTAAGGTGTGCTCTATCAAAAATAACTTAAATTACAAATAATAACGATATATAAAATTTTGATACTCATTTTAGAATTACATATCAATGAGAATTTTAATATATTTCACATGATAGTTTTATGAGTTCATCTCTTGAAAGACGGTCTTTCCATAAATCATGGAAAGACCAAGGTATAAAGTGCAAATTAGAAGAAATGAAGATAAAATTTTTTGGTTGCATGAATCGGGTTATAAACTTTATAACTACTACATGTTTTATAATAATTTTTTAATATTACAACTAAAATCTGTTACCTTTTGTTATTCTAATTAAATTTCATATTTCCATAAGCCGATAGAAAGACGTTCTTTCCCTAACACTTTGCCTAGTTTTATTACATATACTATTTTCAATTTAGCACATGGCTTGCAGAAAGTAATGAAAAAAAGGTGTTAGTATTAGAGAATTGGAAAAAAGAAGAAGTTATTTTTGGCCGCTTTGTTTTAATCTTAATTTTTCATCACGATTTTCAAAGTTCGCTGATTGACTATGAAACTCAATAAATATAGTTAATATAGATAATAATATTGCAATATAAAGTTAAATTTGATAGATTCATTGTAACATATATTTTTTTAATATTAAATTTTTATATACTATCATATTTTCAAATGCAAAATATTAACAATATAATAAAAGAGAATTTGAGTGAAATGATAAAGTAAAGGACAGGTAATTTTTATTTATCTATTTAAATGAGAGAAAACGATTTATTGAACATGACAATGATATTATTTTGGATGATGTTAAGAAAGAGGACCCAAAGATTCTCATGAAAGCATCCAAGCTTTGGTGCTATGATAAGGAACTTACACCACACCCACACGATCGGCCAAGTGGTTAGACCCCTGGTTTCAATTCTGCTACTGTGGGTTCAACTCTCGCCAGTCGTAGCGTGGGAATTTCTCCAGTGGAGGGGTCCCTTGTGGGCAGTGAGTACAGTCGTGGATCAAGGGTTTAACCCTGATGTCTATTGTGATTTACCTCCTTAGTTATGGTTGTGGTGTCGGCGCGGCTGGGGCCCTGAGGGCGAGAGTGTCGCCTTATAAGGAACCTGCACCTTTCATGGCCAGTGCTGCTATACATGGGCCACTTCCTCGTTGTCATAGTTATTGACACAGTTTCATTTTTGGAGTTAAATTGATTTAATTTTGATTCCAACTGATTCTCCACACTTTCATTTTTTATTTGTTCCATACTTTTCATTTAAAGAAAATTTCACTATGTAATAAGACATAACTACCCATAGGGAATTGAATGTTAGTCTAGCGGTTGAAGTCTAGTGCTACTACCATGAGGTTATGGGTTCAATTCCCACCAGGGCAAGGGGAGGGGAGGGATTTTATTGGGGGCTCATTTGAGTTATTACCCAATTTTTTTAAAAAAAACAAAAAAAAAACATAACTACCCATTAGCTTGAAATATTACAATTGGGCTCAACCCATCTCATTGCCCCAACTCTCTTCATTTTACTATTTTCCAGCCTCCACTTCATCAACCCTCTCCGCCTCATTTTCTTGCCTCCTCCTCCTTCTTACATTTCTTCCACGGCCTTCCTTTCACCCTACCTCCCCTCTTCTTCCTCCACCTTCCTTCCTCCCCCGGCTTTCTTTCTCTGCTCGCCGACTTCCATTCGGATCCGGGTCAAAGCCACCGGGAGAAGCCCCGGTTTGGATCCAGTGCCAGTGAAGGCTTCAGAAGAGCAGCGTGAGCACGAAGGGTGGTCGCAAACCCTTCTTCTTCTTCTCCAACGCTGCTGCCGAAGGTTTAGGAGCAACGAATTCAGCGGGAGGCTGTAAATTTGGTGAAGTTTATGCTTTATTTTTTATGTTTTGTTTGATTTTTGGAAGAAAAGAATCATCTTGTATGAGCCATTGAGAAATTTCCAAGTTCTTGATTACTGTTAAATTTCAAGGTATCTTGGGCTTCCATCTTAAAACCAATTGGTACTAAGTGGAGGTGACCCAAGACCTTATATGTAAGTCATTATCTTTGTAAGAAACCGATGTGGGATATATCTTTCAACACGCCCCCTCACGTGCCAATGTGGAAACTCTCCATGACCCACATCATGTCAAACCCAACTCAACTCGGGCCCAGGTTCAATACCCGACTATGATACCATGTTAAAGAGCAAAATAGACTAGACATAGTTTTCCATTGAGTTCTACCAATGCTACTGCATTATTTGAATTAATACATTGTGATGTTTGGGGTCCTTATAGAACACCGTCTTCTAGTGGTGCATTTTTTTTACAATAGTTGATGATTATTCCCGAGCTGTTTGGGTTTATTTATTAGTGGCTAAGTTAATAGTAGCTTCTAGGTTTTTGGAATTTTGTGCTCTGGTCAAGAATCAATAAGGCCGAACTATACTGCGTGTCCGGGCTGACAACGAGACTAAATTTTTGCCTTTGAGATCTCATTTTGCTGCATCTGGGATCATTTTTGAGACATCTATGGTTGATATACCACATCAATATGGTCGAGTTGAACGAAAGCATCGCCATATACTCAACGTGGCGCGTGCCTTACGGTTTCAAGCCAGTCTCCCAATTAAGTTTTAGGGAGAATATGTTCTTGCTGCTGCTTATCTGATTAACCGGACACCAATGAAATATCTCTATGGTTGCACTCCCTTTGAGATGCTATATGGAAAAGCTCCAAATTACTCATCTTTAAAGGTATTTGGATGCTTGTGTTTTGCTGCTAATGTTCCCAGATACCGCAACAAGTTTGCACAAGGAGTCGGTGATGTTTGTTTCTTGGTTATCCTACCGGAGAGAGAGGCTATCGCCTTTTTGACCTGGAATCCAGCAACATCTTTAACAGTCGGGATGCCAATTTTTTTTGAAGACCCATTCTCGTATGCAACAACTCCGACATTGGCCTCTTCCGTAGATCCCGACGGCATCACCACTTCACCGCCAGTATCACTTCCACCACCGTTGAAGTCATATGCCTAGACTGTGGCACCACCGGTCCCACCGACCGCCACCGACCCTATGCCACCGGTTGCCGCCGCTCCTGTCCCACCTGCCATCATCGTACCATTACCGCTGGATTCCGTCGTGCCTATAGCCCGACCGTTTCTCCTGTTACGGTGACCGACCCAGATCATCGGCAACCCTTGTCAGACCAGCCTGGCGATGCATCACCGGGATGCTACTGCCTCACGTGCTGCACCCACCACCAGTGAACGACGATCCCGCGCCGCCAGCTCTAGTGACTGCTTCTGCTCTATTACCCATTGAGGTGTCTTTGGCCCCGACTATTTCCGTTTAACGTCTGCTTCTATCTGCTCTGCAGCCTATTTCACTGGTTGTTCCGACATCTCCTTCCACCGCTGAGTTACCTACTATCAGACAGAGTGTTCGCGCTGCCGCCCTCCCTTTAATTTGGAAGATTATGATTTTGATGATTATGCATGTGCTCTTACTACTGAAGACCCCCATACTGCTATATTCACTCATGCACTGTCATTATTCTCAGGTGCTTTCTATCCTCTTACTGATTATGTAAATTGTGATAATTTTTCTAGTATGCATTCTAGATTTTTAGGTGCAGTAACATCTGGTGCAGATCCCACCACTTATTATGAGGCATCATAGCATGCTTATTGGTAAGATGTTATAATTGAAGAGCTTACTGCGCTTGAGCGCAATCAGACTTGGACTTTGGCCCCTCTACCTCTAGATATAAAGGCGATTGGTTGCAAATGGGTTTACCGGATGAAGTTTAAGTCAGATAGTCCTATTGAATGCCATAAGGCATGCCTAGTGGTTCTCGGGAATCGCCAAGTTGAGGGAATTGATTATAGTGAGACATTTGCTCTGGTTACGAAGATGAGTTATGTTTGCCTATTCTTATATGTTGAAGTCACTCGTGGTTGGGAACTGCATTAGATGGATGTCCATAATGCTTTCCTGCATGGTGATTTTCATGAAGATGTTTTTATGCGACCCCCACTAGGCTATGCCGTGCCCCATGGTCAGGTATGTCGCCTTCAGAAATCTCTTTACGGTCTTCGCCAGGCTCCTAGGAATTGGTTTGTCAAATTGGCTCAGGCTTTACAAGCATTTGGTTTTGTTTAGAGTAAGGCATATTACTCTTTGTTTATCTTTTCCCGCAGATTAGTTGCATTTTATGGTTTATGTGGATAATTTGGTCATTACTGGCATCTCTTCTGCGTTCATCTCTGAGTTCAAGAAATACTTGAATTCTTGTTTCCACATGAAAGATCTTGGTTTACTTAAGTATTTCTTGGGCATAGAGATTGCTAGAAGACCGGAGGGGATGTTTCTTTCGCAAAGGAAATATGCCTTGGAAATTTTATCTGATACAGGTTTATCTGCCTCTAAATCGACTGACTTTCCAATGGAGCAACAACACGATCTGGCGTGTGTTGATAGCCCACTTTACCATGATCCTGAGCAGTACAGGCGATTGGTTTGGCGGCTGATATACCTTACCATCACACGCCCTGAGCTTAGTTATTCGGTTCACACGCTTGCTCAATTCATGAAGTCTCCTTGTGTTCCTCACTGGCAAGCTGCAGTTCGTGTGTTGCACTACTTGAAGAGTCATCCTGGTCAAGGTTTATTTCTCTCTTCCCGTAGTGCGTTACAGTTGACTGCTTACTGTGATTCTGATTGGGCTACTTGCCCTATTACCCAACGTTCTCTTTACGGTTACTTTGTGATGATTGGTGATTCTCCGATTTCTTGGAAGACTAAGAAGCAACCTACAGTTTCTCGGTCTTCTACTAAAGCGGAGTATCGTGCTATGGTTGTTACCTGTTGTGAGTTGTTATGGCTTACATCTTTACTGAAAGACTTAGGGGTTGCGCATACTGCTCCTATGCGTTTGTTTTGTGACACTCAATCTGCTCTTCATATTGCAGCAAACCCAGTGTTCCATAAACGTGTGAAGCATATTGAGGTTGATTGTCATTTTGTCTGGGATCTTGTACAGTCTGGTACTATAGTTACTCATCATATCCGCACTACAGATCAACCTGCAGACTTGTTTACCAAAGCTCTCGAACCTAACCAGCGTCATTCATTACTTGGCAAGTTGGACATTTCTAATCCCCATGCTCCACCTTGAGGGAGGGTGTTACGGAATATAAATATTACTTGTAATTGTAATTAGATTCTATTTCCTTTTCCTAGCTTGTATATGTATTTTGTACTATTATATAATGTAACTTGAGGTCATGAATAAAATACAGATCATTACCCTTATTTTCTATAATTAGAATGATTTTGATATGAGATGAGATCTTGAATTTTGTACGAATATTTTTTTTCCTGGACGAATCCAGATATGATTTCTTCTTCTGATTTCTGGATGAATGTTTAACTTTCTCTTTGTTTGATCTCGTCCGGGGATGGAATTCTTGAAGAAGAGGATGGAGATGAGATTTTGTGAAGAAGGTGGGTTTGACCCTGGGAAGAAGACAAGGGCAAAGTAGACATTTTACATTATTAAAATGAAAAATTATACTTTCTCCCTCTGCAAAATCTCATGGGATAGAGGGAGTAATTTTAATCGATTATTATACATGTAAGGCTATTGTATGTAATATGTTGTTGGATTCATCAAAATATATTTTTTCAAATTATTATTTCTTAAGATATTTTTAACATGTATAAATAAGTATAGAAGAAAGTATGTTTTCAACCCTTTGTTTTGTTCGAAAGTGCAGAGATAACCTTATAAAATTTGAAAGTGCAAATCTAACCTAGGACTTCGTTGATCAGAATGTCATCGACCAATTTGGCCAGGAATTTATGAAAAATTGATTATACCTCTGCTAAGAAATTTAATTTTTTTTAAAAGGTAAAAGACAATTTTACCCTTACCCTCTCATAATTAGACATTTTTATGATCTTCGATCTCCATCTCAATATTCAACCCATGTCTCCATCTCAATCTTTAACCCAAACCCTCAATCTCCATCTCAATCTTCAAGATCCACTGCAACGGGCTGAGAGGGTGATGGTGGAAGAGAGGAGGAGGAACGGTTGGCGGCGGTGGAGCAGCAAAACTGGTGAACGTCGTTTCACTCACCAAAATAATTAGCAAACTCTATAGATGAGATTAGTACAGTAGCAAGCAGAGTCGATCCCACGAGGAACGGAGCAAAATCTATAATAAAATTCCTACTAATATAGAGAACTTTTGGTGTAGCCACCACGCCTTAATTTTCAGATTTATTTAACAACTAATAGTGCAACTAACTAATATAAAATAATAATGCAACTAACAAATACAAAAATCTAGCAAATATATGATGAATGCAATCGGCTCGGAATAACTCACATTAGTTAAACATCGATCATAGGTGCAAAGATAAATCAATTCATATGCATCTATCAGCTATAGGAAAGTAGGTACGCTTAACCTCCCCAATTCTTTCGTACTTTATCGACAATTAACCAATTACAATTAATTAATTGTTTCTCTTACCAAGATGGTCCCGGAAAGTATTCGTTGAACCAGATACACACCTCGATAGCATTAAGAATGAAAAGAACCTGATATAGCAATTACCCAAGTATTCGCAAGTAGTAACGCACACTTAATTGTTCCCCATCTTGCTATTACAGTCTTAGCTAGTTAGCTGTTTTTCACAAGAACTTTCCACTTACTAACCCTTTCCAACGATTACGTATTGGTAGAATTAGATAGCATTATCCCAATAATATTCAAGTTGATCAGGCTTAAATATATCAAGAATAAAATAACCCAAGAACAATCAAGAACACATAAGAATCAATTATAAACAATTAGGCCTCACGATTCATAAACTAATGCTTGTTATTCCATGCCGATATATAAATTAGCTACTCATAATAATTAAACTAAAAAAATATATAGTATAAAAATCAAACATAATTAAAATAATAATTAAATAACTAACGAAAATCAAAATCAAACCAGGTACTCCGTAATTTATTTGCATGCAATTTATATTGCTGCAGTGCTTTTGCGTCTCTGTCTCCCCAGATTACAAAAATCCGTGTTTCTCCCGTGTATATATGTTTATATACACCAAAACCAAATCCAAATCAACTTCTAATTACTTTTCTTCTTATGGAAGAAATAAGGAAATAAGATAATATCTATTCTAATTCTAAATAACTAATTCCTACAATTAAGGAATTTTAAATGGAAGGAGATAATACAATCCTTATCAATATGGGCAGTGAATATATTTATTTCCTTCAAATCCACATGTCTTCAATATTTCACTTTTCACCCCATAACTTCAGCAATTCTGCTTTTGCCTCTCTTCCTTCATCCCTGGAAAAATGTCTTATAAAATAAGAACATTTTCCATTGGAGCACATCGCCTCATTAAAAACCTTAACCTGGAAAACCCAGTGGGAAAAAACCGTTGGTTAATGGAAAAAGAGTACAATGTATAGCTCCCTCTCAATTCTCCGCAATCAATGAATTCCTGCACCAAAAACACCTTAAAGTGCAAATTATATCTCAATAAAATCATAATAATCCCACAAAATATGAACACAATATAACATACATAAAAAACAGTGGGCTAGTGACGTAGTCGAAATGTCTAAGAGATTTGCAAGCACAAATCTTTGAAGAACAATCAAGGGCTGCAAACTCAAACCTTAGGTTTGAATTCTGGAATCAACCTGAGAGAAAATATTCTCAAAAATAATATTCTAAAAGGAAAATTACTTGAATAGTACAAGAGGTCCTTAAATACTATAATGAATTTTGAAAATAATAAAAAATGAAATTCAGAAAAAGTAAAAAACCAGAAAATTGTAAATTGTAATTTTTAGGCCTTAAACAACATCAAATGGCCAAATGATATAAATCTCCTTGCGAAGACTCTGAATTGCGGAATTTAAATCTTTGACCAAATTAAGGAATACACAAACCCTAACTGGTTGCACAAATTGAATAATAACTAGTCCTCGAGATTACTCTCAACTCGAGTATTTGCTCGCTAACTAGCTTGCGAGATTAACTTACGAATAAAGGGTTCTTTGTTCACTAACTAGCTTGTGGGATTAGCTCACGAAGGATATTGATACTTAATTAACCCGCAAGATTAAGAAAAAATGAAGAATGTTGCTAGCAAAGAGTATGAACTCGAAAATCTCAATATATTATGTATAAAATTGGTGCATAATTTCGTCCAAGGCCTCCCATATTTATAGGGTGTAACTCGCCCAAAACCTAAGGTTCTAGTGAGTGGCAGGGAAATGGTGGTGGGCTAGGGTTTTGGGGGAGGCGGCGACGGCGAGTGTAGGGAAATGATGGTGGGTAAGAAGGAGGGAGAAACCATGGTGGGGGGAGGGAGTGGCATTGGTGGGTAAGGGGGAGGGGGAGGGGACATTGGGTGGTGGGTGAGGGATTCGCAGGTGGCATAGAGGTGGGAGTTGAGCAGTGATGTCGAGCCTGGAGTGGGATGGCATTTGGGGTTGAGGTTGCGTCGAGAAGGTAGAGTGCGGCGGAGCATGGTGGTGTGGCTAGGGTTGAGTGATGGTGTCGAGGTTGGGGTTGGATGATGCTTAAGAATGGGGTTGCGTCAAGGGGGTGGTGCGCGGCGATGCATAGTGGTGTGCGGCGGAGGGGCTAGGGTTGAGCGGTGGCATCAAGGCTGGGGTTGGATGGCATTCAGGGTTGGGCGTTGAGCGGTGGTGGGTGGAGGAGGAGGGGGAGATGATTGTGGTCGGAAAGGTTTGGCAGAAGAGAAGGTGTAGTGGTGGTAGACAGAGCACGACGTGATGGTCAGTGCTTGGTGGCCGGCGGGTGGTGGCCTATGGGTGGTGGGCGGTCGGTGGTGTGGTGGTGGCCTGTGAAGAAGAAGAAGTGTTCTAGGGGTATATTGGTCCTAAAATTTTCTAATCTTAGGCCGGAGGTAATTCAGTCATTTTAGGTTTGGTTAACACTTGATTTCAATGAGTCAACGCCAAAATTGAGCGAAATTGGTATATATTGCACAATTTTACAAAACTTTAGGGTTAGTTTCGCACATTCAAGTTTTACAAAGTCATATTTGCAATTTCACAATTTAATAGGGTTATTTATACACTTTACCCATAAGTATATTAGTGATTAAACATTTGACATAATTGAATCAATTTTTCTAATTTTTTTGGATGATTTTACCCTTATAAAGTCTGCCCCACCATCATAACCAAACAAGAATTCAAGGGTTATATCAGCACCTAAGTTTTATTTCTAGGGTTAAATCAACACTTATTTTTGTAATTTTGTGTTGGATATAGAATTTTTAAACACTTTTCAAAATCACACCAAACAAAACATGTTTATCAATTACCGGAAAAACACTCACTTATCTCTAAGAATTAATTGTAATTTTTATTGATCCATAACATATACAATTATAAAAGAGATGAATAAGTAACTGACTATCTAAATTTCTATTCTTTGATGTGTAAAACTATGACAAGTTCAGAAGAACTTAGGAAACGTGGCCTAAAACAAGTAGGTTAAATGCATGTGGTTGGATGACACTAGATAGCTTGATACAAACAGGTTGGACACAAAATGACTCGATACAAGCATCAGTCTAATTCACACACACAAACTCACTTTTAGAAAAATGATAACGAATTCAAAACTTTCTGGCTGCATGGCTCTAGTGAAGACAGAATCATTAGCGAATTCGGCTTTGGATAATTAGCTTCCCCTTTTTCAATCGCATCTCCACCTTTGCCTCCAAAACCTAGATCCCATACCTGGAAGCACTAGTAACTAATTCCACTGAAAGCCCAAAAAATCACGTAAAAACTGGCGGTGGCACCGGGTTTAGCGAAAGGGAGACTTGGCGGTGACCCAAAATTTTGCAGTGGCAATGGCTTTTCCATGGACTTATTTTCTCCGATTGTTGGTTGTGGGCAATAGCAGTGGTGTTCCAATAGAAGCTTGGTGTTAACAACGAGTTTGAATGAACATGGAATCAAAGAAGATGAAGAAGAACGGAACGGGGGAGACGAAGACACAAATCAGAGAAGGCAAAAATGAATTTAGGGTTAGGAGATTTAGGAGGTTAAAATGGGCATTTTACATTTTATTTATTTTTATATTCTTAGTTATTCATTTCCAACAATTCCAGCAAAAACTGGCAATTTCAGAGTCGTTTATACATTTTCATTCGAGTTCAGGATCATTTTTGCACATATCTTTGAAAATAAATTATACTCAAGTTAACTAGTTCAATGTTAAAATTAGTGGTATTTTTTTTGTTTATGTTTTTTATAAATGAGGGATTCAATTTTATTTATAAGGTCATGTGACTCACACAAATGGAATGGACCTCTCATATGACTCATACAAAATACGCTGAGCCTCTAACACCCCAATGAACCAATCAATCAGTAAGGGGAACCTGGGTTGATGACCATGTGCCATTTGTTTTTTGGATAAATGCTACCCGATCTTTTTCAAAGCACCATCGATACCTAGCCACCTACAAAATTCTCAAGATAGTTGATGAGCCCCAATTTGCCGTCGTTTCTACGCCGTCGTGCCAAAATCTGCAAGAAAAGGCCCGCGGAGGTGTCCGGGGAGAAGTGACTCCGACGGCCAAGTAAGCAAACAGTATATAAGATTGTAATTAGGAATGAATAGTTGAGTGTATAATTACCTTTAGCCTCTATATGGGTAGGCAAGTAGGGATACTATTTTGTTTGCTTGTGAAGCAAGTCTTCCACCTTGGGCTGGCCCAAAAAGGAAGCTTTATAGAAGGGGTAAAGCTTTGGGCTGATGGTCGAACACACGAGCCATTAAGCCCGTACGGTTTTGCACATTATCAATAGCCTCTAGAAAATTGAGGGTTTGACCTTTGAATTTTATCCCCAAACCTAGGGTTCGAATCCGTACTCGCCTCCGAAACTTCCCAACGCCTGAGGGGTATGATTTCGGCATCCCCGTGGTAAGTTGAGGGTCCGTTCTAGGTGGGGGTTGAACTTTTTCGCTCGAGCAGATAAAATGCTTTGAGGGTTTGGCCCTCGGCTTTCTAGTCTATGCTAGGGCATAAAGGCCTGGACTGCGCCTCTTTTATATCCCTTGGTGGCCTTTGGGCCCCAGTAACCTAGGGTAAGGGTTTGGGCCCTAGTTTTCCAATCTGTGTTAGGAACTGAGGGTCTCTGGTCCTTACTTGGCAGATAAGGGGGTTTGGTCTTTAGTTACTGATCTGTATCAGGGTCTAAGATCCATTATCCCCACTATCTTGAATGTGTTGGATTCGAAACTTATATTTTTAGTCTGTGCTAAAAAAGGAAGTGTTCGAATCTTTCTACTAAAGAGTAGAGGTTTCAAAACTGCTGCTTAGTGAAGGGATTCGACCTCTAGCCCTCTGATCTTTGTCAGAAAGCGAGGCGTTCAAATATTTCCACTAAGAGATAGGGGTTTTGAAATTATTACTTAGTGTAAAGGGATTCGGCTTGCGGCCTTCTGACCTTTGTCAAAAAGCGAGGTGTTCGAATCCTTCCACTAAGAGATAGGGGTTTTGAAATTATTACTTAGAGTAAAGGGATTCAGCTTCTAGCCTTCTGATCTTTGTTAGAAAACAAGGCATTTGAATCCTCTTTCTGGCTTACTTCTAACTGAGGGTTTCTATGTAGCTTCTCACTTGCATCCACCCATTGTAGTTTTGCCATTGCAGCTCTTTTCTCAATTTCAAAAAATTCCATTCCGTTTAAATCTTGTAAAGGCCTTTCCAGTCTACTTAAATTTCTTCTAAGATCTTCCATACTCTCTCCATGCTTCCAAACTGCCTTCACTATTGATTTGAATTGTGATGACTGAATCCACATGTTGAAAATTTGAACTACCTCTCAGGTTTCCTCTGTTCTTTTTGAATCTGAAGCAACAAAAGAAAGTGATCAGATGTTCCATTTATACAAACCTTGCACACTGATTTTGTGAACTCTGAGATCCACTCCTGATTGATCAAAGTTCTATCTATTCTGCTCATGACTCTCTATCACACCTTTCTTCTGTTGTCCAAGTGAATTTGGGCCCCAGTGTTTTCATTTCCACCAAGTCCAGTTGTGTAACACAATCCAGGAAATCCTCTATCTCCACTGCTGTAACATTATTACCACCAGTTTTGTTATCCAGCTCTAAGGATGCATTGTAATCCCCCAAAATAACCCAAGGACCAGTTCTACAATTCCCTAACCTGTTCAACTGATTCCACATTTCCTTCCTCCCATCTATATCATTCAGTCCATAGACAAATGTTACATGAAACTTTTGCCTAATCCCTACCATTCTCACCTCCATATCAATCAATTGCTCATGTTTATACAAGCCAACTATCTGAAACACTTATGGTCTCCATATCAACCAATTCTACCCCATTTTCACCAAATCTCCATTTGACTCAAAATTCCAACCCAAACCCATGTTTTTATACACCTCATCTTCTTTCTCCTTTTTCATTTTTGTCTCTAATAACCCCAAACAGCTAACTCTAATTTTAATTACAAAATCACTACATTTTTTTCTCTGCTATTTACACCCTTATGTTCCATGCCATTAATCCCTCATTCATGAATCAGGTGGCTCCCCCTTCTTTGCTCCTATACCACTGCTCTCCCCTGTATACATCCTCTTCTTTGAAAACTGTTGCCTAGTCTCACTGTTTTTGAGCTCATCCTTTAATATAGTAGCATTTATCTTCCCTGTTGTTTTGCCCCTTGCCTGCTCTACATATTTAGTGACCTATTTTTAGGCAGAAAACTCCCTCGTACTACATTATCTTTTGACTTCTTTCCTGCTATTGGTTTTTTCATGCCCCTTGCCAGCTCTCCATCTATTGAGACCTCTTTCCCACTTGTAGGCACATATATGTTACTCATCACCCCATGTTTAGTGGCCAACTCCGGATGTTCTTCTTTTCTGTAGTTTTCTGTTAAGTGTCATATTAGGGAACATTTATCACAATTCATAGGAAGCCACTCAAAAACAGCTGGGTGATGCTATATCACCTCATTCACATCCATATATGGCACATATTTTGAATCATACCACTAACTTCAGTCAGTCTATATCTATGGTAACTCTATCCAGTTTCAAAGGTCTACCAAGAGCACTGATAATCCTGCATAGTATTTTAGGCTTCCGGTATACCATTGGCAGGTTTGGTAATTGGACCCATATTGGCATCATTTCTGGATTCAAATCATATATCCTCTTCGTCCATTCAGAAATTATCGCAGGCTTATGATCAAACAGAATCAATCTAGTATCTACTGCCTCATCTCTCTGCTCCTTTGTCTTAAATTTCACCATGAAAATCCCCTTTCTAACCTTTCACATTCTTTGGTTCCTAGTTTTCCATATTCTATTAAAGAAGCCCTCAATTACTAAAAATGGAGGAAAACTACCAAGGAATCTACAAATCACTGTTGTTTCCCACAATTTAATGCTATCCTCTACTTCATCCATTGGTATTTTTGCCATTTTAACACCATTTATTTCTACTGAGGTGATAGAATGATTTGTCGTAATCAATTGTATTATTGATATCTAAATATATAGAGAGTACAATAGAGGTGTAATAAGGAAAGAACTCTAATCATAATAAATCATAATCTAATCAGGAGTTTGATTTATCCTAACACCCCCCTCAAGCGGAGCGTCGGATGCTCGCCGATGCACAGCTTGGACCTGAAGAAATCGAACAGTGGATGAGAGAGCCCCTTGGTGAAAATGTCTGCAATATGAAGAGAAGTCGGAACATGAGCAACACACAGCTTTCCAGATGTCACCAACTCACGAACAAAATGGTAGTCGATGTCGATGTGCTTCGCCCGTTTGTGCGCTACTGGATTCTGAGCCAAGAAGATAGCACTACTATTGTCACATAACAACAGTGGAGAACCAGAAAGTGGAATCCGAAGATCACGAAGCAAATGAGTGAGCCAAACCACTTCTGAGGCAGTGTTGGCAAGAGCACGATATTCAAACTCAGTGCTAGAGCGAGAAATAGTGGGTTGTTTCTTGGCACTCCAAGAAACCAGATTCCCACCAAGAAAAGCCGCATAACCATAAGTAGACCGATGAGTTTCCAGACAGCGAGCCCAATCAGCATCAGAGTATCCTAACACATCAGGAGTACTAGCAGAACAAAACCAGAGACCAAAATGAAGAGTGCCATGAACATACCGCAAAATCCGAGTCACAGCAGCAAAATGGTCATCTCTAGGATCCTGAAGATACTTACTCACTGTGTTGACCGAGAATGCCAAATCCGAACGAGAGATGGTGAGATACTGGAGAGCACCAACAAGAGAACGATAAAGTGTAGGATCCCGAAATGGAGGACTGGTAGAGCTGTGAAGCTGAGAACCAGCAACAAATGGAGTAGAAACAGGTGCCGTGTTAGACATACCGGCCCGATTCAAAATATCCCAAGCATACTTTGCTTAGCCAAGCAGTAATCCTGATGAGGTAGGTGAAACTTCAAGACCAAGAAAGTAATGAAGAGCACCGAGATCCATGATCGCAAACTCTCTGTGTGTCCGATCAATGAACTGGCGAAGAAGAGTCGAGTCATTGCCTGTAAGAATGATATCGTCTACATACACAAGTAGGTACAGTAATGACGACCCTCTCGAAAGGAAAAACAAAGAAGTATCAGCTGAACTGCACCAAAAACCAAGCTGTGTCAGATAACTGCTGAAACGCTGGAACCAAGCTCGGGGAGCCTGCTTAAGACCATAAATGACCTTTCAAAAATGACAAACATAGTCTGGATGGACAGAATCCTGATAACCAACGGGCTGCTTCATGTAGACTGGAACATCAAGAACACCATTAAGGAAAGCGTTCTTGACATCCAACTGATGAAGTGGCCAGGAACGCATGGTGACTATGGCGAGAAACGTCCTAACAGTGGAGGCTTTGACCACATGACTGAAAGTGTGGTCAAAATAAAAACCTGGAATCTGCGAGAAACCCTGCGCCACAAGTCTAGCTTTGTGACGCTCAAGAGTGCCATCTGGTAGATACTTGAGCCTACAGACCCATTTGGAGCCAACAATGTTGACATTCGAAGGTCGAGGCACCAAATCCCAAGTGTGCTGACCACGAAGAGCAGCCGTATCATCATCCATGGCTGAAACCCAGGCTGGATCATGAAGGGCAGAGCGATAATCAGTGGGCTCTTTCTGAGAGAGGAGTGCGGCAGTGAGACCATGAGCAATAATATCCAAATAATCCTGGCGCTGAATGGTACCAGTAGAAGACCGAGTGGCCATCCGATGAGTACGAAGTGGGGGCGGCGAAGATGGAGGAGTCGAACCAGCTGATGACACTGAGGAAGATCGAGATGCGCTGACCGAAGAGTGGTCGTCAGAAGTCGTCGGAGAAATAATAGCCGATAAAGGCTGAGACGTGGTGGCCGGTGGCTGAGACGGTGGCTGAGGAGTGATGGCCAGCGACTGAGGTATGGTGGGCGTTAGCCGAGGAGCCGGGTCCAGGTCAACCGTCCAGATGGAAGATGGTGGTGAAGGAGGGGCAGCTGAAACAGGCACAGACACAGGTGTGGTGGCCCCAATCGATGAAGTAACAGTTTCATAAAAAAATGATGAAATCTCTAGATCTGAAATCGAACGACTGTCCGTGGAAGATGAGACATAAGGGAAGAAAGTTTCATCAAAACGAACGTGGCAAGAGATATATATGCGCCCAGAAGTCTGGTTGAGACACTGGAAGCCCTTGTGACGAGGGCTATAGCCAATAAAAACACAGGGAATGGATCGGGGGTGCAAACTTATCAGTAGCAGTGGCACGCAGACATGGAAATGCACGACAACCAAACGGGTGAAAGAGGGTATAGTCAGACACATAATCAAAAACAACCTCAAAAGGTTATTTTCCACTCAGAACTGAACTAGGCAGATGGTTAATAATGTAAACCGCAGAGGAGAAAGCTTCCACCCAATAACAGTGCGGCATAGAAGAGTGAAAAAGCATGGCAAGACCAGTCTCTGTGATGTGACGATGCTTCCGCTCAGCCCGGCCATTCTGAGCAGGTGTATAGGGCGAGGACATCTGATGATGAATGCTACATGATATGAGATGAGCCTAAAGTCGGTGATTAGTAAACTCGGTGCCACCACCAGTCTGAAAATTTTTAACCCTAGCAGAAAACTGATTCTCAACAAATTTCTGAAACTGGATAAAAGTGTCATAGAAATCTTACTTATGCCGCATCGGAAGAAACCATGTGAATCGTGAAAAATCATCAATGAAAACTGCATAATAAGAGAAACCACCGACAGATAAAACAGGAGCTGGTCCCCACAAATCACAATGTACTTTATCCAATAAACCAGTAGCGCGTTTGTCACTAGTGGAAAAGGGCAAACGGCTACTCTTGGCCATCTAACAAGGAGAGCAACTGACAGGTGCAGGCATAGCAGAAGTGACAGAAATAAGACCCCGTCGATTCAATAACTGAACAGTATCATGAGACACATGACCGAGGCGAGAGTGCCACTGCTCAAAAGAAGCATGAAGCTTTGTAGAGCGTAGTTCGCCTAAAAAGCTGGAATCACCAGTCTCAAGAAAATAAAGACCTGAACTATGACTGTCTTTACCAATTATCGTCCCTGTATGCTTATGCTCAATGGAAAATGCATCGGCATCAAATATAACACGGACAGGTAAATCACGAGTAAGCTTACTGATGGATAATAAGCTTCTAGTAATCTTAGAAACTACCAGAACATCATTAAAAGAGAAACCAGAGAAATGACATTGGCCGATGTGAGAAATAGATAATGATTCACCATTTCCAACAAGAATAGAATCAGAACCACGATAAGATTGTACCTTATCAAGATGACTGGTGTGAGCAGTGATGTGAGATGTAGCACCAGAATCAACAATCCACTGATTGGACGAAGGATGACGATTGAGACCATTCACACTGGCCTGAAATAAAGCTTTGTTCGCAATCCAATTAGCGGAGCCATCTGCCCGAGAAAAAGGCGCCAAATAAACCATAGCAAGAAGATACCCATAAAATAGGTGCAAAATGATCCGACACGTGCAAAAAATGCCAAAAAAAAACTATTGAATCGTCAGGCGCGTGACTTCACGCGCAGAGAATGATATTGAACCGTCAGGCGCGTGGCTTCACGCGCAAAAGATACTGTTGGCTCCCAGGCGCGTGACTTCACTCGCGGAAGGGTGTGCGCGCGTCTGCACACACGAGCGCGTGGACGCACGCGCTTATGGAAGAAATGGGCGCGTGGATCTGCTGTTGCTGGTCGGCCGAGACGCAATAAGCACGCCGGAGACGAAGCCCAGCACGACGGTCACGCCGATGGTCCGATGACCTGTACACGCTGGACGACGGGAAGACGACCACCGCTGGATCTCGCGATCTCGCCGCTGGAAGGCGTTGATGAAGGCGCCGCTGGAAGGAGTCGCCGCTGGAGGACGCCGGAGGACGCCGGAGGAGGAGGAGGAGGCGCCGATGGAGGAAGGCGCCGCTGGAAGAAGATGGAAACTTTGCCGGAAAATTGAGACTTGAGAGGTTGCCGGAATTTGACCGGAACTTCGCCGGAATCAGGGACGGAATTTGACCGGAACTTCACTGAACAATAAATTAAAATTTAGGGCTTAGGATCAGAACCTTGCTCTGATACCATGATAGAATGATTTGTCGTAATCAATTGTATTATTGATATCTAAATATATAGAGAGTACAATAGAGGTGTAATAAGGAAAGAACTCTAATCATAATAAATCATAATCTAATCAGGAGTCTAATTTATCCTAACATGAGGGATAGTATTTTATCTCATTACTTGTAGGATCATCAAATAAAGCATTCCATAGTTTGTTTCCAGTGATGAGCAACTCCTCTCGCTCTTCCTGCTCCACGTGCTTCTCTACTGAATTCGGCTAGCTCAGTCGACCTTTGGCTGGATTTGTTTTCTGCACTATATCCACCACCAAGTTCGGAGCAGTCTTGATCTCTTCTTTTGGAGCAAATTGCATTTCATCAAACACATTCTCTGCATCCCTACAGTCCAACTCCCTAACTGTCTTCAACTATCTCCACCAATGTTTGGCTATCAACACTCTTCTCACCTCCCTTCTTCGCTTTTGTTATCACCCGCTGCGATTTACGCTGTTTGCTGCCCGATTTCCCCATGGCAGGATCACCCAAGTTTATCAGTCAGTTCGAGTCGTGAAAATACACACGGTGGAAGTGCGGATCAGCCATAGTAGAGAGAGAGTTTTTAAACTTGCTTATATTTATGTGCTTAACACTAAGAAAATATGTTATGATGAATCAAACAACACACTTATCATTCATATTTCGTAGGGCAAATGCATAGTGTTTTTCTTCGTCCCAGAAAAATCCATTGGCATCAAACATACAACATATATTGATGGAACTCAATGTTCGAATTTGGCTCCATTCGACTCTAAAAGTCAAACTAAACAACTTTAGGGGACCAATATAGTACTGATTTTACTTCTCCATCTTTTCTGCCTAGGCTCGATGGAGGAGGACAGTTAATTAAAATTGAAAATGACAGAGAATGAATTGAAGGCGGTTGAGAATAAAATCAAAATACACCTCATCCCACCACACTCATATCAAAATGCAAACAGAAAAGGACACATAAAAAGAATCCAAGATACATTTAATAACTAGAAAACTTAAGGACGCAGATAGCATAATTTCGTGTCTCAAAAAACATATTATCAGAGAGCGACTCAAAAGAGCACAGCTAACACAGCTCCAAAGAGTCCGGACAATTGGCACGCATTTCAAAGATATGCCGACAGCAGTTTCGGAAGAAATCAACAGACCGCAAGTCTCCCCCGCGCCGCGCCAGCTTCAGGTGAGCATGGTGGAGCCGCGCTACTTCGTGGACGGAGAAATCATCGCGTTCGCAGCCATTTCCGTGTTCTTCGTTTTTCTTCTCTCCCTCATCGTCCCATGCATCAGACGAATCAAAACAAAGTGTTCGGAGACTCAGGTAAGGGTTTCGCTTTAAAACACGACTCTTCATGTGTAATTGCAGGAGTGCCTGTATTAGTATACGACTATTTTATTTTTCTTGTATAGATTGAGAACGGATTGGATTGGATTGGGTGAACAAATAGAATTCACTAATTGTTTGTTTGGATGATCTCAATGTACTGAGTGAATTGAATATATGTATCATTAAAAAACCACATGGACTAATTGATTATATAGATATAGATCAATAATGTTGGTCTTTCACAATGTTTTTGTTGTTTACAATGATCCATGCTGAAACATAAGCTAATCAATCTACAATAGTTTCTGCAAATTGAATGGAGATATGAAAGGCTTGTTAGGGTTAGGGTTATGATTTATCACTTGTACCTGATTAATATGAATGAATTCCGAGTCATCAACCCATGGATTAACTTTCACTCTTTTAATAACGGGAATTGTATTTTTAGTAAATCCTCTATTACTATTATCTTTGGTTGGCTTCTACATAAAAATGAGTTTATTATTTATTCAAAATTAGGCCATGTTCTCTGGAGTTTATCTAAACTGATCTCATCTGATCTGATTTGAACTGAAGTTAAAATAAGTGGGCTGAAAAATAGTAATATATAACTTAATTCAGCTAAATTCTATCAAAATTAAATTCACGATAAGCTGCACTAAACTAAACTGATTTGATCGGCAGATAAGCTCTAGGGAACATAAATTTAATACAAGGAAAGGCAACTAATTAGATGTTAATCCCATCAGATTTCAGAACTAGGTTATATTGCTCATATGGCCTTTTGCTGGAGGGTACTGTCGGCCGGATGAGACTCTCCATCAGACAAATGGAACGTGCTAATAACTACCAATCCACCGTTTATACAAGTTGGCATGGATTAGACATTAGGAATCCAAGAAAAGGACAAGACAATCGAGAGAAAACATACTCCCTCCGTCACGGTTCAAATGTCATAGATTTTTTTTCACGATTAACGAGAAATATGTTTAACTACGTTTAATAACGGTAAACAAAAAATTACTTTTAAAAAACTACTTGTTACGATAAATCCAACCATATAACATATGATAATATTATTGTTTATATACATATGATCAAATTTGAACACTGAATAGTGACCTAAAGTGAAGTAGGAAGTTTGAGTTGGGACGGAGTGCGTACTAACAATAATTGAATTTAATGTCTGGATGTTGCAATCTGCTTGTCATACATTTAGGACTGATACCTCAACAATCATACAGGCAGGAAGACTGCTGTGCCTAATGCATCCATAGTCCAAACATGCTTTTCCACAGGCTGGAATGCAAAGTCTTCCCCTTCTAAACTATACAATCAACACAGAGATCTGGGAACTCAGCCAACTACAAAAGAATGAATTTTTTTCACACCTACACGAGCTATCGAGCAAGATAAATTAGCGCCGTTCCATCAGAAGATCAAAGTGCCCACTATAACAGAGGCGAGGGGAACTGTTAGGTTGTCATCAAGTTCGGTGCTCATAGGGTGAGATTCGACTAATGCAGTGACAACAGAAACAATCAAGAACTTGAATACCATTTCCCAACTTTCCTCAACATATCCGAACGAGGAGAAGTAGTGCATAAACCTGTTGCGCGAATGGCTCAGTGAAAAAGTCCATCGAGTATAGACAAACACTACTGATGACTTCAAGCAGAAATACTTATTACCCGATGGAAGCGAGTGAACCTGCAACAGCCATTGAGACACTACCCACTATGGATTTGTTTGCATTGTAAGGTAGTTTTTTATGTCCAAACCGCCTCCCAACAATATCAGCGAAACCTGGAAGTGGATAAGCCGGATATGAAGGATTCTTGGTCGTTTAAGGGGGTACATAAGGAGGGAAAATATTACCATCTCCGGCACAAAGGTTGCAAATTGCTGCAATTGCAATGGGTGAAGTCCTCCAATAGAAGGCACAAGCTAAAGTGATCGTGGTAGCATAGTAAAGGGGTCCCTTGAGAAGTTCCCTGATGCAAAATATTAGCAAATTAAGATGTGATAAAAACACGAAGATAACTAAATGGCTCTCTAGGATTCCTATCATGGTACAGTAACTCATTCCTTCATATGAACTAGGCGCCCCCCTCCTTTTGTTAGGTAAACCGTAAACCCAAGTTGAATACATCCCATACATATCTCCTTCTATTAACAAAGTGCACCTCCTCTACTGTATCATGGATCCGTTCATAAATTGTTTTTAGATCATATCTGCGGGTTACCTATTCTAACAAATTACGAGGCACTTACCAAACACAGTCACAATTGGAAGACAAAATGCAATTCTAGAGTTCTCAACCACTGTCTAGTTTGACAATCCTAAGATTACAACAACAGTAAGTCAAGACAGATGTGTGGTATGAATTTAAAATTGATAATCCTAAGACTAAAGTAATACTATGTGATTATGCCTTTTAGCCATACCCTTTCATTGTCAAAACAAAGCTAAACTCCCACTACTGCATATTACTGTGTTAGTGTAATCAAAGTATAAGCTCTACATTTAACTATTTAAGTGCTAGCCATTGTGTTCAGTGAGGAATCCAAAGCCTACTCAAAACGGCATTCTTGCCTTTCACATCAACAAGAAAAGTTTTACAGCTTTTAGGCCTCATCAAATAGGATCCCTTTTGCATGATCAAAAGCTGTCATCGTTTGAATCGTCGATAGCTGGCATCGTGTTCAAACAAGATTCTATACGGCTTATCGAGCATTTGATCTCCTGATTGATACTCCCACCCGAAACAAGAAAAGATTTTTATTTTTTTTTGTAAAACAGTAAATCAGAATAACCTGTAATCTCCAAATCTAGTCATAGACTTCACAGTCGCCTCATCTTTCCATAATCCAAGTCCCAAAACAAGCATTTTGATTATGTTTACACCAGGAACCAAAGCCGCAACAATTGCTCCTCTATAACCCGGCCTATAACAATAATAATCAGATTCAAAACACATTAAATTTCCAGAATTTTAAAACAAATTCAGATCATTAAGTTGAAATCAGTTCAAACACCTGAACATAGGCCAACACAGCATGAACACCAACCCAACGCTAATATGCACAAGCTTCCGACACAGTTTCTAAAAAAGGAAACTTGTAAGAAATGGGAAATGCAAGAAAACGAAAACCCCACAAAAAAATGGGTGCGGACCCACCTGATCAAGGAGCCCCATTTTGCCAATCTCCCCCCAGAACCGGAGCAGGGAGAGGGCGACGCCGCCGGTCAACGCCGCGGCGACGGCGTCTCCGGCAACTGGGATGTCGGAAAACATCGGCAGGGCGGCGGTTGTGGCGGAGCTCCGGTTCAATCTGAAGCTCGGCCGAGTTCTGCAGAGTGAAGATGGAGGTGGGAGAAGATCGGACTGTAACTGTAACTTGATTCTCACTGACTTGTTAACCTGTACGAGGTTGAGATTGCAGCGGTAAAAAAGTGAGCAGTTGGTAAGAATTTGGACGCTCATTTCAATTGTTTTTGTTCGTGAAAATCTGTGTTTTTACAGGAAAATTTTGTTTAGTTTATGGGTCTGGGATTGGAGTTTCAATTTCTGGGTGAATTTTTCAGAGTCTTGTTCTGGATTGGGCTGCTTCTGTGTTTTTCCATTTTTGGTGGCCATGCTTTTGTCTACTGGATCAACTCTTTGGATCCAGTGAGCTAAACAATTCGATTCGTTAGGTACATGAAAGAATAGATATATTCCCTCCGTCCCACTAAAACTTGTTTATTTGTTTTTTTAAAGTCAAATTTTATAAGGTTTGACTCTTATATATCAACTAATATATATATGATAAAAGAGTCTGTCTCTTGAAAGATGGTCTTTCCATAAGTTATGGAAAGACCAAGGTTTAAAGTGTAAATTAGAATAAATTAAGATAAAATTTTCGGGTTGCATGAACCGGGTTATAAATTTTATAACTACTACATGTTTCATACTAAAACTTTAATATTGCAACGAAGACCTTTTACCTTTTATTATTCTAATCAAACCCCGTCTTTCCATAAGCCTATGGAAAGACCGTCTTTCCCAAGACTTTGCCATGATAAAAATATCATGTGAAGTTTTTTTAAAATTCATATTAATAGCTATTTTCTAAGGCAAAGTATTGGGGAAGACCGTCTTTCCATAGGCATATGGAAACACATGGTTGAATTAGAATTATAGAAAGATAAAATATTTTAGTTGCAATATTAAAGATTTATTATCAACGTGCAGTAGTTATAAGTTTATGACCCGATTAATACAACCCAAAAATTTTATTTTGATTTACTAATTTGTAGTTTAAACCTTGGTTGATCCCTAACTTTTGGAAAGACAGTATTTCAAGACACAGATTCATTTTCTAAATATCAATTTTTTATTCGAATTATTATATGTGGTTAAAGATATTGACGGCCAAATATGATCATTGAAGACCGTAAAAAACATATAAGCAAAAATTAATGGGATGAAGGAAGTATACTTTTAAGAGAAAGTCTCAGGAAAGACTGTCTTTCCATAAGCTTATGGATAGTCCACAGGGTTTTTACCTTAAATGTTGTAATTTTTAATACAATTTAAATATTGTATTTTATAAGTTAAAACAATTAATAATATGTATTTAAAGGTGAAAATATAAAAAAATATGGTATAAAAAATTATTTTCAAAAACTTCTAAATTTTGTATGTAATTTAACAAATGCAGGGTAATAATAAGTAATTTGTCTACAAGTTTATGAACATGCCGCATGTTAGGAGGCTCACTCTACTTTTAATAGATACATATTTTTAAATACTAAACCGAATTGCTAAATTACGCCTTTTACAGACTTGCGAGCGCCATGTATTTATGATACCATTTTGAGCAAAGTGCATATATAACCCTACATAATTGACGAAAGTGCAGATATAACCCTGCGATAATTGAAAGTGCAAATATTACCCTAGATATTTAGGTTATGTGCAAA
Organism: Rubia yunnanensis; assembly: GCA_037428765.1. Classification (NCBI taxonomy): domain Eukaryota; kingdom Viridiplantae; phylum Streptophyta; class Magnoliopsida; order Gentianales; family Rubiaceae; genus Rubia; species Rubia yunnanensis. Next base: position 138,257,813 of record CM075062.1, read on the forward strand.
CATAACCTTTTCCGGCAACTTTTAGCCAGAATTTTGTTAAAAGACATTTTTGCCCTTCTGAAAAAATTTTAAAACAAAAAATAGGAAATGACGTTATTGCCCGTAGCATCATTATACCTAAATATTTCTGCCGGATCAGGTAGGGCTATATCATCACAAATATGAAATTTGATAGGGTTATATCAGCACATTCTTAAAACTTATAAGGTTATAACAGCACATTCATAAAAAGTGTAGGGTTATATCTGCACATACTACAAAAATAAAGTGTCATATAAGTACAAAATCAATGCCCACCGTATGCAGCCGCCATTTCAACCCCTTCTACTGATTGCCGATGTTCCAAAGTGTAATTATAGTTTGAAGAAAGAGATTTGGCGATGTAAGTAGCGGACGTTGAAGTGGAAGTGCGGGAACCTTTAAAAATGGTATATTTATCCAAAATTTCCCTTAATTCACTAGATTAATGCAATATTGAGTTTGATTATGTGATATTCTTTTGCTTCTCGCCACATGAATAGAGATAAGCGGTATATATGGTATTGAATATAAGGATTTTGATGACATTTTTTTATTTTTTTGAATTTAGTCTGGATTAATGATTTGATAACCTTTGGTGTTGTATGTGTAGTTATTTTGTTGTGTTTTTCAACCTAGGTTTTTAATGTTGATGGGTTTTGCTTTTATAATATGTACTAATATAACCCTACACTTTTTATGAATGTGCTGATACAACCCTATAAGTTTTTGAAATGTGCTGATATAACCCTATCAAATTTCATAATGTGCAAATATAACACTACATGGTCCTGCGGTGGTCCGGTGGTGGTCTTGCGGCGGGTAAGGGTATAATTGTCCACCCAAATTTAGCTTTTGGTCCAAGGGCATTTTTATCATTTTTAGGGAGGTCAACGCCGAAAATGTCACTAGAAGATTATATTTGCACTTTCGTTAAATAGTTAGGGCTATATTTGCACTAAAAATTATCTCAGGGTCATATCTATACTTTCTCATTTATATACGATTATATTCAGTGGCGGAACCAGAAAAAATTTCCAGGGGAGGCTGTCAGGAGGCGGCAGGACGACAGAAGCTTCCGGTGGCAGGAGGCGGCGTGGTGGCGGACCTAGCGGTGGCGGGAGTCGGGAGATGCTCTGCTCTGCTCGTCGTTTAATTTCCAATTTCATTCCAGATTCGTACAGACATACTTTGTCCATGGGTTGACATTGTAAATGTCCTCAAGGCTGTGAGGGAAGCCCACCAGCTACCTCTTATTCAGGTCCGGGTTCCTGCATGTGTGATGATGATGATCTTGATCAGATTTTCAAACTCTCAAGGAATGAAACTCGAATGCTTTGCTCATTTTTTTACTTACTACAAATGAAACGACGTCGTTTCACTAACGTGAAAACGACATCGTTTTACTACTTCAGTGGCAAAAAAAAGAGAAGGCCGCGAAGCGGCCTTCTTCTTCGAGCTTCCAGTTCCAGTTGACCGGAAGACGCGCGTACTCCGGCGGAAGACGCGCTGGACGGCCGGTTCGATTCTTGCTATTTCCGATCGGTGATCGAGGTAGGACTGGAGCCCTATCTCGCGTACCATTGGTTCCGCCACTGATTATATTTGCATATTTCCTTACCATTTTGTATTCCTATGGTGTTTTATTAAATAAAAGTAGGAACATAAACACATTTAATGTTGTTGTCTACAATTATTTATTCACTGAAATTTTGCAGCTTGAAATTGTATACTATATGTAATTGTGAAATTCTAGGACATAGAAAACTAAATTTTCCAATGCAAAAATTAGGTGAAACGGGGGGTGCAAAAGTTATGTAAATTTTCCAGGTGGTGATCCTCGCCTCTCCAGCAAGCTATTCATCCTAAGTCATCTAAGAAGCCATCCATGGCATGCCCTCTAGTAAGCCATCTCCACCCGATTCGCAAGCAAGCCACTCATCCTCAGATGCCTAGAAAGTCATTCGCACCCGACCCTCTAGCAAACCATCCACACAGATGGGGATGTGGAGCCGTGGAGGGGTGGAGCGGTAGAAATGCGACGCTGGCGGTGGTGGAGCGGCGGAGATTTGGCAGCGATGGTGGCGGAGTGGGCGGAGGTGGTTTTGGAGGTAGTTTCGAAGATGGGGAAGAAGAAGAACCCTCAGGGTATTTTTCGATCCGCTAGCCAGCCACTCATCCTCAGACGTCTAGAAAGTCATCCACACCAAACCCTTAAGCAAACCATTCACACTGGCGGAGATGCAGTGACGGTAGTGCTGGAGCGGCGGAAATATGACGCCGGTGGTGGCGGAGCAGCGGAGATCTAGCAGCGATGGTGGCAGACGGGCGGAGGTGGTTCTGGATGTGGATTTGAAGATGATGAAAAGGAAGAGCCCTAGGGGTATTTTTGTCATTAGATTTTTAGTTCTAAGACTAGGGGTATTTTAGTCTTCTTATGTTTGGTCAATGTCGGAAAATGCTAAGTCAACACCGGAATTGTGCGAAAAGGTTATATCGGCACATTTGCTGAAAAACTTACACTTTCATATTTTACAAGGTTAGATTGATACTTTTAGAAAATATTAGGGTTAGATTTGTATTTTTCCCTAAATTTTAAAAAGACACAATGAAAAACTAGAGCATCAATCAAAATGTAAGTATAAATTAACAATTAAAAATATTTATAATAGATAAAAGTGCATATACAACTCTACCTAATTCACATAAGTGCAAATATAACCCTAGATAGTTGATGTAAGTGCAATTTTACCCATTCTGCAGTTTAAGGTCAGATTTGATTGAATAAATAATTTTACCCTTCCAAAAAATAAAAGAAAAAAAATTAGTGAATTGACTATTATACCTCTAACCCTAAACCATTCTTCTTCCCCGTTCTTCTTTCACTGCTCACCCTTGTGAAATCCAAATCCCCCCTCCCCCCCGCCCCGCCGCTAGGGCTTCCGCCACCACCAGCCACCCTTTTCGTGTTAGCCTCCCCCCGCCTTGATTATGATCCATTTGTGTGTTTTCTCCTTCCTCTCTTGAATTTTTCTCTCTTCTTATTCTCGATCTATGCAACTCTGCCTCATTCATGTCATTGTTATCTCATATGGGTTCATCTTGAAATTTGTGCCGACAATTCAAGGTACCCCTTTTTCCATTCTCTTTGGTGGCAGGTTAGATTTTGTGATTTTCTATTATTTTCCGCATGTGGGATTTGTTTGTCGGGCAAAAAAGATTGGTTCCTGATGGAGGTTGAGTTGCGCGGTATGATCCGATATTTGGAAATTGTGGCGAAACGTCGAGCGGTGGCAGAACGGGTAGGGTTTCGAGCGGGGGCGGTGGTGGACTTAGATAGGGAAGGGATCAGTGGTACCAGAGCTTGGGGGAGCTGGGCTTGAAACGGCAGAGGCGGAGCTGGGTGGTGACGGAAAACCTTAGCAGCGACAGGAAAGGCTGGCGACGGAAGGAGTGGCTGGTGACAGCATAAGCCTAGCGACTGGGGGGGAGGTTTACGTGGGAGAGGTGGCTTTTGGTGGCAGAATCCCTAATGGCGAGGAGATGGCAGCAGAGGTGGTGGAAGTGGAGTGGCGGCGGCGGAGAAGGCCGTGGAGCAGTGGCTGTGGTGGCAGAACGACAGCGGGCAAAGTGTATTTTTGTCTTTCAATTTTTTTGTATTTGGCCCAAAGAGCATTATGGTCATTTCTGGTCGACCGATGGCCAAAAATGACCAGTCAATACCGAAATATAGTATTTAGGGTGTTGTTTTCACTTTTATTAAGTAGTTAGGGTTATTTTTGTATTCTTAATTATGCTCTGTCTCCGACATTTGTAAACCACATCATCACTTAATGAAATACAAATCTTTTCACTCAAGGAAAAAAATTTCAATATACTACAAGTGACAAAATTTTAACATACAAACACAAGATTACAATAAAAGATCAATATTTAACTTTAAAACACATAATTTTAGTGCAAAAAAAAAAATTATACATCACAATATTTGGTTACATCAATATTGAAAATAAAACATTCAGTGCATAAGTAAATACTTGTGCATTGCGCAAAAATCAGGGGAACAAATTGATCCACAAATTTTTCCGATTCGAATTTTTGATCTGTGAGATTCTTATGACCCATAATATCAATTCCTCAATTATATATGCTCAGTATCCTCCAAAAAATAATACTTGCATCTAGATCCCTCCCTACTCTTTCGAACTTTATATAATTATATTTAAAATTCAACCTCTAATTAAACTTTACTATAGTATATTATAAATTTATCCCTGATCTCAGCATAATACGGTCTTAACAATACTTGTCTTCAACGCATTGGAAAACGTAAATTCATTACACAATTTAACGTACACGTAATTACTTTTTAACTGTATATTTTTATGGGAGATGATATCGTTTACCCCCAACATTTATATTCAATGATTTTCTATGAAATGTTTTACAAATATAAATAGGCGGGCTCTCACAAAATTTCCCCCCTCAAATATGTACACACAGCCGCTCACAGTCCAATAAGGGACCAACCATTTCTTCATTTCTTGGTCAGTAGTGAATTTTTTTTTACTTTTCTTATTTCCTTAATTTCCTCAAATCCTCCTTTATCATAATTTTTTTTGTGAATTAATTTCTCAATTTTTTTTTGTAATGCTTTCTCGATTGTAGATTTTTCTGGTAAAAATGGCGAGTTCCTCCTCATCTGTTGTTAAGTGCATTCCAGATCTAGACGAAGCTTTTGAAATTGCAAAGCGTGATCGAATTTTGAGCATTGAGGAGGAGAAAAAATTAAGAAGGTGAGAATCTTCCTTTTTTAATTTTAATTTTATTTATTTCTTATTACAAATTATTTTACCATCTTACAAATTTTTACATTGATTTTTAATTTTACATTTTTAGGAGTGTATCGAACCAAATTTCAGCCAAGAGGGTAAGATTGAAGAAGAAACAATACATTGATGAGATGGAAAAGAAGATAGCTCAATTCAAGGTAATAATTATTTAATTTCTATGAAAAATATTATTTAATTTTTATTACGTTTGTAGGATAACTCCCCCTCATATTTTTTTCGTTCTTTCAAGTATTTCCATCAAATTAGTCAATTTAAATTTGTCAGAAAGTAAAAAATCTTTAGGTGTTAATAACTTGTTTTAAGTGCGTAGTACTATTTCTTTTACTAATTATTAATAAATAGATCTAGAATTTAGTCGTTACATTGAACAGTATGAGAAAATGGGAGAGCCCACACAGATTTTGATATGAGATTATCTAAATAATTTATTGCAAATCTTAGGTCTCGTTGACTGATTAATTTTCAACGTGCTTATATTTCTCCCCTAGAGAAAACATACTACGTTGTTATTAATTAAAAGATTTGTAAGATGATAAATGAATGAGCTTAAATGAATAATTATACTTATGTTTGAAGATTTCGGTTGAAAGACGGTTTTTCCACCGTTTATGAAAATATCAAGGTTTAAATTGCAAATTAGAATAAATGAAGATAAAATTTTTTAGTTACAATTAATCGGGTCATAAACTTATAATTACTGCATGTTACATTAATTTTTTAATATTGCAACTAAAATATTTTACCTTTCTATAATTCTAATTAAATCTCATATTTTCATAAACCTATGTAAAAACGATTTCTCCCAAGCACTTTGCCTAGTTTGAATATAAATTTTGAAATGGTTCTCCTCACATCTCTTAGAAATTAAGGTCATTAAATAAATATTCTTTGAGGGGTCTCTTGACAAAATGTTTATTATTAAGTTATGGATAATTTACTATAATTTTTTTTACCTGTATTTATTTAATTACATATTTTTAAAAATTTATATTATGTTTTTTAAAATATATTTTCGCATTCAAACATTCATATACACATTGTTACTTGTTTTAACTTATAAAATATAATATTTATTATTTTTAAAATTTATAATTTTAAGATAAAAAGTAAAATGGCCTATCGATAAGTTTATGTATAAACCACCTTTCCCGAGAATTAATTTATTTTAGCTATTATTTACTTGGCATTTCTCCCAATTTATTTTTCTTTGATCAATTGTTGACGAGATTAGTTGTTTTTCTAGCAAAAATTTTTGTGTTACATCATGCAACATATGGAGTGTAAAAATTAAGTTTCAACACCAACTTTTGGATTTTGTTTTCTTTGATGCTGAAGGTTTTTCTTTTAAAAAAAGATTTAAACAGTCAAAAAGAAGTTTTGAAAATAACATTAATTAGATGCTAATTTCTTAATTTTTAGATTCTCTCTATCCCATTTCAATCTTAACACTTTGACTTTCAACAACTGACTAAAAAAATATTTGATCCTTAATATCTTTTATCAAAGATAATTAAAACTTGTAAGAAGTTGACATTCTAAAAATATATTTTATAATGAATCTAATTAACTAGGTATCACTCAATAATATTTATATTTATACACCTATTCATTTTGAGGTCAAAGTTGAGAAGTTCTAACTAAATGAATAATTAAACTGCACCTTGAAATTATAGGAGTATTTAATATATGACGTTAAAAAACATGGACTGGCTTCTTTATTTTGAATTTTCTGATTGTTGTTTTTCCACCTACAACGTAGCTATCTAATTTGATTATCATATACAAAACTTTGACCTTTTAATTACAAATCTATGCGTATGTTTGGCAAAATTATTATTTTCTATTTCATTTGTATATACTATCCGGTCCCAAAAATAATGACACATGTTTTACTCAAATAAATAAAGACATTAATAATTGAAAATAGATTCATTTCATTTTCACAAGTAAAAAATTTGTCACTTTTAATGGGACGGAGGTAGTATTATGTTAAAATTCAATTTTAGTTATATATATATATATATTTGTTTTATAAAAAAAATCAGTCTTATTTTATATATCCGCATTGAAATTCCCTAGCAATTTATTAATTAATGACGAATGATGCATTTCCTCTTGTAGGAAACTGTAGAACATCTGAATCCAGAAGTGCAGAACCTCAAAGAGGCAAACGCCAAAATGGAGATTGAGAATTATACGCTTGAAGAAAAGCTAAAGAAATGGGCGGATTATAACAATTCCGTAGACGGTAATAATTAACTGGTTTATACTAATAACAACAGTATTTCTAATAATTATTTTGTAATTAGATTCTCAAAAGAATACATATTTGCAGCTGAAATTGAAGGGAAAAGGGCTGAAATAAAAAAGATGAAGGAACATGTAGAAAGAATGCTGAAAATGAAGAATAGTGGCGCTGCAAATTCAACAGAAATTCATCCAGCACGGGTACGTAATTTCCGGCCATCGGAAAGTTATTTCCGTCCACCGGAAGTTTATAGCGGAGTTCGCCAACTGCCGGAGCTGGAGCAGGGGCCGGAGGTGGAGGATATCGAGCAGTATCTCAACTTGGATGCCCTTCATTTGTCTAATTCAACCAAGAGCTTAGACATATGACCTGAAGTATTCTCTCTTTTTTGTGCAACTGAATTTTTGAAACTGGAATATGTGATGGACAGTTATCATTTTTAGTGTGATTGAATTTTTGGAACTGGAATTCTTTATTTGTTTGTCAAGTTGTACGTTTATGTTGTTGGGAATCTCTTCAAATCTCAAATATTGATTAATGGGGATATCAAGAGTTTTGGATTCATGAATCAGTAACTTAAGGGTTGATTCATGAATTGGAAATTTTAAGAGTTGGGTTCGTGAATGAGAGACTCTTGAGCTGTACTTGAACTCATATAAATAGAGGGACAGTCTGGGAGTTTCGGTAAGTTTTCTTCAGACGTCTGTTCTGGTCTGAGAATTCTTCACTGGGTTAGGTGTGAGTTTGATAGACAACTGTTCTGGTATTCAATTCACCCTTCGTATCTGTAAGCTGTGGGAACAATGTAGTCACTTATGTATATGTAATTAGGGTTGGGTGATCTTGCGTGACATCCTGACATCTCTAATCTGTAGCCAACATGTTTGGTGAACTACGTTAAAACATGTGTTATAATTTTCTTTTTAGATGTGGCTTTATTTGATATTTTTGTATTATGACTAAACAAAAATTGCACAACTTAACACTTCTATTTAAAAATGTTCATAAAATAAACAAAGAATCAAAGGTGAAGAATATCTATAATTTAAAGGTCACAAAAGTTGTTTGTCCAAAAATCAATCAGGCATTGAAAGTGCAAAATGTGGGCGACGGTGGGGGTGGGCCGGCGGAGTGTGATGTGGAATTATAGTTTATTTTAATATATATTTTTTTATTCAATAAGTGTGAGATTTGTCTCCCTAGATTAGTTTTATTCTTTGATTTGATCGATTTGATCGTTGTGTTCATGATGATAACACAAATTAGCTGTTCACGTTGATGTATTGTTCTTGATCTGGTTGTTCATATCATGTGCTCGTAGTTTTGTTTGTGTTTTTATTTTTGGGTTTCCATTAATATGAATTCGTCAGATCTGTATTTTTCAAGGTGTTTATAGTTTGAACAACATAGAGCGTGGTTGGATCAAATGGTTTTACAGTTGCAGAAGATCCATGTTTGGCGCAGCGATATTGAAGCGTGATACGCTACTCTCTGCCAAATGATCATGATTTTCGCTGGAAGCAAGTTAATATATATCCCCGAGGGTGATGTTACACTTTTTATTAGATCTCTGATCTGTAATAGTACAGACGATCAATTTGGTTGACATACAATTTAGATATCCTTGCAATATATTAATTATTGCTAGAGGCGAGTTAGGTTAGATGTTAATTCCATTCATTCTATTCGCCGCTGAACGTTTTTTTTAGCATTTTGAAATGATTGATTTTTGAAAAAGAAAATTAAAGCAGTCACTAGATTATTGGGTATGGTCCAATCAATAAAAAATCTTCTAAATTAAAAGGAAAAGGAAGATAGCACCTTTTGTAAGATATTTCTTATACTTATTTCTTCATGTTTTGTTTTTAAGATAATAACTAGATTGGTTACACCGCGCGTTGCGCGGTGAGCTTGATAACAAATTATAGAAACTTTGTAGAATGGTAAAAGAGTTGTAATGGAAGGTATAAATGTACGAATTATTCATGTAATAGAAGAGTTCATCGCTTTGAAGAGTGGGAGGTGAAGCCCTTCAATGGTTGAGAGTCCACCCCTTCGAGGGCTGAAGGCTCCACCCCTTCAAGGGCTGAAGAATCCACTCCTTCGACGGCTGCAAATTCACTCCTACGAGGACTGGAGGTCTACCCCTGCGACGACTGAAGACTAACCCGTTCGAGTGGTGAAGAGCCACACCGTTAAGGCCTGAAGATGCACCCCTTTGAGGGGTGAAGATCCATCCCTTCGAGGGCTGAAGGGTCATCCCTTCGAGGGTTAAGGCCACCCCTTCGAGGGCTGGAGACTTACCCCTTCGAGGGGTGAAGAAGCACACCTTTGAGGGCTGAACAAGCACCCCTTGGAGGGCTGAAGGATCCACCCCTTCGAGGCCTGAAGATCCACCCCTTTGAGGGTTGAAGAATCACCCCTTAGAGGGCTGAAGACTAACCCCTTCGAGGGGTGAAGCAACACCTCTTCGAGGGGTGAAGCAACACCTCTTCGAGGGATGAAGATCCACCCCTTCGAGGGGTAAAGATCCACCCTTTCGAGGGTTGAAGGAACACCCTTTCGAGGGTTGAAGGAACACCCCTTCGAGGGCTAAAGATCCACCCCTTCGAGGGCTGAAGGAGCACCCCTTCGAGGGCTCAATTCTCACCCATTCGAGGGCTGAAGTGTCACTCATTCGAGGGCTGAAGAAACACCCATTCGAGGGCTGAAGAAACACCCCTTCCAGGGCTGAAGTCTCACCCATTCAAGGGCTGAAGAAACACCCATTCGAGGGCTGAAGAAACACCTATTCGAGGGCTCAACTTTCACCCTTTCGAGGGCTCAACTCTCACCCATTCGAGGGCTCAACTCTCCACCATTCGAGGGCTCAACTCTCATCCATTCGAGGGCTCAACTCTCACCCATTTGAGGGCTGAAGTCTCACCCATTCGAGGGCTGAAGAAACACCCCTTCGAGGGCTGAAGAAACACACATTCGAGGGCTGAAGAAAAACCCATTCGAGGGCTAAAGAAAAACCCATTCGAGGGCTGAAGAAACACCCATTCGAGGGCTGAAGTCTCACCCATTCGAGGGCTGAAGTCTCACCCATTCGAGGGCTGAAGAAACACCCATTCGAGGACTGCAGAAACACCCCTTCGAGGGCTCAACTCTCACCCATTCGAGGGCAACTCTCACCCATTCGAGGGCTCAACTCTCATCCATTCAAGGGCTCAACTCTCACCCATTCGAGGGATCAACTCTCACCCATTCGAGGGCTCAACATTCAACACCCATTCGAGGGCTGAAGAAAGACCCCTTCGAGGGCTCAACTATCACCCATTCGAGGGCTCAACTCTCACCCCTTCGAGGGCTCAACTCTCACCCCTTCGAGGGTTGAACTCTCACCCATTCGAGGGCTGAAGTCTCACCCATTCGAGAGCTGAAGAAACACCCATTGAAGGGCTCAACTCTCACCCATTCGAGGGCTGAAGTCTCACCCATTTAAGGGCTGAAGAACACCTATTTGAGGGCTGAAGAAACACCCCTGCGAGGGCTGAACTCTCACCCATTTGAGGGATGAACTCTCACCCATTCGAGGGCTGGAGTCTCACCCATTCGAGGGCTGGAGTCTCACCCATTCGAGGGCTGAAGAAACACCCATTCGAGGGCTGAAGAAACACCCATTCGAGGGCTAAAGAAACACCCCTTCGAGGGCTGAAGAAAGACCCCTTCGAGGGCTCAACTCTCACCCATTTGAGGGCTGAAGTCTCACCTATTTGAGGGCTGAAGAACACCCATTCGAGGGCTGAAGAAACACCCCTGCGAGGGCTCAAATCTCACCCATTCGAAGGCTGAAGTCGTACCCATTCGAGGGCTGAAGAAACACCCATTCGAGGGCTGAAGAAACACACATTCGAGGGCTGAAGAAACACCCCTTCGAGAGCTGAAGAAACACCCATTCGAGGGCTGAAGAAACACCCATTTGAGGGCTCAACTCTCACCCATTCGAGGGCTGAAGAAACACCCATTTGAGGGCTGCAGAAACACCCAAAACGACGTCGTTTTCATCCGCCACCTGGCAGCACACGCTGGCCCACAAGGAGGCGCCAAAATTTTTAACAAATGGGATTCACAAGAGGACAAAATCGGTGCCCAGAACGACGTCGTTTTGCGCGGCCACTTGGGAGCACATAGGAGGGAACACGCTTGGCCCCAATGAGAAATGACCACTATGCCCATGACGACCGTCAACAGAAGCGTGCCGTTTCTAAGTATTCCTTTTATATAGTACACCAGATAAAAAAACCTCTCTCTCCTAATATTGTGAGAAGTCTAATTTCACTCTTTCCCTAATTTATTCCCCAATGCTAATTTTACATTTATTCGCTTCTTGCATGCACAATGAATGCACGAGTTCTGTTTATCTTCAAAATTCGTTATTAATCTCACGACAATAGTCTTTTGTTGGTTATAATGTGCAATGAATTCATAAGAAAAACTCAATTCAATCATACAAATTTTGCTTTGATTAAAAGTCATTTTTAATTTTTTGTGTGCGAGAGCACAGTGGATTTATTGAGCTTCTACTTAGATATTTTTCTACCAACGTTAGAAAATCAATTATCATACATAGTGAAATCAGTATTTTCCTACCAGACACTATGAGCGTTGGGCTTCCAAAAAGGACATCTCATATGCCTGATGCTCTGAGCGCCAAGCTTCCGGAAGGACATCTCGAATGTTAGATGCTCTGACATTACTGCAACATCCAAATAAAAGTTATTAGAATTTTCATTTTCCTTATGCATTATGGAATACAAATTGGTGGAATATGATGCTTCAATGACTTCTAATTACTCTTCAATCATTTCCAATCATATTCCGATGATATTTCCCACCTTACCCGATATCTTCGACCTTCCCCCGCTATCAAGTCACAACCATAACACGGTGGCCCCTTTCGAGGGTGGTGATGGTGTTGAATCCTTAACCTTTCTTGACCCCATGAACCTCAAGGATTAATCGGATTCCTTAAGTCTCGATGTGCTTCCACCATCACCACCTCCACAATCTATGCTCCCGACAACATCCCTTCGGTATTGTCTGGTTCGGGGGTAGGTCTCAAGCTCCTCCACTAGTACAAACCCCATCTTCTCAGCCACCCATTGTGCCACCTCCTCAGATTCCTTCTATAGAGCCTTCTTTCACGACACCTTCGCGTCGTGCAATTTCACCAAGTAATGTTCTGTTAGGGCTGCAGATCCTTCGTCCCCACAAACTCATGGTACCCTTGAAGAGAATATAAGAGGAGAAAAAAACTAAGAGGTGAGACTTTCCTTTCTTTTCTTTTGTATGTTTGTTTTTTTAAACGGAATTAAATTAATAGCTAGAAATTGTTCGTTTATTATTATCAATGATTTCACCACCTTATTAATTTTCACATTTTCTTTTAATTTCATGTTCTTGAGAGTGTATCAAACTAACTTTCACATAAGAACAAGATAAAAAAAAGTAAATTAACCCTTGCATGCACGATAACCGCCCTATATCCGTCCGTGCACGATGATGTTATCTTTATAATTTTTGTGCGAGAGCACAGTGGATTTATGGGGCTTCTACATAGATATTTTTCCTCTAATGTTAGGAAATTGATTATCATACATAGTGAAATAAGTATTTTCTGTCAGACGCTATGAGCGTCGGGCTTCCAAGAATGATATCTCGTATGCCAGATGCTTTGAGCGCCAAACTTCCGAGAAGGACATCTTGGATGTTAGACGCTCTGAGATTACCGTAGTATTCAAATAATAGTTTTTAGAATTTTCATTTTCCTTTGCATTATGGAGAACAAATTGGTGGAACATGATGCTTCAATGACTTCTAATTACTCTTCAACCATTTCGATCAGATTCTGATGGTATTTCCCACCTTACCCGATATCTTCGACCTTCCCCCGCTATCAGTCACAACTATAACACAATGGCCCCTTTCAAGGGTAGTGATGGTGTTGAATCCTTAACCGTTCTTGACCTCATGAACCTCAAGGATTATCCAGATTCCTTCAGTTTCAATGCGCTTCCAACACCACCACCTCCGCAATCTATGCTCTCGACAACATCCCTTTGGTATTGCCTGGTTCACGGGTAGGTCTCAAGTTCCTCTACAAGTACAAACCCTGAATTCTCAGCTACACAATGTGCCATCTCCTCAGATGTCTTCTATAGTGCCACGATACCTTCGTGTCGTGCAGTTTCACCAAGTAATGTTTCTGCTTGGGCTGAAGATCCTTCGTTGCCAAAAACTCAAACACGGGCTAGTGTCTAAGAAGTACGGGAATTAATTTATTTTCTTGTCTTTTCTTTTTTTTTTAAAATAAAATTTTGTAAATGTCTTTTTAAAATTGGCTAAAGAGAACTAGGCTTTAACAGCATATGCACAATCCCTGCACAATTTAGTTTTTCTCCGATCTTCTGAAATGCTCGTTAATATCTTTTTCATGAATTAGTTTCTTCATTTTACTTTTTTGTGATGTTTATGATATTGTAAAACCTTAGTAGAATAAAAAAATGGTGAACCGTTATTCTAAATCCAGTGATAAACTATTATATTGCATGCACGATGATCGCCTGAGATCCAACCGTGCACGGTCGCCCGAGCTCCGCCCTAACCTCCCACACGTTCCACTCAGTTGCTTCGGCATCTAAACTGGCTCTTTCAATTTCACTTATTGTAATTGATATTGGCATTCTTCCCAATATTTCTGAATGATTGACTTAAATTTTTAAAAAAAGGATGCAGTGACCTCTTCAATCTTTGAATCAAAAGGCTATATTGCTCTTTTAGAAATTTCTGTATCGTACTTCCTCTGTCTCATTTCAAGATGCAATTTAATTACTCATATTTAGTCAAAACTTATTAACTTTGATCATAAAATTAATTCAGTATATGATCAAATTTATTGTTGAGTGATACCTTGTTAGATTTTTCTTAACATAAAATTTTAAAATATCTACTTTTCATAAGTTGTAGGAGATATTTTGTTAATATCTTCTGTAGTATTATTGTACCTTAGATAGAGGCTCTGTTTGGCAAAGCTGTGCTTAAAAGCAAAACTTGCTTTTTTGTGAAAGTAAGGGAAGACCAGCTTCTTCCTTTCCCTCAAAAACAGCTCATACTTTCAAAATAAGTTGCTTTTATTGCACTTTACCAAATACTAGAAAGTGCTTTGCTTAGAAGCACATCAACTAGCTCTGCCAAACAGAGCCATAATTATTTTCCTCTACTGACTGTAAATGGTATCTATATATTGTACCCTTGTACCATCAATGAAAACACACATTCATATTTTACATGGTATCAGAGCTTAAATGCTGAGAACACTAAAAACAAATTACCTTACTCGCAAAAGATCGTCGTCGCCGCCCTCACTTCTCCGTCTGCCGCCTCCGTGCCAATCACTTCCGCCACAGTCGTTGCCATCTAGCTGCAGCACGCACTGCCGCTGCTACCCGCCGCCACATTTATCCATCCCGCCTTCACACGTCGCCGCTTCTCTCACCCACGCATCACCAGCCCGTGTGTTCTATAGATCCGTTCAATCAAGTTGTGGTTGAAACTCTTGATGCCGAGACCGAGGCTCCAATCGTTCCCATCGCTCCTGCCGCCGACCAGCCGCACCAGTCAGACGCTCTGCCGAGCCCTCCGCCAACTCCTTCTCGGTGCCGATGGTTCGACCTCTTCCAATTCTCGACATTATGCCGGGGATTCCACATCCTTGCCTCCCTCGCATCCGTACTATGTTTATCTCTCTGATCATACATGTTTGCTTATTTCTCTACGATATTGAAGGGTGATAATTATAATGATTAGAGTGATGCCATTCGTCATGGTTTTAATTCTAGACATAAGCTTGGTTTCTTGGATGGTTCCATCACCAAGCCTTTACCTAGTGAACCTTTTGCTGGTATCTGGAGTAGTTTATATTCAATGCTTATTAGTTAGATCGTTCAGAAACTCGATCCATCTGTTTGTTCTGCTGTTTCTTATTATGATTCAGTTAAGGAAATTTAGGATTATCTTCATCAACGTTATTCAGTTGAGAATGGCCCACGCATGTGTAAGATTTGTGCAGATATTTACAACTATAGTTAAAATGGCCAGGTTGTCAATGCCTACTTTGGTCGCTCCAAGAAGTTATAGAATGACCTGCTTGCTTACATTCATCCACGTACTTGTATGGCATGCCCCGATGCCGCTATCGCTCAAGTTGAACGTGAGAAGAAGATGGTTCATCAATTTCTCATCGGTCTGGATGATGGTTATGCTACTCTTCACTCATATATCCTTGCACAAGATCCTTTGCCTTTGCTCGACAAGGTTTACTCTCTTGTTTCTCAGGAGGAGCGTCAGAAGACTGTCATCTCAGCTCGTGATTCTATCTCCTTGGTAGACACCATGGCATTTGCTTCCTATCACCAGGCGCAATCCTCCGCTCCAAAGTCCAGTGTCGCTGCTCCAGGATCCACCCCAGCCTCCATCGTTGATCGTCAGAGTCTTACCTGAACTCACTGTGACCAAAATGGTTGTGATATTACTACTTGCTTATGCATTATTGGTTATCCAGAATGGTTCACTGAGAATCGTCCACCTGCATTTGGCTCGAAGGCTGCCACAAACCCCAAGACACGTGCACCTCTTGGCAGTATTTGCCGGAGCGGCTCAGCTAGTGGCCGCCACCACTCCACATGCGGGTGCCACCGCCGCCAATATTTTGGGCTTCGATCGATCTACCTTAGCCCGACACTGTCTAAGGACCAATGGAGTACAATTTTAAACATGTTCTCTAAGTTAAATACTTCTGACAATCTGTCAGGTAAGACTACTTCACCTTGGATTCTTAATACCTGTGCATCGTATCATATGACCGGCGACATGGATTTTCTTATGATATTGAGCATGCTACAAATGTGGATGCTGTCATCCCTAATGGTTCTATTTCAACTGTTGTTGAACATGGAAAAGTTTGTTTTGTAGATATTGTCGTGACTCATGTTCTTTTTATTCTGGCATTACGATGCAATGTGCTATCATTTTCCAAGTTATCTGATGCTTTTAAATGTCTAGTTTTGCTTACCGGACAATTATGTGTACAACAGGATATCAGCATGAGGATAATGATTGGCGTGGGTGAACAACGATGAGGGGTCTATTGGTTGCGCAGATTGGGAGTTTCCAGGTCTACACAGTCATCCTTGTCTGGTGCTGCTTCAGTGTCTTCGTCTGCTTTATGGCATCAGCATTTTGGGCATCCGTCCTCATCGGTGTTGTCTTCTACCCTAGCCATTTCTTTACATAATAGTGATTTAAATAAATTTGTTCCCTGCTCGGTATGTCATTGCGCAAAACAGTCTAGAAATAGTTTTCCTGTTAGTTCTGCTAAGGCTAGTAATTTGTTGAACTTATTCATTGTGATGTTTGGGGGCCTTATGGTTCACCCTCTTCCAGTGGAGTATTTTTATTTTTAACCATAGTTGATGATTATTCCCAAGATGTTTGGGTTTATTTATTAGTTTCTAAGTCTCAAGTACCATTGAAGATGAATGAGTTCTTTGCATTTGTTTAGACACAGTTCCGTCATCCCATTCAACGGTTTCAGGCAGTCAACGGAACCAAATTCCTGCCTCTCAGATCATTTTTCTGGAGAAAGGTGTTTATTTTGAAACCTCTACAGTCTACACACCTCAGCAAAATGGGCGTGTGGAACGGAAGTACAGACAAATTCTTAATGTTGCTCGTGCTCTTCGTTTCCAAGCTCATTTGCCTAACGACTTTTGGGGAGAATGCATCCTTACATTGGCCTACCCATCAATCACACGTCAACACCGGTGTTAGATGGTCGAACGCCTCATCACTTTCTGTAAAGTCGCGCACGAGATTACAGCCATCTCTGTGTGTTCGGTTCATTGAGCTTTGCCTCCCAACTTCCCCGGCCGCGTGAAAAGTTTGCATCAAGAAGACGAAAGTGCATTTTTCTTGGCTACCATGTTGACAAGAAAGCTTGGCGTGTTCACTGCTTGGAGTCTCGAACTGTGTTTGACAGTCGGGATGTGATATTTTATGAAGATTGTTTCCCTTTTGCGCACCTGTTTCTGCAAAAATGCTACCTATTAATCAACTGCCATCTCTGTCCCCTGCCGTAGGAGATATTTTGTGAATATCTTTTGCAATATTATTGTAACATAGATAGAATCATTTTCCTTTATTGACTCTATAAATGGTTTCTATATATTGTACCCTTGTGCCATCAATGAAAACAGACGTTCATATTTTACATAAGTATTAATTATCTTGAATAAAAGATATTAAGGATCAAACATTTTTTAGTTTCAACTGATAAAAGTTAAAGTGTGGAGTTTAAAACAGGAGTAAAATAAGATTGCAAAAGATGATTAAAAAGGATTATTTACAGTTGCATAATGCGGATTTTAAAAAGAAAATCATATATGATGGAAATGTTAGGTATTCATATTAATCGAACTGATAAATACCTACAATTTGAGTGATTTTAACGTGTGAAATGAAATAATCTCATAAATGTAAGGCATTTCAATCAAAATTCCCAACTATAGACTCTGTTGTTAAAAGAAAGGCAAAGCCTTGAAAAAAAACTACTTAAAGATGGAGTTTAATTTAAATAATAGAAGGTAAAATATTTTAGTTGTAATGTTAAAATTTTATTATACAATGTGTAGTAGGTATAAAGTTTATAACTCGATTCATCCAACTCAATTTTTTTTTTCATTTCTTTTAATTTGCTCTTTAAATTTTGATGTTTTCATCATTTATAAAAATGTCATTTGGTTTTCAACTATCAATCTGAGCCACAAGTCCAATTCCACACCCGACCTCAATCAGCGTACTGACTACTATTCGTTCGTAATACACCATCTGTACTAGCTACCAGATAAAATTGCACTATTATTATCTTTTATTATTGTTCTTTATTGGTGCAAGTGTGCTATATAAATACAACATATATATACACGTACAAATAGAAAAGAATTCTAGCTATAGTACAAGTTAGACATAGAATATAACAAAATATCTCCTTAACACTCCTCCTCAAGTTGGAGCATGTAGATCACGAATACCCAATTTGCCGAGAAGAGTCTGAAATAACTGTCGTCCAAGAACTTTAGTAAATAAATCCGCAGGTTGACTGGAAGTGCGAATATGATGAGTAGCAACTTTTCTGGACTATACCAAATCACGAACAAAATGACAGTCAATCTCAATGTGCTTCGTCCTCTCATGAAACACAGGATTGGCTGCAATATGGAGGGCGACCTGACTGTCACAATATAAACACATTGGAGAAGAATGACCAACCCCCAAATCTCGAAGAAAGGACTTAAGCCATATTAACTCACAACAAACTACAACCATGACCCAGTACTCAGCTTCAGCGGAAGAACGAGAAATCGTCGGTTGCTTCTTAATCTTCCACGATATGGGGGATTCACCAAGCATAACAAAATATCATGTCAAGGAACATTGAGTAATTAGACAAGCAGGCCAATCCGAGTCACGGAAAGCTAACAGCTGTAGAGAACTCTAAGCAGAAAGAAATAAACCTTGACCAGGATGACTCTTCAAATAGTGCAAGACGTGGAGGGCGGCATACCAATGTGTGACGCGCGGCTTCTCCATAAATTGCGCTAAAGTATGGACCAAATAACTGAGTTCCGATCGAGTAATAGTAAAATAAATTAGTTTCCCAATCCACGACGGTATTGCGCAGGATCAGGATGTGGAGGACTCATCGAACGAGCCAAATTGTGTTGTTGTTCCATCGGAAAATCCTTAGGCTTTGCAGCTAGCAATCCAGCTTCATGTAAGATGTCAAGAGTATATTTCTGTTGTGAAAGAAACATACCATCAGGTCTCCTAGCAATCTCAATACCCAAAAAATACTTCAGAGCACCAAGATCCTTCTTATGGAAGCATGAGCTGAGATACTTCTTGAACTCGATCATCAAGTCCGAGGAAGAGCCCTTAACAATCAAATCATCAACATAAACCAGGACATGCAGGGTAACACCGTTACGCAAATAAGTGAACAAAGAGTAATCTGCTTTACTATGAACAAACCCAAAAGTACGTAGAGCAGTAGCAAATTTTGCAAACCAATTACGGGGAGCCTGGCGTAGACCATACATGGATTTGCGAAGCTTGCATACCAAACCTGGAACAGGAACATAGTAACCTAATGGAGGACGCATATAGACTTCCTCATCCAAGTCACCATGTAAGAAAGCATTATGAACATTCCTTTGATGAATGTCCCAACTCCGAATTGCAGTAACAACCAAGAATAAACGAACATAGCTCATCTTGGCGACCGGGGAAAAAGTCTCAGTAAGATCAATTCCTTCAATCTTTCGATTGCCAAGAACAACAAGGCGAGCTTTATAGCGCTCAATAGAGCCATCAGACTTGAACTTGGTCTGATATACCCATTTGCAACCAATGGCATGTTTGTCAGCAGGGAGAGGAGATAGAACCCAGGTATTGTTCCGCTCAAGGGCACTAAGTTCATTAGACATGGCCTCTTGCAAGTGGGGATGACGAGAAGCCTCGGAATAGGTAGCAGGGTCTGAGCTATTAGTCACTGCAGCCAAAAACACAGTATGCAAAACTAAAAAATTATGATAAGTAAGATAATCAACAATAGAGTAACGAGTACTTGAGGACAGATCAGGCAGAGTAACGGGAGCAGAAGAGGGGGGGTTTATTTCTTGAGTAGCAGTGCAGACATAACCTTGTAATTTAACTGGAGCACAATGGATGCAAGTACTCAGCGATCAAACAGGCGTCAGAGACTCATAACCCATGGAAGAAGGCTCCGGCGCCAGGATCAACTCGATCGGCAGATCAATAAAGTCCAATTGTGGCTCGAACGTACACGGCCGCGACACCGTAGGTGTTGGCGGGGCAAAGGTGGAGGCCGGCTAGAAGGCTGGTGGAGATGTCTCGGCCGAAATCTGGTGAATCGCCGACGGGCTGGTTGGAGTCTGGTCGGTAGACAGCAAGTTGGCCAAAATCCGGTGGGTCACCAGCAGGTTGGTCGGAATCTAGCCGATTGCCGGTGGACCAGCCGGACTCTGGCTGGTCGCTAGTGAGTTCGCCAGAATCTGGGAGGTCGCCGGTGAGTTGGCCAGAATCTGGCGTGGCCGGAATCTAGCTGGTCACCGACTGGCTTGCTAGAATCTGGCCCATCAATGGTATGAAGGTGGTAGGGTCCGGCGTCGACATCTGAAGTGGTGGCGATGCGGCTTGCTTTTCGGTGGACTCGACGGGAACAAGATTTTCTGGAACCGGAGCAAATGGAAAACAATCTTCATAAAACACAACATCTCGGTTGTCAATCACAGTGCGGGACTCCAAGTCATAGAGGCGCCATTCCTTCTTGGTAAGAGGATATCTAAGAAAGACACACTTGCGACTTCTGGATGCAAACTTATCTTGCGGCTTTGGAAGTTAGGATGCAAAGCACAAACAACCAAACACACGGAGATGGCTGGAACTGGGCGCGCGACCATGGAGCATTTGATAGGGCGAACGACCATTCAACACCGGTGTAGGAGTGCGATTGATCAGGTAGGCAACAGTAAGAATGCATTCTCCCCAGAAGTCAATATGCAAATGTGCCTGGAACCAAAGAGCATGAGCCACGTTGAGAATATGGCGGTGTTTTCGTTCCACGCGCCCATTTTATTGCAGCGTGTAGACAGTGGATGTCTTGAACCGGATTCCTTTTCATCAAAGTATCGTCTGAAAGGAAGAAATTCGGTTCCATTGTTAGGGAGAAATTTCTAAACTGACCGACGGAACTGTGTCTGAGCAAGAGCAAGAAACTCCTTCATCTTGGCAGGTACTTCAGTCTTGGATTCTAATAAATAAACCCAAACAGCTTGAGAATAATCATCTAGTATAGTCAAAAAGGAAAAATCTCCACTAGAAAATGATGAGCTATAAGGCCCCCAAACATCACAATAAACAAGTTCAAACAAATAACTAGCCTTAAAAGTACTTAAAGGAAAGCTGGATCTAGATTGTTTTGCCCGATGACAAACGGAACAAGGAACCATTTTATTTAAATGACTATGGCTAGAAGAAATATCTAGTATAGAAGACAACACCGAACTGGAAGGATGACCAAATCACCGGTCCCATAATGACATGGAAACAGTGGTGGTAGCAAATGAGGACGTTGGCAATGGCAATGACCAAATCACCGAACTGGAAGGATGCCTTCTGTAGGGTCTTCGGCAACTACGCTTTCGCGTCGTGCAACTTCACCAAGTAATGTTTCCGCTTGGGCAACGGATCCATCTTCCCCGGAAACTCAAGCACGGCCTAGTGTCTTAGAGGTATGGGAATTAATTTATTTTCTTGTCTTATTTTTTTAAAATAAAATTTTGTAAATGTATTTTTGAAATTGGCAAAAGAGAATTAGGCTTTAACAGCACATGCACAATCCCTGCACAATTTAGTTTTTCTCCGATCTTCTGAAATGCACGTTAATATCTTTTTCATGAATTAGTTTCTTCATTTTACCTTTTTGTGATGTTTCTGTTATTGTAAAACCTTAGTAGAATGAAAAATGGTGAATTATTTTTCTAAATCTAGTGATAAACCATTATATTGCATGCACGATGACCCGCCCGAGATCCGACCGTGCACGGTCGCCCGAACTCCACCCTAAGCTCCCACACGTTCCACTAAGTTGGTTCAGCATCTACGAACTAGCTCATAATGTCAATTTCACTTATTGTAATCGATATTGACGTTCTTCCCAACATCAATAATTGATTGATTTAAGTTTTTTTTAAAAGGGTTACAATGACCTCTTCAATCTTTGAATCAAAAGGCGATATTATTCATGTAGTAATTTTGGTATTGTACTTCCTCCGTCTCATTTCAAGATGTAATTTACTTATTCATTTAATAAAAACTTATTAACTTTGACAATAAAATTGGATCAGTAAATTTATTATCGAGTGATACCTTGTTTGATTTTCTCTGACATAAAATTTTAAAATATCAACCTTTCTTAAGTTTTAATGATCTCCAATAAAAGATATTGTTAAAGATCAAACATTTTTAGGTTCAACTGCTAAAAACATTCAGGACATCTCGGATGTTAGACGCTCTGAGATTACTGCAGTATCCAAAAAAGGTTTATAGTATTTTCATTTTCCTATGCATTATGGAGCACAAATCGGTGGAACAAGATGCTTCAATGGCTTATAATTACTCTTCAACCATTTTCGATCAGATTCCGATGGTATTTCCTACCTTACCCGATATATTCGACCTTCCCCCGCTATCAAGTCACAACTATAACATGATGGCTCCCTTCGAGGATAGTGATGGTGTTGAATCCTTAACTTTTCTTGACCTTATGAACCTCAAGGATTATCCAGATTCCTTTAATCTCGATGCGCTTCCACCACCACCACTTCCACAATCTATGCTCACAACAACATCCCTTCGGTATTGTCTGGTTACGGGGTAGGTCTCAAGCTCCTCCACTAGTACAAACCCCGACTTCTCAGCTACTTGCTGTGCCACCTCCTCAGATGCCTTCTGTAGAACCTTCTGCCACTACATCTTCGCGTCGTGTAGCTTCACCAAGTAATGTTTCCACTGGGGCTGCAGATCTTTAGTCCTCGGAAACTCAAACACGGCATAGTGTCTTAGAGGTACGGGAATTAATTTATTTTCTTGTCTTATATTTTTTTTAAATAAAATTTTGTAAATGTCCTTTTGAAATTGGAAAAAGAGAATTAGGCTTTAAAAGCACATGCACAATGCCTGCACAATTGAGTTTTTCTCCGATCTTCTCAAATGCTCGTTAATATCCCTTTCACAAATTAGTTTCTTCATTTTACTTTTTTGTGATGTTTCTGTTATTGCAAAACCTTAGTAGAATTAAAAAATGGCGAATTATTATTCTAAATCAAGTGATAAACCATTATATTGCGTGCACGATGATCGCCCGAGATCCGACCGTGCACGGTCGGCCGAGTTCCTTTGCATTATGGAGCACAAATCGGTGGAACATGATGCTTCAATGGCTTATAATTACTCTTCAACCATTTTCGATCAGATTTTGATGGTATTTCCCCCCTTACCCGATATATTCGACCTTCCCCCGCTATCAAGTCACAACCATAGCACGATGGCCCCTTTCGAGGGTAGCGATGGTGTTGAATCCTTAACCTTTCTTTACCTCATGAACCTCAAGGATTATCCGGATTCCAATTGACAGGATGCGTTTCCGCCACCACCACCTCCACAATCTATGCTCATGACAACATTCCTTCGGTATTGTCTGGTTCGAGGTAGGTCTCAAACTCTTCCACTAGTACAAACACTGACTTCTCAGCTAGGGGTGGGCGTCGGTTCGGTTTATTCGGGTTTCGGTTTATTCGGTTTGGGTTATTCGGTTTTTTTTCTAAAAATGCCAAAACTGAAACCGACCCGAACAACCCGAATAACCCGAATAAACCGAACCGAATTTGGAATTCGGTTTCGGTTTGAATTCGGATCTAATCCGAATAAACCGAAATGGACCAGAACACTTTTAAAAAATATTAAAAATACATTACTTAATTCAAAATTTAAGAAAAATATTGAATATGTAATTTAAATTTTACATCACCAAAATCAGTTCTTCAGAATTAAAATCCCAAAAATATAATACAAATTCAACCATGGATTACACTTAATATCAAGGACCAATAGTTTGTTTTAATATTTATCTTCAAAAGTTTCACATTTCTTCAAGACTTGAAACACTTTAAGTTTACCCTGAAAATACAAAGAACTGAAAGATCAAAACATCAACTAACATGAAAACAATGTACAGTTCAGTAGCCTTTAAGATTACATAAACAATGTACTCAAATGACCTGAACTGAAAATAAGACAAGAACAATTTTAAGAATTACAAATAAAAGGAAATTTAAAAAATTTACATAGTACACAATCTTCAGAGAAACATAGAAATCAAATAAAGACCAAGACTCAAATGAAGTAAATATAATTCAATAGCACGACTTTTTATTCCGCGTACCAATCACAGAAGGTGTTAGAAACTTAGAACATTTGAGGCATGCAGCCAACGTTGTTAAACCCATGGAAATCACTGCATTTTGCAGTAAAAAATTTCTTGCCAATCTGATATCACCTGTTCATTGTGATCAGAGAAAAGTCGATATAAGCAAACATATTCCTTAAAACTTGCAAATTACAATTTCGAATGTTTGCTATATTCATCAGTTGATGTGTAAAGAATCCTGTCAAAACAACTTGCATTTAGCAATTGAAACTTCGAAACTAATTTCATAACTTGTGTGGAGAAACACTAACTCAACACAATAGCCAGAACTAAATATGTAGATCATGTAGCAGAAGCAACATACTGGCATTTATTTTCTGTTTTAAGTACTAAAATTACTTAGAGAAGTCTCTGTGCTTTGCTGCAGAGGAGGGGATGATATAACAGTATAACAAATATAAAGACAATATTACTATAAAATTTGATTGTAAGGATGTGGAAATCGGTCAAACCTCTTGTATAACTGAGAAAGATCCTTGGCTATAGGATAGGATTTGTTTTGGACAGATGACACCTGTTCATTGAATGATTTACCGTGAGATGAACGATTTGTTTTCACTTTTCAGTAACTTGAAGCTTCAAACTGCAAATTTTTCTATAATATGAATATGAAAGAGTACCTGGTTACTAGCTTTATCAGTTAACAAGGATTCACATTGAGATATTATAAATAAACAATCCTCGGCAAGATGACCAGGTCTCTGACATTTCCAGCTACAAGGCAATCATGAAAATTGGCTTAAAAAATTATAACCTATGAACACAGACCAAACATATAAAAAAAGAAATAGTATACCATTTGTAAGTAGAGAGACTAGGAAAATTATTTGGCCAATCAGCATTGTTGAAATTCCAAGTATTTTGATTAGATTCAATCACTTCTAAGCCACTTTTCTGAGAGATTGGGGCAGTAATATTTCTGATGCTTGCATTACCCTGGTAAAAGTAGGAACACGGTGAAGAGAATGCATAGTGCGATAATTTTAACGTCGGATAATGAAAAGAGAGAAGAACACCTTCTCTGCTTGAAGATTCTGCAGAAGTTCATTTTTAGAGTCAATGCTGTAAACGTCATCACCAGTCTGCAAAAAGAATATACAAATCACTTCATGTATACTATTTGATACAACAGACCAAACATAACACAATAGTACGGATGATACCCACCTCATCACATATATATTCTCCGTATTTGCCACAAACAACACAAGTCGGCTCACCAGGGAGAGACAGTCTTTGCTCACTTCGATTCATGATTCCATCAGCCTCATTTCTATTATCTAACAAAGTTGACCATATATCAAACAGATAGAAACAAACAATGACATTAGCCAAGGCATATACACCTCCTTTCACCATTGATTCTTCAGTTTTTCGGCTATAATCTTTTACATCGCAAACAAGGGATTTCATACAATAGAAGTAAACTCGAAGAAACTAAACTTTTCTTGTTGACATACCAAAAACACTTTTACCATTTTCTCCTAGTTATTCAACAAGGAGCAATTACGCAAAGGATTACCAAGTTACTTCTTGAGATCACGCAACTATCTCTGGAAAACTCCCCCAAAAACACACAAGTCAAAATCTATCACTTTACCATTCACATTTTATTGATACTACATAAACCTCCATACAATGCGAACGAGATTTCATTAGCTAAAAGAATCAGCACATTTATCATGATATCCAGCAGCGTACCAGATGTAGAAGGATTATCATCCTCGAGACGTGATTCAGCTGGCCCTAAAGCGCCGAGCTAAATAAACCCTAAACTAGGTTCTAATCTGTGGAAAATAAAAAATCTCAATAAACAAATAGCATGATCTACCAAAATACAAACGCAGGTATAGCAAAATCAATACCTTCAACTGCAATGGCGGTGGGATACTCACCGTTTCTGCCATGATGGGAGATCGGGCAGCATTGGTTGCAGGTGCGGCGGCGTGAAGGAGGCGGCGGCGTGAACCCTAGCTCCGGAACAAATGTATCAGGCATCAGCTGCTGAAAAATCAAGAATTGTGAGCGTCGGTTCGGTTTATAACTTTATATAGTGGTAGGATTGTGAACCCTAGTGATCCAAGCTTATTTGGGCTTAGGCAAATACATTTATTCAAATGGCCCAAGTTTATTTAATTTATTAGCTTTATATTAATATATATATAATATTTATTTATTTACAATTCGGTATTCGGGTCGGTTTTCGGTTTGATTTTCAATATCCAAAACCAAACCAAAAACCATATTCAAAACTCGGTTTATTCAATTTGGTTATCCAAAAATCGTATTTGAAATTCGGTTCGGGCTATTCGAATTCGGATAATTCGATTTTTGGTTCGGTTTTCGGTTTTTTTGCCCACCCCTATTCTCAGCCACTAGTTGTGCCACCTCCTCAGATGTCTTCTGCCACGACACCTTCGTGCAGTGCAGCTTCACCAAGTAATGTTTCTGTTTGAGCTGCAGATCCTTCGTCCTCGAAAACTCTAACACTGGATAGTGTAGAGGTACGTGAATTAATCAATTTTCTTGTTTTATCTTTTTTAAATAAAACTTTGTACATTCTAATGATAACCCTTGTGATTCTTTTAAAGAGAATTTTTTTCTTGAACAGCACACGCACAATCCCTGCAGATTCTAGTTTTTCTCTGGTCTTCTCAAATGCTCGTTAATATCTTTTTCATGAATTCATTTCTTCATTTTTATTTTTTGTGATGTTTTCTTCATTGTAAACTCGCCCATTGGAAGAGTAAAAAAATGGCGAACCATTATAATAAATCCAGTAATAGACCATTATATTTCCTGGTTAGTACTGAGACACTTACACTCATTTTGTTACTTTTCTCAAATCCTCCTTATTTTTTTTTAAAATTTCTTCATAAATTAATTTCTTTAGTTTGTTTTTGTAATGCTTTCTCGATTGTAGATTTTCCCGATAAAAATGGCGAATCTCCCGTCATCTGTTGTTGTACCTGATGAAGATGGAACTCGTAAGCTTCCTTTCTTTAGTTTAATGAAGCTTTTGAGGCTGCAAAGCATGATCGAGTATTGAGCATCGAAGAGGAGAAAACATTAAGAATTGAGTTTTTTTTTTTCTTTTCTTTTGTTCGTTCCTTGTTATGGATGATTTTACCTCCTTATTAATTTTCACATTTGTTTTTCTTTGGTACTTAAAGGTTTGATTTTTCCCCATGAAGCAATTGATTGCATGCATGTTTGTGCACACAAATAGCACGGAAAAGCACAGAGGCTTAAAGAATTAGGAAATGAAGAAGAACACTCAATCAATAAATTTGAAACCTAATCACGGCTCCATAATAAGAGGGGAAAATATGTTCTGTATAATTTATAAACTAAGCTTACAATAGACGATGATACTGATCAGTGCTGTATCACGACGAACGCGCGAACTTCGTGGGTGATAAAATTATCTTCAAAATATGCTATAATTCTACACAAAGAATTCATTTACTACCGGAAGATACCCCCATAGCCACTAGTATTTCACCACATAGGCATTGGTATTTCGAGCAGTTTTATACCCGTGCCTACGGTGCAAGAATGTAGTTTCATATGCACCAGTAAGTGGAATCCAGCACCGGTACCACTTACCGGTGCTTATAAAACTACATTCTTGCACCGGATCACTTAGGCACCGGTATGAAAACGCTCGAAATACCGGTGCCTATGCATGAAATACCGGTGCTAGTAAATAGGCGACCAATAAAAAAATTCGGCCAGTGAGAATTAACTCACCGGCTGGAATATGAAATCCAGAAATTCCTAAAGAACAATAGGATGAACAAAACACAAAAAAAACTGAAGTTCATGCAAAAAACTAGAAAACTCATAACCACAACCAAGAAGTTCATTACATATATATGAAAATACATAACAACCCTCAATTCATGAAACAAACTATACTTAAACATAGATTAACAACACTAGATAACATAAAAACTAGAACCTAATCTCCATGAACCCTAGATAACATTAACGAACCAGAATCGTGAAGGTGATGTTGGACACAAAGGCTGAGGTGCAGTCGAACACGGTGGTGGCGCTGAGAGCTGAGGCGTGGCGGATTTTCTTCCGGATCTGAGCTTAAGCACGGAGCATTTTTGGTGGAGCTAGCGGGGAGACACTGGGGCTGGTCCGGGAGATGGCATCATGGATGGTGCGCTACAGGGAGGGCGGGGAGGGAGGTCACCGTCGGCTGTGGCACCACCGGTGGAGAGGGAGAGGTGGTGGAGGAGAAGGGAGAGGACGGAAAGGAGGCAGAGGCAGCATATGTGGTGAAGTGGGGTTATTAGGAGAGGAGAGTTTTATATGATTAGGGTTTGGGTGCTCTAACTTGGCCAAGTTGGGCATTTCTTTTAGCACCGGTATGAATACCGGTGCTAATGGTGATCATATTGGTGCTAATACTTCAAAGAGAAGAAAAAAATATTCTAAGTACCTAGCACCAGTATGAAAATCGGTGTTAATGGCGATCATACCGGTGCTAATACTTCAAATGCAGTTGCGTGACACTGCTTGAAATGGGCATTTTAATTTTTTTCCTTCCCGAGAGAAAGGGAAGAAAAATATTCTAAGTAACTAGCACCAATAGTCTGACCGGTGCCTATGATGGTGCTACCGGTGCTCATAAAGAATACCTCAAAATTATTGGATGAAAATTCAAAATTTTCATTTTCCCGCTACACGGTAACACCAGTATGGCTGAAAAATAATGCCGGTGCTAGTATATTTTGCCCTTTATGTTAACTTTTTTATTTTTACAATTATGTTCACGAGAATAAATTTGGAGGAGGCGAATCACAAAATTGGAGAAACCAAAACGCAATTAAATAAGAGACAATTACATTATTGAAAATTGGGCTACAATGGGTGAACGGAAGAGGTTGTAACATAATTCATGGAAAATTTCACTCTGGCCCAAAATTGTGTTACCCCATTATCAGTTGCTCCAAAATACATATTTTTTTTATTCTTGCCTAAATATAGAAATATAAATAAATGGTTTTTTTGGTAAAATAATGAAAAATGCTAGTACATGTTCTAGAGTAACTTATGGATATGTGAAATCGGAAAGGATTAAATGTGCTCGATTTATTATAAATGTTCTCTTACAGACATGGAAAATACAATGGCGGTGTATAGGGTAGCATAACGTTCGAGCAGATTTCCATTTGGAGTTACGAGTAAATTTTTTACTTTTTACACTTAGGTCCCTCCAAGAAAGTTAGAGTCGTCGAATCACAAAAGTGGCGGAACTAAAATGCAATTCAATTATATATGATTGCAATTCTGCAATTTGGGCACGTATGGGTGAATGGAAGGGTCTCGAAAGTCAACAATGATCACTTCTATATATTCTTGGAAAATTACACTGTGGCCCAAAATTGTGTTATCCCATTACTCCAAAATACACAGTTTTTGTTATTCTTGCCTAAATATAAAAATATAAAATAAATAACTCTTTTGGTAAAATATTGAAAAATGCTAGTACATGTTAATGAGTAACGCATACCATAAACCCATCTTTCAAAAAAATTCTATGAGCACCGGTATTATTACTAGTGTCATTCCTCAACATACCGGGGCTAGCTATTTTCCCACCAAAATTTTACATGCAAAAAGTATTATTCCGGTCATAGGCATTAGTATTAGCACTGGTATATGTTATTCATCCAAAATCGGTACTTGAAAATATTAAATTCAAACATTTTTTGTTCAAAGGCACCGGTATCAAGCACCGATATTTAGTGTACCAATGTTGAATTTATTCACAGAAATCGATTTTTGTGTACCGATGCTAAATTTATTATAAGCACCAATATTTTGGTTTTATAGCACCGGTATCACTAACATACCGGTACCTATGTACCTATTTTCTATTAGTTATTTCTTGTTGTTATTTACTTTACCTTCTCATTGATTTTCATATTTGTTTTTAAATTTCATGTGTGCACAGGAGTGTATCGAAAGAATGTGGGCAAAGAAGGTTAAAGGATCCATGGTTATGGGTTCAAATTCTAGCATTCATAGTGTTGGAATTTTTTTCTAGTGGGAGGTTACCTTACGGGCACCGGGAAGTGACTACTTGGTAGCCGACTTTAGGACATTGTGATTTACCTCCTCATCAACACACGGTGCTAAAATGATGGGATTTTGAAGGTGAGGGATTTTGCCTTTACTCCATGAATGTGAGGAAATAAAGAGAGATGAAGACTTACTAATCCCTCCCCACAAAAAATGACATATTTACTTTTTTCAAGTCAAATTTTATAAACTTTGACCATAAATATAATTTATATATAATAAAATTATGTGACTAAAAATATTGACGGTCAGAAAAAAGTAAATGCATCATTTTTGCTGAGACGGAGAGAGTATATTACTTCTTCCGTCCTAGGGGAATCTGCACACTTTCCTTTTATGAGTGTCCCAGGTAAATCTGCACACTTTCCATTTTAAGTAAAATTTAACTCATGAAAAGACATAACTACCCATAAATTATTAAAATTTTACCAACCAATCACCCACCCAAACCCTTAACCATTTTTCTTTTCTGAACTCTCTTTCTCTCTTCCCTCCCCGAATTCTCATTGCCACTTCATCTTCTTCTTTCTTTCTTCTAATCTCCTTCTTCCTAGAAATTTTTCCTTTTTTCCCGTAAACTTCTATTTCCTCTCAACCAAAAGCTCTTTCTTGTTGTTGTGGAGAGAGGCGGAGGTGAGATGGAGGAACCCTAATTTTGAGAGTGACTTTCTCCCTCTCCCACGGTGGTGGGAGGCGGTAGCGTGACAGGAAACGGTGGGGCGACGAGAGACTGAGGCGCGGCGGAGGTGAGAGGTGGAGGAGGAGCTTCAAGGTGGGGGGGGGGAGGTTCATATATGAAGGCGGATGCAGGATTTCAAGGGGGAGAAGGTTCAGATTTGGAGGCAGAGGCGGGAGCCAGGAGCTGGAGGTGGAGTTTTTTTAAGGGACTCAGGAGGTGGTCAAGAGGCGGATGAGGCTACTGAAACAGAGAGGCTAAGAATGATATGCGTAGTATTGAGCTACTGAAAATAGAGTGGGAAGAAGCATAAATTGAAGTAAAAATTGGAGAGGGAAGAAGTAGATTTGAGACGACGGCTGGAGGAGGAGATGAAGCGGCGAGAGGTGCAGGTGGCGGAGATGAGTTGGAGAGGGGTTGGAGATAGGACAAATGAGGCGGCGGAGGGAGCTGAAGGGATCTGGGTTGTAAAAGGCAGGGGTAGATTAGTCATTTCACCAGAGGGAAAATTTTGTTGAGTGATTTTCTCTCTCTGTAAATTCCCCTGGGACGGTGGGAGTAGTTGAACTTGAAGACAAAAACCCTTGTGAAGCTATCCGATTGCTACGAGAATTGTCACAAAAAATGGGGGTTAAGAAATCAGAGAATCGTCACAAAATCCGCTACAAAAAAATCCTCTTAAGTATTAATTGTTTAATGTTGGCTCTCGCCCTCAGCGGCTCATACCAACCGACACCCGCCATTAATTGTTTAATGTTGATTGCAGGCATGTTTGTGCACAAAAATAGCACGGAAGGATTTAAGAAATAGGATTTGAGAATACCCAATCAATAGTAATTAAACATGTAACTCCAAAAAAAGGAACAAATATAAACGAAAAAATAATATTGATCGATGCAGAACCAACACGAGGGACGCACCAAGTTTGTGTGCGGTTGAATTGCCTTTAAATTATGCTACTAATTCTAAAGTAATCGGCTTCATTTTTAAGAGCCCGTATCTTGAAAGACAGTATTTCCATAAGTTATGGAAAGATCAAGGTTTAAAGTGTAAATTAGAAGAAACTAAGATAAAATTTTTGGGTTGCATAATCCGGGTTATAAATTTTATAACTACTACATGTTTCATACTAAAACTTTAATATTGCAACTAAGACCTTTTACCTTTTATTATTCTAATCAAACCCCGTCTTTCCATAACCCCATGGAAAGACCGTCTTTCCCAAGACTTTGCCCATTTTTAATTATGTCGCGTAGAGAATTCACAAAATTAATACGATTGAATCAAGTTATATAGGCAAGGTTTGCTCTAATTAGAAGTCATTTTACACAAGAGTCAATCTCTTGAAAGACGGTTTTTCCATAACTAATGGAAAGACTAACGTTTAAAATGTAAATTAGAAGAAATTAAGATAAAATTTTTGGGTTGAATGAATCGGGCTATAAACTTTATAACTACTATACGTTGCATAATATTTTTTTAATATTGCAACTAAAATATTTTACATTTTATTATTCTAATTAAATCTCATCTTTGCATAAGTCTATAGAAATATGGTATTTCTCAACACTTTGCCTTTACGGAATTAGTCTGTCTTTGTGATAAAGAACATTGTAGCAAGGAAGCAAAGGTGCATAAAAGCTGAATGTTTGTCCTGTCAAGAATCAGACTAGTTTAGTTTGACCTGATTTGGGTGTGTTGCAATCTAACACACTCAAAATATATTGACACTCATAGTAGCATAAGAAATTTCGATGGGTTTTATTAAGCAAGCATGAGCTATATATAGCCTTACAAAGTAAAAATAATCTCCACTACTAAATTCATGGAGTTTGTCACGCAAACAAACCTGAACAAGTCTAGCTACTTTCTACTCAATCATAGGTGATAAAAACTAAGAGAATTTATTGTGGTGCATTGATATTAATCAATGACACACCTCATTAATTACGAGAGTTACAACATGTAGGGGTATAACAAACCAAAATCTAACAGGAATAGATTATACGTCTATAAAGAAGCTACCATTTATAACTAATTCCATAAGGAAAGTAATTCTATAAGGTAACTACCATCTATAACCATTCCTACAAGGAAAGTGTTTCTATTTCCTTAACACCCTCCTTCAAGTTGGAGCATGATGTAAGAATGCCCAACTTGCGAAGAAGATTATAAAATTGCTAATCATTAAAAAAAAGATTTTAAAAAAAAATCTCAGTAGGGGTAGAAGTAGCAGCAACAGTAGCAGCAGTAGAGCAATATTCAGCTTTATTAGCGGTAGTAGTAGTGGTAGAGTAGTATTCAACTTCAGTAAGAGCAATATTTGTAGGAGACCATTCAAGGTAATTCTCTTGACCCTTCAAGATGGTAAGTGCAATAACCAGACCAAATCCGTCAGAAGAGCCAATGAAGTAAGGGTCAGTCGACAAACAACCAACAGGTACAGGTAACTTAGGGCTAGATTGCAACTGCAACCGTTTCAGTAAAGTCGCATTTACCTCATAGTCATTCATGTTTCAAGTGCAATAACCTCAAAACCAGCATCAGTATGGGCCTGTTCTTTGAGATTACTTTCGGAGGCAGACAGTGCAAAATCAGGTACGGATCAGCAGCACGTTCAGCAACCGGTGGAAGATTGGATCGGTGGCAGCGTGACGGGAACGCAATGATGCTTGAGCTTCGGGATCGGCGCGTGTGGCTTAATGCACAAACCGATCGAATCAAGAGAAGTAGTGCACGAATTACCACGGCCAGACGGCGGCTGTGGAAATTGGCGAGCAGTGGAACGAAGCAGACGACGGTGGCTGTGCGGTCATTGGCGGAACCACGTTTAGGCGGGGGCAGGCGCACGCCTGCCCTGAGATCCGTCGGCCAGGCGGGAATCACTGTTCCCGGCCGATGGAAGGGGGGTTTCCGCCTACGGCAGCGTAGGCGCGGTGGTGAGAAAGCTTCGCCGGAGCCCGGAAGCCTGCTGCATCTGGAGAAGAAGCCTGCTGCGCCACTGGTTTCAGCCTACCCTCCAAATTCTCGCTGGTTCCGCCACTGTGTGCGGTGGTGCGTGGATCGACGCGCGGCTTAATGGCAAAGGCAGCTGAATATTTTCTTAGTATTTCAGGATTTTAGACTGATACCATGAAGAAAATAAGGGTAATGGTTGTATATCTTTATTCATGAACTCAAGATACATTATATAGTTGTATAAGATACTTATACAAGCTAGGAAAAGGTAAGGATACCTATACAAGCTAGGAAAAGGTAATTACATATATTTAAAATTATAAGTAATATTCTAATTCCTTAACACTCATCCTCAAGTTGGAGCATGGAGATCAGAAATGCCAAACTTGCCAAGTAAGGAACAAAACTGGTTATGTCCGAGAGCCTTAGTCAACAAGTCTGCATGTTGGTCTGACGTGCGAATATGCTGAGTAACAATAGTCCCAGATTGAACAAGATCCCGGACAAAATGACAATCGACTTCAATGTGCTTTGTGCGTTCATGGAAAACTGGATTTTCCGCAATATGAAGAGCAAAGTGACTGTCACAAAACTGTCTCATAGGAGAAGAGTGCATAACCCCTAAGTCTTTCAGTAAAGACTTAAGCCATAACAACTCACAACAGGTATTAGCTATAGAACAATACTCCGCTTCAGCAGATGACCGAGAAACAGTAGGTTGCTTCTTAGTATTCCAAGAACCGGAGAATCACCAATCATTACAAAATAACCAGAAAGAGAACGCCGAGTAATCAGGCATGCATCCCAATCTGAATCACAGTAAGCAGTCAACTGTAACGTACTACTAAAAGAGATAAATAAACCTTGACCAACAACTATAGGAATTAATCCAGCAACTAACAAACCACTTAAAGACCAAGTCTAACCCATCGAGGTCGGTTTGGTTGGATTGATAAGGTTTGGTTCAAGTAATAATCATGAATGTCTGTCATGTAGTCTCTCCGATTCACTAAGAGCATCTCCAATGCAATCCTCTCATTGGAAAACATCAGTAGACACGTTGGATGGATGGTCTGAAATTTTAAAGTTCACTTTTGAGTCAATTTATGGGTCAATCTGAAGTGGATGAAATGTGGAGTGAGGGTCTCAATTAGACCTTCTGTGACATTCATATTGAAACGTCAATTCGTCAACCAAATTTAAGATTTAAAATTTTAATTAATTTACGATTTCAAATATAAATGTAATATTTGGATCCCAATTTTAATGTATCATTTAGATTCACAATATAAACAAATTTTATTCATTTACTCCCTCTTTCCTAGCCATACCTGTAGAAAGAGAAAGTTCATGTTTTAATTTGGGAACATGAAATGACTAAAATGCTCTTATCATTAAAGCCTTCTGATCTGCCCTTTCATCCTTCACCTGTCATCTTCATTTCCTCTCCACTTTTCCACCCTGCCGCCTCTCTGTCGACATCCACCTTCAAGTATTGACAGGACGACACTATTAAGCATCACAAAGCCAGACTTGTGGCACTGGGTTTCTTGCAGATCCTGGGCTTTGATTTTGATCATACTTTTAGTCTTGTGGTCAAAGCCTCCACTGTTCAGACAGTTATCGCCATTTCCACCATGCATTCATGGTCACTTCATCAGTTGGATGTCATGAATGCTTTCCTCAATGGCGTTCTCGATGTTTCGGTCTATATGAGGCATCCCGTTGGTTATCAAGATTTTGCTCATCCAGACTATGTTTGTCGCTTGCGAAATGCCATCTATGGTCTTAATAAGGCTCCTCGAGCTTGGTTCCAGTGCTTCAGCAGTTATCTGACATAGCTTGGTTTTCAGTGCAGCTCAGCCAATACTTTTTTTATGTTCTCTCAAGAGGGTCGTCGTTATTGTATCTCCTTGTGCATGCTGATGATATCATTCTTACAGGAAACGATTTGACTTTTCTTTGTCAATTCATTGATCGGAATCACAGAGAGTTTGCGATCAAGGATCTTGGTTCTCTCCATTACTTTCTTGGCCTTGAAGTTTTGTCTACCTCCTCAGGATTACTTCTTGGGCAAGCAAAGTATGCTCGGGATATTCTGAATCGAGCTGGTATGTATGATGTGCACCAGTTTCTACGCCATTTATTACTTGTCAGTTGCACAGTACTACCAGTCCGCCATTCCAGGATCTTTCACTGTATCGTTCTCTATTAGGGCGCACTAGTATCTCACTATCACTCATCTAGATTTTGTCTTTCTTGGTCAACACGCTGAGTCAGTTTATTCAAGATCCAAGAGATGACCATTTTGTTACAGTGACACTGATTTTGCGTTATGTTCGTGGTACCCTTCATTTTGGTCTTAGCATTCGTTCTGCTAGTACTCCTGAGGTGCTAGGGTACTCTGATACTGATTGGACTGACTGTCTAGAGACTCGTCGATCCACTTATGGTTATGCAATTTATCTTGGTGGGAATATGATTTCTTGGAGTGCCAAGAAACATCCCACTGTATCTCGCTCCATCACCGAGTCTGAGTATCGTGCTCGTCCCAACACTACTTCAGAAGTGGTTTGGCTCACTCATTTGCTTCGTGACCGTAGGGTTCCGCTTTCTAGTTTGCCATTGCTGTTATGCAATAAAAGCAGTGCTATCTTCTTGGCTCAAAATCCAGTGGCGCACAAGTGGCAAAACATATCGAGATTGACTACCATTTTGTTTGTGAGTTGGTGACATCTGGCAAGCTGCACATTGAACATGTCCTGACTTCTCTTTAGATCGTGGACATCTTCACCAAGGGGCTCTCTCGTCCTCTGTTTGAGTTCTTCAGGTCTAAACTGTGCGTCGGTGAGCATCCGACGCTTCGCTTGCGGGGGGGTGGGGGAGGTGGGGGGGGGTTGGTTAGAATAAAGCAAGTAGATGATTAGATAGGATTTGATTCTTGTAAACTAGGCTAGAGTTATATTTAGACTAGTTTACTTTGTACTCTATTTATACTCTTCATCACTAATCATAATCATTAAGGGAAATTACTTTATCAATATCACATACTCCATCCGTCCCAGTTAAAATTGCATTATTTTTTTTATATTATTCTTTATCAAAGTTCAGCCATATATTTGTATAGATATATGGACAATAATAATATCGTATATGATATTGTCCAATTCTTCGTAACAAGTAGTTTTTAAGTATCAAATTTTTATTTACCGTTATTATATGTAGGTAAACATATTAACGGTCAACTATTTTTATTGAACAATATGCTAATAATTGCAGTGCAATTTTATGTGGGACATGGGACAATGAATAATTGTAGTGCAATTTTATGATACAATGAATAAAAGGTGATATCATTCATGTAGTAATTTATGTATTGTACTTCCTCTGTCCCATTTCAAAATGCAATTTAATTATTCATTTAGTAAAAAATATTAACTTTGACCATAAAATTGGATCAGCATAAAAGTAAATTCATTATTGAGTGATACCTTGTTAGATTTTCTATAATATAAATTTTTTAAATATCAACTTTTCATAAGTTTTAATCATCCCTGGTCAAAGAATGTATTAAGGATCAACCATTTTTAGATTCATCTGCTAAAAATATTATGGACATCTCGGATGTTAGACGCTATGAGATTACCACATGCATTATGGAGCACAAATTGGTGGAACATGATGCTTCAATGGCTTCTAATTACTCTTCAACAATTTTCTATCAGATTCCGATGGTATTTCCCACCTTACCCGATATATTCGACCGTCCCCCAATATCAAGTCACAACCATAAACCGATGGCCCTTTTTTAGGGTAGTGATGGTGTTGAATCCTTAACGTTTCTTGACCTCATGAACCTCAAGGGTTATCCAGATTCCTTTAGTCTCGATGTGCTTCCACCACCACCACCTCCGCAATCTATGCTCATCTGGTTCGGGGGTAGGTCTCAAGCACCTCCACTAGTACAAACCCTGACATCTCATCTACCTATTGTGCCACCTCCTCAGATGCCTTCTGTAGGCCCTCTGGCCACTACTCTTTCGCGTTGTGCAGCTTCACCAAGTAATGTTTTTGCTTGGGCTGCTGATCCTTCTTCCTCGGAAACTCAAACACGGACTAGTGTCTTAGAGGTACGGGAATTAATTTATTTTCTTGTCTTATTTTTTTAAAAAATAAAATTTGGTAAATGTCTCTTTGAAATTGGCTAAAGAGAATTAGACTTTAACAGCACATGCACAATCCCTGCACAATTTAGTTTTTCTTCGATCTTCTCAAATGCTTGTTAATATCTTTTTCATGAATTAGTTTCTTCATTTTGCTTTTTTGTGATGTTTCCATTATTGTAAAACCTTAGTATTAGAAAAATGGTGAACCATTATATGCATTATATTGCATGCACGATGACCGCCCGAGATCCGACCGTGCACGGTCGCCCGAGCTCCACTCTAAGCTCCCACACGTTCCACTTAGTTGCTTCAGCATCTAAGAACTAGCCCATAATGTCAATTTCACTTATTATAATCGATATTGACGTTCTTTCCAATATCAATGAATGATTGATTTAAGTTTTTTGAAAAGGGATACATTGACCTCTTCAATCTTTGAATCAAAAGGAGATATTATTCATGTAGTAATTTCTGTATTGTACTTCCTAGGACTCATTTCAAGATGTAATTTAATTATTCATTTAATCAAAACTTATTAACTTTGACCATAAAATTTTATCAGTATACAAGTAAATTTATTTCTGAGTGATACCTTGTTAGATTTTCTATAACATAAATTTTCAAAATATCAACTTTTCATAAGTTTTAATCATCTCTAATAAAAGATACTATTAAGGATAAAAAAAACTTGGATTCAACTGCTAGAAATATTAAGGACATCTCGAATGTTAGACGCTATGAGATTACCGTAGTATCCAAAATTTTTTTTTAGAATTTTCATTTTCGATTGCATTATGGAGCACAAATCTGTGGAACATAATGCTTCAATGGCTTACAATTACTCTTCAATCATTTTCGACCAGATTCCGATGGTATTTCCCACCTTACCCAATATATTCAACCTTCCCCCGCTATAAAGTCACAACCATAACACGATGGTCCCTTTCGAGGGTAGTGATGATGTTGAATCATTAACCTTTCTTGACCTCATGAACCTCAAGGGTTATCCAGGTTCCTTTAGTCTCGATGCGCTTCCACCACCACCATCTCCACAATCTATGCTCACGACAACATCCCTTCGGTATTGTGTGGTTCGGGGGTAGGTCTCAAGCTCCTCCACTAGTACAAACCCCGACATCTCAGTTACCTATTGTGCCACCTCATAAGATGCCCTCAGTTGGACCTTTTGCCACTACACCTTCGCATCGTGCAGCTTCACCAAGTAATGTATCCGCTTGGGCTGCAGATCTTTCATCCCTGGAAACTCAAACATGGCTAGTGTCTTAGAGGTATGGGAATTAATTTATTTTTTTGTCTTATTTTTTTAAAAATAAAATTTTGTAAATGTCTTTTTAAAATTGGCTAAAGAGAAATAGGCTTTAATAGCACATGCACAATCCCTGCACAATTTAGTTTTTCTCCGATCTTTTCAAATGCTCGTTAATATCCCTTTCATGAATTAGTTTCTTCATTTTACTTTTTTGTGATGTTTCTATTATTGTAAAACCTTAGTAGAATAAAAAAATGGCAAATTGTTATTCTAAATCAAGTGATATGATAAACCATTATATTGCATGCACGATGACCGCCCGAGGTCCGACCGTGCACGGTCGTCTGAGCTCCACCCTAAGCTCCCACACGTTCCACTCAGTTGCTTCAGCA
Organism: Rubia yunnanensis; assembly: GCA_037428765.1. NCBI lineage: Eukaryota > Viridiplantae > Streptophyta > Magnoliopsida > Gentianales > Rubiaceae > Rubia > Rubia yunnanensis. Next base: position 138,297,666 of record CM075062.1, read on the forward strand.
TCTACGAACTAGCTCATAATGTCAATTTCACTTATTGTAATTGATATTGACGTTCTTCCCAACATTAATGAATGATTGATTTTAGTTTTTTTTAAAAGGGATACAATGACCTCTTCAATCTTTGAATCAAAAGGCGATATTATTCATGTAGTAATTTATGTATTGTACTTCTTCTGACCCATTTCAAGATGCAATTTAATTATTCATTTAGTCAAAACTTATTAACTTTGACCATAACATTTTTATCAGTACATAAGTAAATTTATTATTGAGTGATACTTTGTTAGATTTTCTATAACATAAAATTTCAAAATATCTAACTTTTCATAAGTTTTAATCATCTCTAATAAAAGATACTACAAAGGATAAAAAAAATAAAGATTAAACTGCTAAAAATATTAAGAACATCCCGGATGTTAGACGCTATGAGATCACTGCAGCATTAAAAAAAAGGTTTTATAATTTCCATTTTCCTTTGCATTATGGAGCACAAATCAGTGGAACATGATGCTTCAATGGCTTATAATTACTCTTCAACCATTTTCGATCAGATTTCGATGGTATTTCCCCCCTTACCCGATATATTCGACCTTCCCCCGCTATCAAGTCACAACCATGGCATGATGGCCCCTTTCGAGGGTAGTGATGATGTTGAATCCTTAATCTTTCTTTACCTCATGAAACTTAAGGATTATTCGGATTCCTTTTGACAGGATGCGCTTCCGCCACCACCACCTCCGCAATTGTAGAAAATAAGGGTAAATCAACTTCGGCTTTGGAATTTTTGGCATCAAAACAATATGAATGTAGTTGATCGATGGTTGAGAGTGGGCTTTATTTATTTGAGAGAGTATGGGAAATGAATCGAAAAACTAGACGACATGATATGTTTCTGTTAACCGTATATACATTTTACCTTTCCACATGTACATTTACCATAGTTGTTAGAATATTGTTGCTAGTCAAAGATTCTAGATAGAGTTGTTAAAATGTATCCCACGTCAGGTGAGAATTAGTTAGATATTGTAACCTTAAATACCTACATTCATCAATGGAAGAAATCAACACTTTCCACAATCAAAATATTCTTTCTCATATTTATTTTACATGGTATCAGAGCCTAAACTCGATTCCATGGCCTCTGATGCATGATTGTGGCTAACTCTGATTTACAAGACTTCAACTTTCACTTTCCAAACTTATCCATTAAATTGGATCGAAACAATTTCTCTCCCTGGCGTAGTACCATCACATCGGCTCTTGAAGCCTATGGCCTCGCCTCTTTTCTCCTCGATGCTCAGCCACCGCTCACTACTGTCACAATTTTGGCGGCACCGGCGACTGAGTCTAGCCAGGCTACCGCCTCACGCGTTGAGCCCAATCCCGCCCACACTGCATGGATCAAGAAGGGCCGCCTCGTCTTGCTTTGGATTCGGTCGACGCTGTCCTCGCAAATGCTTGGGATGGTGGCACGTGCTTCTTCTACCACTGAGGCCTGGGTTATTCTCGGCCGCACCTTCGCCGCTGACACGAGGGCGCGTGAGATGCATCTCCGCCAAAAACTTCAGTCAATGACCAAAGGATCTCCATTCGGAAATGTGAAATTGTTGATGCTCTTTCTGATTGCCCCATCATTGTTCCCAATCCCAAATTTGTGGGATGTCTTCTGTATGGCTTGGGCAGCCAATATTCCGCACTCCATTCGGAAATTTCGATTCGCCTGGAGCCACTCTCATCAGATGAACTTTTAGGGATTTTGCTCCAGGAAGAAGCTCGGCAGGAAGAGGAGGTCTCGGCCTTCCAATCGCCGTAGGTCAACGCAACTTTCCGGTCAGCGTCTCGCCGGTCCACGCCACCGGTGGTCAACGCCGCTGCCACCGGTCAACGGCCACCCTGCGGCATCTGTGAGCAGACTGGCCATAATGCCAAAAATTGCTTTGGGCGATTTGATCTAAAACATTTTCCTGCCACAAATCCCAAAGCTATTGCTCGCTTCAAAGGTGCAAACGATGGAAAATCGGCATTCTTTGCCTCGGCTTCAAGTCCGTCCGACATTGTTGATCCATGGTACATTGATTCGGGCGCCACTCATCATGTGACTGCTGACTTGGGGAATCTCACTGTCCAAAACCAGTACAATGGTAATGATGGCTTCACCGTCGGTAACGGTATATCTCTTCCTATTACTCATTATGGCAATTCTATTTTGACTGCTTCGCATGTTGTTTCTCCCTTAAAATTGAATGATGTCCTTTGTGTCCCAAAAATCACTAAATCTTTACTTAGTGTTTCTAAACTAACTTGTGATAATCCTGTCTTCGTTGAACTCCACTCAGACCATTGCCTTGTTAAGACATTGCAGGGACAGATCCTGCTAAAGGGAACCGTTCAGGATGACCTTTATTGTTTTCTGCAATCACCAAGCATGTCTTCATCTTCTTCCCTGCGTGCATTTCTCACGGAGCACACATCACTTCAATGTTGGCATCATCGTCTAGCCTATCCACATGAGTCTGTTCTTTGTCGTACTATCTCTAGCTTTGATCTTCCGGTCTCTTGTAATAAATTAGACCCAGTTTGTGGCCCATGTCAACTTGGCAAGAGTCATCGTTTCCCATTGCCCTCTCGAACTAGTATTTCATCACAACCTTTTGATTTAATTCATTCTGATGTTTAGGGACCATCTTCTGATTTATCCACCTCTGGTTGTCGATATTATGTTAGTTTTATTGATGACTGCACTAAATTCACTTGGTTATATTTCTTGTCAACCAAATCTCAAGTTTATGCCACTGTTGAGATTTTTCTCAAACTTGTTCAAACCCAATTTTCAACACAAGTCAAAGCCTTTCAGTCTGATTGGGGTGGTGAATACCGCAATGTTTCTACACTACTCGCCTCCCATGGAATCCAACATCAAGTCTCCTGTCCTCACACCCCTAAACAAAACGGCTCTGCGGAACGTCGTAATCGCACGATTGTTGAGAAAGGCCTCTCTCTCTCTCTTTGCCCACTCTCGACTACCCACCAAATACTGGAAGCAAGCTTTTCATACTGCCGTCTATCTCATCAACCGCACAATTACACCCATTCTCTCTCACAAATCTCCTTATCAATGCCTCTACAACAAAGTACCCAACTACAGTCTTCTTCGATCCTTTGGCTGTCTTTCCTATCCCTTTCTCCGTCCATACACTGCCAACAAGCTTGAGTATCGATCTCTTCCCTGCATCTTTCTTGGCTACAGTTCCAAGCATAAGGGATATCAGTGTCTTCACCTACCCACCTCTCGCACATGCATCTCTCATTTTGTTGCCTTTGACGAGATGACTTTTCCCTATCCTAACATGTCATCTACCCCATCTCCATCATCCTCCTCCAATCCAATTTCTTTCATTCCTTTACCTTCTACTCATCATTCCCCTTCCACATATTTACCCCCCACTCATACCACTACACCCTCACCCTCCCCACGACCATCTCCTACCTCTCCTCCACCGTCCCCGTCCCCTCCTCCATCTCCTCCTACATCACCATCCAACTCTTCACTCCTATCACCGTCCGAGTCTTCACCTTCGCAGTCACCTCCACACTTCACATTGGCTGCACCTCCATTCTATGACAATGCACCTACCTGGTTTCATCCCTCTGATCGGTCCATTTATAACATGACCACTCGTTCTGTCACACATTCCCTTAAACCCAAAGCTCTTTTATCCACCAAATATCCGCTTCCTGTAGCACTTACTACATCTCTTGAACCCAAACTCTTTCATCAAGCCTGTAAAGATCCCAATTGGCAGCATGCAATGCAATCTGAATATGATGCTTTAATGATTAATAGGACTTGGGACTTAGTCCCTCATCCCTTGAACGCTAATGTTGTTGGTTGTAAGTGGGTTTACAGGATCAAAAGGAAATCTGATGGCTCCATTGAGCGTTACAAAGCACGTCTTGTGGCTAAGGGCTTTCATCAGGAAGCAAGAATTGACTACTTTGACATGTTTAGTCCCGTGGTCGAGCCCACTACTATTCGTCTGGTGCTGAGTTTGACTGTCTCTGCAGGTTGGCCCCTTCGACAGGTTGATGTGAATAATGCCTTCCTCCACGGTGACCTTTTAGAGACTGTCTTCATGGAGCAACCACAAGGTTTCACTGCTCTAGACAAACCCACTCATGTTTGCAAGCTTCGAAAAGCTCTCTATGGCTTAAAGCAAGCTCCCAGGGCCTGGTTCCACATGCTCACTGCCTCTCTTGTTCGCCTTGGTTTCAAGGCATGTATCTCAGACCCGTCTCTTTTTTGTCAAGACTTCCGGCTCTCATGTGGTCTATGTTCTTGTTTATGTGGATGATCTTGTCATTACCGGGTCTCACACACCATTCATTGATGAGTTTATCCTCCGGTTACATCGTGACTTTGCTTTAAAGGACCTTGGCTCTCTTCACTACTTCCTCGGCATTGAGGTAGCTCGACATGGTTCTTCCCTTCATCTGTCATTTGTGACATTCTAGAACGGAGTGATATGTCTGGTGCTAAGCCTATATGTTCTCCTGCTGAGCCTGGCTCTCGGTTGGTTGCTTCTAGAAAAGTTCTCTGTGATCCATCTCTGTATCGCAGCATTGTTGGAGCTCTCCAATATGTTACCATCTCTTGGCCTGAGATATCCTATGATGTTAACAGAGTTTGCCAGTTCATGCATTCTCCTACTGAGGACCATTGGTGTGCAGTCAAACGCATTCTTCGATATCTTAAGGGCTCGCTTTCATCTGGTTTGTTACTGCAAAAGGCAAATGATTCTCGCCTTGTGGCCTTTTCTGATGTAGGTTGGGCGTCTGACCCTGATGACTGTCATTCTCAGCATGGCTTTGCTATTTACTTTGGTGGAAACCTTATCAGTTGGTCCTCTCGCAAACAGAATGTTGTTGCTCGCTCAAGCACTGAAGCGGAGTACCGTGTCATTGCTTTCGCCTCTGCTGAACTCATGTGGCTTCAGCAACTTCTTCAGGAAATGCAGGTCTCTGTCCAGCGTCCTCCCATACTTCTCTGTGACAACTTGAGTGCTACTTTCGTAACTGCAAATCCAGTCTTTCATCAGCGGTCCAAACACATCAAGATTGACTACCACTTCGTCCGGGAACAGGTTGCCTCGGGCGATCTCACAGTTCGCCATGTCCGGTCTCTTGATCAAACCGCAGATATCTTCACTAAGGCTGTTGGAAATCAGCATTTTGCGACTCTACGGTCCAAGCTTCATGTCCATCCTCGACCATGAGCTTGTGGGGGGCTGTTAACCGTATATACATTTTACCTTTCCACATGTACATTTACCATAGTTGTTAAAGTATTGTTGCTAGTCAAAGATTCTAGATAGAGTTGTTAAAATGTATCCCGCGTTAGGTGAGAATTAGTTAGATATTGTAACCTTAAATACCTACATTCATCAATGGAAGAAATCAACACTTTCCACAATCAAAATATTCTTTCTCATATTTATTTTACAGCTTCTTACCCATGTTTGGAATGTAAAATCAAAGCATATGGTCCAATCAATCCAATGAAAAGTTCTTCTAAACAAGATGGAAGCAAGCTTATTTTGTAAGATATTTCTTATACTTATTTTTTCATGCTTTATTTTTAAGGTAATAAAAAATATTATCTCCCCTAATATTGTGAGAAGTTTAATTTCACTCTTTCCCTAATTTATTCCCCAATGTTTTACATTTATTCGTTTCTTGCATGCACGATGAACGCACGAGTTCAATTCATCTTCAAAATCCGTTACTAATCCTACGACAATAGTCTTTTGTTGGTTATATATTTATAATGCACAATGAATTCATATTCAATCAAACTGTACAAATTTTGCTTTGATTAAAAGTCATTTATTATAATTTATGTGCGAGAACAGAATGGATTTATGGAGCTTATACATCGATATTTTCCTGCTAATGTTAGGGAATCAATTACATACATAGTGAAATTAATATTTTCCTGCCAGACGCTCTGAGCCTCGGGCTTCCGAGAAGGATATCTCGGTTGCTAGATGCTGAGCGCCAGGCTTCTGAGAACTATAATCATGACAACATCCCTTCAGTATTGTTTGGTTTCGGGGTAGGTCTCAAACTTCTCCACTAGTACAAACTGTTAGTTTTTGAATAAGAACACAATTACTTTGGTGCAGAAAACGTTACTGCTTTTTTCAATTCTATTTATAGTAAAATATATGAAGAAAAGCAGTAACGTTTTCTGCACCAAAGTAATTGTGTTCTTATTCAAAAACTAACATTTGGTATCAGAGCCTCGCACGATCACGGCGACAATGTCTGGCGAGAACGAGATTTCGCTGTCGCCACCGCGGGGACGTGGAAGGCAGCGTGGACGGAGCATGGCACGGCGGAACCATAACGAAGTGATCATCCACGAACGGACAAATCTTGGTGCCAACATCGTGTATCCCACGTTGACGACAACAAACTACATAGAATGGGCTCTCGTGATGAAGATAAACCTACGGGCACAAGGTTTATGGGAGGCCACCTCCGGCATCGGAGATACGTCCGAACGGGAAGACATGGCGGCTCTCTCGGCGTTGATCCGCGCGGTGCCACCGGAGATGGTACCGACGCTAGCTGTCAAAATGACGGCACACGAGGCTTGGGAAGCCATCCGGATGATGCGAGTCGGCGTAGATCGGGTGCGCGAGGCCACGGCGCAGCGTCTGCGCAAGGAGTTCGAGCAAATCACCTTCAAGGACGGGGAGTCGCTCGACGCTTTCGGCATGAGGATTACGGGCATCGTCAATAACCTTCGATCTCTCGGTGACGCCATAGAAGAGATCAAGGTGGTCCAAAAGTTTTTGCGGGAGGTGCCGAGCCAGTACGCCCAGATCGCTTGTTCGATCGAGACGTTGCTCGACTTGAACGGCATGACGGTGGAGGAGCTCATCGGCCGGTTCAGGTCGGCAGCCGAACGTTGCTCCATCAACACCATGGACAACACCAGCGGCCAGGTCTTACTCATGGAACAAGAATGGATCGCACGGGGCCGGGGCTCTAGCTCCGGGAACAATGGCAAAGGCAAGGCTTTCCAGAAGGGGAAGAAACCAAGCCATGACCGAGACGGAAGCCAACGTGCAGTAAGCGGTGACCGGGACTTGACGAAGATGAAGTGTTACAATTGTAACAAATACGCCGGCCACATCTCCAAGTACTGCCCCGAGCCACGGCGCGAACGGAGGGAACGCGCCAACCTCGTGCAAGACCAAACGGAGGAACCAACGCTTCTTGTGGCAAGGCTTCACTCCCTCACGATTGGGAACCAGGCCTCCGAGGAGCGCGTCCTGCTCAGCGAGGCGCGGTCTCTAGCACTGTCCACAAAGGAGCCCGAGCAGTGTGACACGACATGGGTCCTCGACTCCGGTGCGAGTGCCCACATGTGCGCCACGGACCGGGTAAAAATTTCCCGCGACGTCGTCTTCGACGAGGATGCAGCATGGAACTGGACTCTTCCAGAGATGCACGCGGAGAGAGCATCATCTTCAAACGCCGGAATCTCCACCGGAAACGAAGCCGGAGACGTGCCCTCACCAGTCACTCAAACTACTTTGGTTGCACCTCCACCTCTCACGGTGGAGTTTGTGTCCCCACCAACCGGTGCTTCAGAACCATCTCCGGAGCCTCTCCGGTACCGCACGCTAAAAAGTCTATACGAAGAAACTGCCCCTGTTGAAGCAGAAGACGACGAACAGTGTCTCCTCATCGCCAACGAACCGACAACCTTTACTGAAGCCGAGAAGGATGAAGGGTGGAGAGCTGCGATGGTGGAGGAGTTGGGCAGTATTGAGGTGAATCAAAGTTGGCGCCTCACTGTGCTACCACCGGGAAAACGAGCAATCGGCCTGAAGTGGGTTTATAAACTCAAGAAGGATGCAGTCGGGGAGGTTATGAAACGAAAGGCATGGCTGGTGGCGAAGGGTTATGTACAGCGTCAGGGGGTGGATTACGAGGAAGTCTTCGCTCCCGTCGCAAGGATGGAAACCGTGCGAGTGCTGATCGCGCTTGCGGCTCACCATGGTTGGACAGTCCACCACATGGACGTCAAGACCGCGTTCCTCAACGGTGATCTGATCGAGGAGGTCTACGTCAAGCAACCGCCGGGTTTCAAAATTCAAGGCAACGAAGGCAAGGTTCTCCGGCTTCAGAAGGCTCTCTACGGACTACGCCAAGCTCCGAGGGCTTGGAATGCCAAACTTGACAAAAGTCTCCGCGACTTGGAGTTTGTGCGATGTGAAACCGAGCACGCGGTTTATCGCCGAAGCAACGGGCAGGAGCAACTTCTAGTTGGGATTTACGTCGATGACTTGATCATCACCGGAACTTCAATCGAAGAACTGACGAAGTTCAAGAAGGAAATGACCAATCTCTTTGAGATGAGCGATCTCGGCGAACTAAGTTACTACCTCGGCATCCAAGTACAACAACGGAAGGGTTTGGTCACTCTTTGCCAATCATCTTATGCCAGGAAGCTTTTACAAAAGGCCGGACTGGAAGAGTGCAATCCATGCGCGGCACCAATGGAGGCACGGCTCAAACTAAGCAAGACCGGAGACGGGAGACCGGTGGATGCCACGTATTACCGCAGCTTGGTAGGAAGCCTCAGGTACTTAGTTCACACTCGGCCGGACATTACTTTTGCAGTTGGTTATGTTAGCCGATTTATGGAGGAGCCAAAAGTTGAGCATTTGGCAGCGGTGAAACATATTCTACGCTATGTGGCGGGAACTCTAGATTTTGGAGTTTCGTATGGAAAAGGTGTTGGACCTTTACTTTTGACAGGTTATAGTGATGCTGATTTGGCTGGAGACATCAACGACAGGAAGAGCACGACGGGAGTATTTTTCTTCCTAGGCCAATCTCCGGTGAGTTGGAAATCACAGAAACAACGGGTGGTGGCAATCTCTTCGTGCGAATCAGAGTATATTGCAGCTGCCACTACCGCTTGCCAAGGTGTTTGGCTTAGTAGATTGCTTGGAGAAATGCAAGGTGAACAGCCACAAGCACCAACGTTACTGGTGGACAACAAATCGGCAATCAATCTTATCCGAAATCCTGTGTTTCACGATCGAAGTAAACACATTGATACACGTTACCACTTGATTAGAAATTATGTGGAACAGGGTGATCTTGAAATTGACTACATCAACACGGAAGCGCAGCTCGCTGACATTCTGACGAAGGCACTTGGACGAGTTCGTTTCCAGGAGCTAAGGAGCAAGATTGGTGTTGCCAACACAACATAAGCAACGACAAGATTAGGGGGTGATTTGTTAGTAATAAATCTTGTCAGTTTTTTTTCTTTGTGTTTAACCTCATTTAGGAGCATTTGTTTTGTAATTCCTCATTTAGGAGCATTTGTTTTGTAACTCCTCATTTAGGAGCATTTGTTTTGTAACTCCTCATTTAGGAGCATTTGTTTTGTAACTCATTTAGGAACATTTAGGAGCATTTAGGAACATTTGTTATTCCCATTTGTAACTTGTTTTTCAATTCTATTTATAGTAAAATATATGAAGAAAAGCAGTAACGTTTTCTGCACCAAAGTAATTGTGTTCTTATTCAAAAACTAACACAAACCCCGACTTCTCAGCCACCCGCTGTGCCGCCTCCTCAGATGCCTTTTGTAGGGCCTTCTGCCAGGACACATTTGTGTCGTGCAGGACACATTTGTGTCGTGCAGTTTCACCAAGTAATGTTTCTGTTAGGGCTGTAGATACTTCATCCCCGAAAACTCAAACACGGGCTACGTGTCATGGAGAAGGACACATTAATTTATTTTCTTCTTATATTTTTTTTATATAATAAAATTTTGAAGTCGAGAAATTTGCTAAAGAGAAATTTGCTTTAACAGCACATGCACAATCCCTGCACAATTTAGTTTTTCTCTGGTCTTGGTCTTGAACTCAAATGCTCGTTAATATTTTTTTCATGAATTCATTTCTTGATTTTATTTTTTTGCGATGTTTTCGTTATTGTAAACCCTTAGTATAGAATGAAAAAATGGCGAACCATTATTCTAAATCCAGTGATAAACCATTATATGTCATGGTTAGTGGTTAGTACTGAGACACTTGTACGCATTTTGTTACTTTTCTCAAATACTCCTTATACCTTCTTTTTTTACGACTTAATTAATTTAGTTTTGTTTTTGTAATGCTTTCTCGATTGTAGAATTTTCCGGTAAAAATGGCGAATCTCCCGTCATCTGTTGTTGTACCTGATGAAGATGGAACTCATGAGCGCATTCAAGTGTTAAATGAAGCTTCTGAAGCTGCGAATAGAAGAGGAGAAAAACTAAGAGGTGAGATTTTTCTTTCTTTTCTTTTGTTCGTTTGTATTTTTTTAAACGCGATTAAATCAATACTAGCTAGAAATTGTTCGCTTGTTATTATGAATGATTTTACCATCTTATTAGTTTTCACATTTGTTTTTAACTTCATGTTCTCATGAGTGTATCAAACTAACTTTCAGACAAGAATAAGATAAAAAAAAAATAAACTGACCATTGCATGCACGATGACCGCCCGAGATCCGACCGTGCACGATGATGTTATAATTTGTGTGCGAGAGCACAGTGAATTTATGGAGCTTCTACATATATATTTTTCCGCTAATGTTAGAAAATTAATTATCATACAAAATGAAATCAGTATTTTCATGCCCGACACTATGAGCAGACCCTATGAGCGCCAGGCTTCCAAGAAGGACATCTCAGATGTTAGACGCTTTGAGATTACCTCAGTATTCAAATAAATGTTTTTAGAAATTTTATTTTCCTTTGCATTATGGAGAACAAATTAGTGAACATGATGTTTCAATGGCTTCTAATCACTCTTCAACCATTTCCGATCAGATTTTCCACCTTACCCGATATCTTCGATCTTCCCCCGCTATCAAGTCACAACCACAACACGATGGCACCTTTCGAGGGTAGTGATGGTGTTGAATCCTTAACCTTTCTTGACCTCATGAACCTTGAGAATTATCCGGATTTCTTTAGTTTCGATGCGATTCCACCACCACCACCTCCGCAATCTATGCTGACAACAACGTCCCTTCGGTATTATTCGATATTGGGGACAATGGAGGGTTCCAAACTGATTGGCATGAAGAAACTGGAGAATTCGAAGCGGAACATTCTGTTTAAACGGAATATTTAAAGTTTTGATTTCTCCCCATGAAGAAATTGATTGCATTTTGCAGGCATGTTTGTGCACACAAGTAGCACGGGAAAGCACAGAGGATTTAGGAATTAGGAAATGAAGAACACCCCAATAATAAATTTGAAACCTAATCACGGCTCCATAATAAGAGGGAAAAATATGTTCTGTATAATTTATTAACCAAGCTTACAACAGAAAATGACACCGATCAGTGCATTATCACGACGAACGCGCGAACTTCGTGCGTGATAAAATTATCTTCAAAACATGCTATAATTCTTATGATTGACTTTACCTTCTCATGGACCTTCATCTTTGTTTTTAATTTCACGTTTGCACGCAGTGGCAGAACTAGGACAAAATTGGATGGGTGGCTGAACTATGCTGGTATTTTTGGGCGGACGAATTCCCTTCATTGACTCACCATTTTCAATTTTATTGAGCCGGGGCGGACAAAGACATGAAAAGTATTATTCCTTTAGTTCGTCAGAGTTTACCGGGGCGGCCGCATCGGCTCGCCTCGAGTTGGTTCCACCAATGTGTGCACAGGAGTGTATCGAACAAATGTGGGCAAAGAAGGTTAAACGCTCCATGGTCATGGATTCAAATTCTGGCAGTCGCAATGTCAGCATTTTTTCTTGTAGGAGGGTTATTTGTGGGCACCAGGAAGTGGCCATCAGGTGGCTGACTTTTGGACATCTACGCTGGAATGACGGGACCTTGAGCTAGTGCAAGGGATTTCGCTTTGCTCCATGAATGTGAGGAAAGGAGAGAGGATGGCTTACTACTCCCACTTTCCGCCCCAGCAAAAATGAGGCATTTACTTTTTCAAAGTAAAATTTTGTAAACTTTGACCTTATATATAATTTTTATTACAAAGATTTATGTGAGACGGTCTTATCATAAGTTATGGTGAGACCGAGGACCACCATGCAATTATTAAGAGTGAAAATAAGATGGGGTATTCTGTAATTTCTCAAAATATAAACAAGGGCAAAATACTGATATGACCCTATATTTTGGAGGTTTGTGCTAATTTGACCCTGTGAAGTTGAAAAGTACTATTGTAGCCATGTGTTTTGAATCAGAAGTGCCAATATAACCATATAGCACTATTCCAGCATTGACTTAGTAATTTTCGGCATTGACCAAAATTACAAAGACTAAACTACCCCTAGCATTAAAATTACAAAGAGATAGACTAAAATACCCTAAGGTTCTTCTTCCTCTTCACCGCCACCACCATCACCATTGCTGCCACTCCACCACCACCGCCGCTCCACCTCCACATCCACCACCACCGCCGCTCCGCCGCCATCCACAACCACCTTCGCTGCCACCATCGCTCCACTGCCGACAGCTGGAATCTGGCAAAACTGACAAAAACCATACCTCAGTATAAAGCCCCATCATCAACACAAACAACTACTGCATTTAAGGGGGGGGGTAAATTTCAATTTCATACTGCATTTTCCACACATCTCATACTGCTTTTTCTCATACTGCAATTTCAAAATCAGGTTACTACTGCATTTTCCACACACACGATTTACATAAACAAACTCAGATTCCCAGAATCAGATTACTACTGCATTTTCCACACACATGATTTACATGAACAAACTCATATTCCCATAATCATATTACTACTGCATTTTCCACACACACGATTTACATAAACAAACTCAGATTCCCAGAATCAGATTACTGCTGCATTTTCCACAAACACGATTTACATTGATGTTTGCACAGACTTATTACTTGCATAGACAAAGACAACATCACTTGTTTAGAAAACCATCACCTGTAAAAATAATGGAACACAAGAAATCATTTTTGACAGGCAATTGTGAATGTTTCCAGAATCATAAAACCCCTGCAACTACTCATAGCTATCGCATCATAACTTCTCCAGGGGAACATAAAGGCAGGTGACTTTCTTTACACACACGTTGACTCATATGCAACACATCAAACTAGATGAATCCAGATTCATAAGCATTACTGCATCAGACATTCAAATGCAATTAAACAACCTCAATCTGGAAACATAACTAAGCATTACTGCATCAGACATACACAAAGAAATGACCCAGGTCGTCTAACGGGTCGGATCCCACCGCAGCAAAATCATTCCTCCGGTGAGCTCCGTACCGGCCACCGCCGTCTCCGGTAAAGCACACATGGCAGCTGCCGTGCGCCGTCTCTGCTCCGTCGTGCGCCGCCGCCTTAACCCCTGCCACTTTCAACCCTAAGCCATCCCCGCTACCCCAAGCCCTAAGCCCCATCGCCGCTCTGTCGTACGCCGCCACCGCTTAGCCATACATCCGCCGCCAACCCCAGCCTCGCCTCCGACAACCAAACCCTAACATCTGCCCTGGGCGACCACCAACCATCCACCTCCTCCTCCGACCACCAAACCCTACCCACTGGAAATTGACGGGAATTTGCAGAGCTCGGGGTTTAGACGAGCTAGGGGATTTGCAGAGCTAGGAGTTCAGACGAGAACGAAGAAGAAAAGAGGAGAAGAAAAGAGAAGAAGAAAAGAGGAGAAGAAAAGAGAAGAAGAAAAGAGGAGAAGAAAAGAGAAGAAGAAAAGAGGAGAAGAAAAATGGAGAAGAAAATAGCAGAAGAAAATAGCAGAAGAAAAATGGAGAAGAAAAGAGAAGAAAATTTATGTGGTTTATAAACAATGAGAGCATAATTGTCTCTTCACATTTTTAAATTTTTTTTAAAAACAGGGGTATAATAGTCATTTCATATATTTTCGGCCAAAATCAGGCCGATAGAGTTATATTAGCATATTTTGACAAAATACAGGACTATATTAGCACTTTCAAACTCCACATAATCATATTAGTACAAACTATCAAAACATGGGTTCTATAAACAATCGGACGAACCAAATCCTCTGCACGTCCGCGTGCAAACACGACCATGTCCACACGCATATCTCTCTTTCTCCCTTTCATATCTCTCTCTTTTCCCTTTCCCTCAGGTAATTATTTGTTTTCTTTCCATTAAAATTCTCTTTTACCCTTCGTTACTTGTTATAAGAATTTTAAGTTTTTAAATTTTACTATAATTAATATTTAATAATTTAAGTAATTAAATTTTATATTCAATGCCTTAGTTCGGTGCTATAAAATATATAATATTTATTTTTATCTAAAATATTTTAATATTTATTATAATTAATCTACTTAATTTGTATTGATACGAACTTCTAGTTCATTGTTTCAAGTTATTAGACCGCATTTTTAAGCTAATAGTTTATTATTAAACAAATATTTTTAGTATATAAAAATGCGTGGGAGGTATGATTTATTTAGTTCACATTTTTAATTTATTAGATCGTAGATTTAGGTATTAGTTCATTATTATTAAATAGTTGTAGGCTAAATTGAATGACTGAAACGAATCTTCTAAATCATAGTTACAAGTGATTTAATTATAGTTTTTAGGTATTGATTCATTATTTTGAAGCATAATTTTTTGTAATTGACAAAAATTTTGTAACTGAGGTGATATTTTTAGTTCATTATTATTAAACTTAATTTTTAGCAATAGAAAAAAATTATGTGATTGATATGAATTTCTTAGTCATAGATTTTAAGTGATTATGTTACAAATTTTAGGGATTAGTTTATTATTACTGAACATAATCTTTAGTTTTTTTTTTTTTTTGAAAAAAGGGATGAAAGCATTTGAACATAATCTTTAGTAGAATAAAAGATTGCGTGACTGAAAATGATATTTTTTTTAGTTGACAAATTGCACGATTGATATGAAATTTTTTGCTCATAGTTTTAACTAATTAGATCACATTTTTTAGCCATTATGTTATTTTTATTGATTAGAAAAACTAGTAATAAATAAATTACGTTGATGATATGAATTTTTTAGTTCCTAATTTTAAGTTACTAGTTCAAGTCTTTTAGGTATTCATTCATTTTTATTAAATTGAATTTTAGTAATAGTTAAAATTGTGTGGTTGATATGAATTTTTTTTAAAACACGTGAACTATTGGTATGGATTTTTTTTTAAAACACATGAACTAGTAAAATTGTTTTAGTAATGGTTCATGTGTTTAACGTATTTGTTCACTATCATTAAATAGAATATTTACTAATTGATAAAATTTTGTGGTTTGCATGGATTTTTCAGTTCATGACTTTATGTTATTAGTTCACATGTGCTAAGTTTATTAGTTAACGTATGTTAGTCTTTTTGTTCAATATTATTAAACAAAATCTTAAATAATGGATAAAAATCGCTGTGGTCATATGAACTTTGTTCATGGTTTTGTGTTATTAGTTCAATTATTTTAGGTATTTGACGTTCATGGTTTTAAATTATTAGTTCACGTATTTTAGGCATTTGTTTATGATTTTAAATTAGTAGTTCACACGTAGGCATTTGCTCGTGATTTTAAATTATTAGTTCATATGTGTTTTAGCTATTTGCTCATGGTTTTAAATTATTAATTCACGTGTTTCAGTCTTTTATTCATTATTATTCAATTAATTTTATTAATGGATAAAATTGTGTGGCTGATATGAACATTTCAGTCCATAGTTTTAAGTTATTAGTTCACGTGTTTTAAACATTTGTTCATTATTGTTAAATAGAATTTTACTAGTTAATGAATTGTGTGGTTGATATGAATTATCCAATTTAGAGTTTTAAGTTATTATATCATTGTTTTTAGCATTATTACTTTTATTAAATAAAATTTTAGTAAAAGAAAATTATATGTGGTTTATATACACTTTAATGCATAGTTTTATTTTATAAGTTTGTGTGCTTTAGGCATTTTCATTATTATTAAATATAATTTTAATGAATAGATATGTGGCATGAATTTTTTATTTCATAGTTTTAATTGATTAGATCACAAGCTGTAGGCTTTAGTTCTTTATTTTGAAAAAAAATATTTAGTAATAAACAAAGAGTAATTGTGTGGATGATATAAAATTTTGACTAAATTATTTTTTCACTAAATTATTTTTTCGGTCCCTCACATATGATCTTACACCATTTTTTGGTCCACGAGACCAATATCACTTCCTTTCAGTACCCAACAAATTTAAAATGATTTGTTAGGTCCCTAATGTGGTTTTTAGTAGACTAAATTGTTTTATGGTCTCTTGCATATGATCTTATACCATCTTTTGGTCCTCAAAATCACCAGAAAATCACCTTGAAACCCACCTTGGGGACCAAACAAATTATTTTGTATTTATTAGTTGCTGAACAAACGCGGTATTGGCCTTGTGGACCAGAAGATGATATTGCATCATATGTTGGGGACCAAAAAAATAATTTAGTCTCAAATTTTTATTTCACAGTATTAAGTGATTGAATCACATTTTTAGGTTTTAATTCACTACTATTAACTTTTATTTTTTGAGAAAACTATTAAACTACTATTTTAGGAACGAAAGAAATTGTGTGACTGATAAAAATTCTTTAAATTAGTTCATATTGCTAAGTGATTAGATTGTAAATTTAATGTATTACTTCGTTAGTAGTATACACAATTTTTAGTAATAACCAAATATTAGTTTACCATGTTTAAGTTTTACTTTACCATCGTGCTAGAAAAAGTTTTACTTTACCATTATTTTAATAAGGTGAAGAAAACGGGTCACCAACAATAAAAATGGGAAACCCACAGGTTAGACCCGCGGGTATGTTCATTTCTTTAACCAGTGGTTGACCCGTAAATCCAACCTACCCGACCCATATTTTTCTTTTGCCCATTTAATCTGTTACCCATTTTAATTTATTATTCATTTTACCCATACCTATCCGGGTTTAGAGATAAAATACCCATTTGGCCCGCGCGTTACGGGTCAATTTTGCCACCCCTATACGGGAGGATTTAAGAAATGGGATTAGAATACCCAATCAATACTAGTGCAGGAAGGGGGATTAAAGGTTGTTTTATTGGACCAGAGAAGACACTTTTTTGTGCCTTCTCTGGTACTACCTTTGAGCCCCCCTGATTAAGGCGGTTCCGAGAACCGCCTTTGTTGGTAATCGTAGAATGCGGTTAATTTTCACCTCCATCAAACTGACCGAACCGCCTTTAATCTACTTGCGAACTCAGAAGGAACATGAGTTCCTCGGGTGTGTAATACATTTCTAGTACAAAAAGTGTATGCTGCTTCCGGTACTTGAAGGGAGCTCAGGAACTATTTTGGGGTTCCATGTCAAATACGATCATATTTATGAACTCGAAACTGACGGAAGCATGCCAGGCTGTCTGCTACTTCCAGTACCTGTAGTTTTATATGTTTCCTTTCATTTCCGGTCCTAACCTAGATTTTTTATCAATTTCATGTTTTTATAATAAAAAGCTTCTGAGTTTGTAATTTGTTTCGTAGTTAAACCTTCTGAGACCGGACCACGGAATCATGTCTTCGGAAATTATGGATGAAGCACACGAGCAACTTCCGAATACGGAAGCAAACTCAGCTGCAAGGGTAAAAAATTTCATTCATTGCTATAACTCCATTAATTCGAATCCACCACAATACAATTTCGATTAATCATCGTACAAATTGTATGAGCTTACAAAAGCGTATAGATAATGCTAAACAAGCAAGTATCTATACGTAGGAATAGATTTCACCTAGATTTCTATTACACAAATGACATGTCAGTGCCTGATGCTACTTAACACTCAACAACACGGTCGTAGTTTCATCAAAAATCTATATTTTTTTTTTTAATAAAAACCACACCATGGTGGAGGGGATTTATTGGGCACCCTAAACCCCAATGGTGGCCAAAATGGCACTTAGAAGTAGAGTTAATACAAAAGAGATTTACAAGCCAAATTTGGCAAGAAGCAAGTGAGGTTCCAAAAGATAGTTCTAGAATAAAACTACATCTAGTCTGGGTTTGGAGCAAAATCAAGGTGTACTTGATGCGGATTTAGATCATCACAGTCCAATTTGTTGTCAAGGAGCAGTTTAGTGATCGAAAATTCGAAGCACAACTTAGCCACTTGATCAAAATTGGACCATAAACTAAATCCATTCAAAGTGGAAATGAGCAAATGCATCTTTGTGGTTCTGGTACTGTGAGCAGCTCACCATGGCACTGGCACTGTGAGCAGCTCATGTTTGCAGTTGAGCCTCTCCCGAATGAGTCCAGAAGACACTGTCCATCCATATGAGTTGAGCTCCAGCTGTCTCCTGCCAAAAAACAAAAACATTAGCAGTACCTAGTCCTTTCTTATGTTTGGAACTCCCAGTTCATCCAGAGAAATCAGTCCTCTGAGTTTAGTGGGAGCTTCCAACAATGAGATGGTTCCGGAGAAGGAGCAGTGGCGACTTCTCTTAGATAAAAAATCTGCCACAGAGTTTGCCTCTCTAAAAACATGCCTCAATATGCCATGTAGAGAATGATTCAGATTGTAACACAGTGTAAAACAGGTCCAATTTACTGAAGAGGGGATTAAAATTCCTGACACAGCCATTTTGCAATCAGATTCAACAAGGAATGAGTCATGCAACTGTCTTCCAATCTGAAATCCCCACTCAATAGCTAAAAGTTCAGCATGCAAAGATGATCTAGTAGTAACACATTTCATTTCCATGTGTGATACCTTACCGTTTTTATCTCTAACCACTAGTCCTAAACCTGCTTTATCAGGAGATAAAAAAGAGGCATCAACATTTATTTTCAAGCCTGAGTCTGGGGGTTCCCATTTTATAGATCTAAAAAGTTTTGGCTTTTTCCTGTTGAGGAATGGAACCAGACCAAGCTGTATTAACTCCCCATGTTTCATTAAACTACCAGCCAGAGGGATTGCACGGAAATTTAGAGATACCTTGCTGATAGTGTCCTCTAGGAGAGAGAGGTGACTAGGATGTGTGTTGTCATAAAGAATGGAGTTCCTCTTTCTCCACAAATTCCAGAAAACAAAAATCATGGCAGTTTTTATCACAATCCTATGTGTTTTTGATGGTCCCTGATATGCCAAGTAATATCTAATCCTGTGTCTTGCATTAACAAAGTGGGGGGTTGGCATGGAAAGAATGGCATGCATATGATTAAAGAGAGCAACATTATCACCACATTCATTAAAATAGTGATCCAGGGAGTCAACATTGCAGCACAGAGGACATTTTGATGGGATGTTGAAACCGAATTTACACAAGATATCATCAAATGGTAAAATACAGTGACATATCCTCCAAATAAGAATGGCCATCTTTGCAGGGATATATTTTGACCATACCTGTTTAATTGAGTGAATATCAGATGATCTGGCCCTGAAGGAGTGGTATGCAGAGCTGATGGAGAACTTTCCAGTGGGATTTAGCTTCCAGATCAGAGTGTCTTCATGAGAACTGGTGATACTGAATTCCTGCAAAAAGGAGATGATGTTGGTAGCCAAGTGAGGCTCCATGGGTGTTAGGTAGACTTGCTTCTGTAAGCAAAAATCAGCTATGGTAATATTTGGAAAAGGGATCTCAATTTCCTCAGGCCACTCATAGCACAGGGGACCTGAACCTATCCAGTTGGAATACCAAAAAGGGGAGGTTCCCTCTCCAACTAAAACTCTAGAGTATGAGTTGGAGATTTCAGTTACAGCACAAATCCTCTTCCATGTGTGAGAGGATTGATAGGAGGCTGGCAATGACCATAAAAAACTGGTCCATATTGTCTTGTTCTGCTGCATTTTCCACCAGAGCTTGCAAGAAAAGGCTTTGATGATAGCTCTGATGTCTCTGAAGCCCAATCCATTTTCATGTTTTGGCAGGGCCATTCTAGACCATCTTCTCCATATCCTTCTTTGGCCAAATTGTGATTCTCCCCAGAAGAATCGTGATGCCATTTTCTCCATTCTTTTAACCACAGTTTGAGGAGGATGAAGAACTGCAAAAATGTGAATGGGAATAGACAGAAGCACATGATTTATCAATACCAGTTTTCCAGCATTTGTGAGCCACTGATTCTTCCAATTAGTGACTGTTCTTTCCATTCTCTCAAGGAGAGGATAATAGTAAGAACACTTGTTTCTTCCTGTAAATACTGGAACCCCCAAGTACTTAAATGGCATTGATCCCAACCTCATTCCTGTCTCAGATTTAATCATCCTAATCATAGCAGCAGAAGCCCCTTTGTTTATGAAAAACTCAGACTTAGAGAAGTTAACTTTCTGACCTGAGCATTGCTCATAGGCAGAGAGAAATTTCATCAGTCTTTTCATGTTTCTTTTTGTGGCTGTAGTGAATATGGCAGTGTCATCTGCATACATTAAGTGGGATATAGTTTCCACTCCTCTTGGCATGATAAAGCTTTGAATATAGTGAATGGAGATTGCTTTTTTCAAACCCCTTGAAAAAGCTTCTGTCACTATATTGTAGAGGAAAGGGGAGAGGGGGTCCCCCTGTTTTATTCCTCTACTAGTTTTGAAAAAGCCAGAGGCAGTACCATTAATTAGCACTGAAAACCATGCAGCCTGTATGTTCTGCATTATAATCAAAAATCTATAGATAAGGCAAATCAAGCAACTATCTATAGATAGGAATAGAAAACATGCAAATTCTATTCCTCAAAATACATGTCACGAGTGTTGGAAAATTTTCTAAGGTACCGCATTCGGAGCTCCAAAAGTTGCGGATAAAAAATGAACTAGATGTCTTGCCAAACAATTGTTTGCACTATTGATGTCATCTTGTGAATGCAGCTTAGAATAATTTGGGAACATTTATGCAAATGGTAAACAGTGTTAGTTGTTGTGCGGTACTTTTTAGATGAAGATAAATAGGCAATTCTTGAAAAAAATACTTACTTTATCAATTTCAAGGAAATTCAATCGTATATCTTTGACTCACTACTGCTTATAACATTACGTAGTACCAACATCCCCAGGTCTGTGCTTGTTTCTTGTACTGATATTTAGAGAATATTATTACTAAATAATAACTAGCAACTTTAATTTAATTGTAAATGTTTATTGAATTTCATACCTTGATTTGTTTTACGCGTAAGTCCGTTCTCACATTCAACCCATCGAATGCACTCTCTAAGATATCAAAAATAAAATTTGAAGGTTCAACGTGCAACAGATCCATCCAGTACACAAGCTTCTTTTCCGAAACAATTAAAATTAATTTCCAATGATCACTATAATCAAACAAGTACTTTAATAAAAATGTGTACTCAAATCCTAACATAGAAGGGCATGTAGGACAATATGAAATTGAAAACATCACCTCTCAATGTAAGGTGCAACGAATAATTTTGTATCTATGTGTGCAATGCATTTTCGAACGTAACCAATACGGTCTTGCTTCGAACACCCAATCCCCTGTCTCATCAATGGATACAAGTATCCTACCTAACCCTATCCTCTTTGATTAGCAAAGAAATACATGTACCTTAGCCATAGCATGTTAAAGATTAGACAAGAATAAAATTGAAATGCAATTAGTACACAATTGAAAATTTTTTGGAAATTAATCAACACACTTACAATAGGAATAAGGATATGATTGCTTGGTTCACTTGGTCACACTTGCATAATTCCTCCAAATCACTCATCAAACGCAATTATGCCTCGATTTCTTCCAAAAACACCTCCATTCCCCAAAAATGTGTAGGGGGAGTTATGATGGTGTGCGTTGAGCGAATTGCACAAAACTCGGATGAGCGCCAGGGAACCCTTCTGGACTTGTGGCTTTGCTATAGCGGGCTTCTTGACGTTCGTAGTCTTTGTAATTGTTTTGTTTGTCTATGTCCAGCTAACCTTCAAATAACAGTCTTTCATAGGTTTGACATATGTTCATCTCTAGCGTCGTCAAGACATAACCACCGTGGCTCTTCCAATGGGGAGTTATGTTCATCTTTACGAAATTTTTTCTCTCGTCTCTCGTACCCTACGAGAAACGTGGGAACCCATGTGAAATTTACACTACAAAACCATAATACAATCACGTGATTTTTTGTTTTCTAATGCTCTTCTTTTGTGGAAAATGCATTGTACACATAGATAAAATACCATTTGCGTTGAAAACCAATGGGGTCAATTCCTTTCTTGCCATTCTCCGTTTGAGCGTTGTACAATGTGTTTTTACAATTCCTAGCAATGCAGGTTCCTCGTCTTCCTCATCATCATCTACTGTTGTTTCAGTGTTCCCATCCCCGGAACATACGTTATCTTCACGACTCCATTTCTTAGACATTATCACACTTATAAAATCTAAAATCCACTATTTGATCATTTCATCGAGCACGACAAACCCTAACATTTTAACACACAATAGATAAATGATAAATCAATCCTGCATCATTTAAAATTTACCAACAACAAAACACAATGTTTTTTTCCAACACAATATCTCAATATGGATAAGACTTGAAGATGGGCACAATGTTGAAAAATGATGTATAATATGACTCATATATTTTTGAGAATGAAAAACCCACCTATAGTCCATGTGTTAGATGATTTTTATTTACCTCATTGTATAACCTTCAAAATCCCTGTAGATTTCCACTCCTTGCCTCTAACCACTCCAAATCTTTTGAATATTGAGCCCCTAGTGTAGGGTTTTGGTTCATCAACATCAAGGAAGGATGTAGTGGAAGATTTGATGGAAGAAGATGGGAGAATTGGGTTTTGGTGGGTTTTTTAGGAAATTTTAGGGGGAAATGCGGGTGAATAGTCATTATAATATCACTTTGAATTGGATTTAATTCCTTTTAGGGCTTATCCGTAAGTATAACTTCCGAGTCTAGAAGCTTGTCGTGATATTTCTTTTTGTACACGGTGAACTTCCTCAATCGGAAGTAACTCGGTCTTTCAATTTAGTAAGAGCCAACAAAGTTCCTCACTCGGAAGTTCTGATTAGTAATAAAAAAAATGAACTCTCTCTCAGAATGCCAACGCAACAACTTCGCATCTTCTTGGCAAGCAAACAATTTCTTCAACCGGGGAATGATAAGTAGATACCATAAAACTTTAGTGGGTGTTTTTTTCTTCAAAACAAATTAGTATCCGCCCCAACCGCAATGCCTCTTCTCTTTAACTTGTAACGAGACTCACCACATACCCGACATCTATCTAGGACCTCATCGCCTGGTCCTCTATACACTATAAAATCGTTTGGGAAAGTGTGAAATTTTTCAATTCCATTCCCAGAGGACAAAGAACTCTTTTTGCGGCGTACAATCTGTCAGGCAGAAGATTGCCTTCAGAAAGCAGTTCCCCAACTAGTTCAAGTGTCTCTGTCATGCCTTTATCAGTCCATCCGAATTTCTATTTCAAATTCATCATTTGCAAGGTGGCACTCAAGACTGAATGCTTAGAACCAGTGTACAGCGACGTCTTCTTGTCATTTTGCAGAGCTTCAACTACTTCGGATTTACCGTGGAATTCTCTAGCAACATCCTTCCCCATCTTGTCAAATGCATCGTTCACATCTAAATTATCAACCTCTTTACGGCTAACTTCGTCAACACTAGGTGTAACAGCCTCTTCGTGCCACACCCAAGAGGTATAACTAGTTTAAAACCCTCGGATGATGAGATGTTCAAAACCATTCTTTGAAGCATGTTCAATGGCAACCACAATAAAATATTCAACCAAAGGGATGTAATCGGGTGATTTTCTCAAATCTCTACCAATTGATTCAATTAACATTCACTCAACACGTAAAATCCAAAAACACAATCATCAATTGCACTAAAGCATGAAAAAACCAAAATCATACAAGACTTGAATCTAAATCAATACCTAGTGATTCAATTGTACACATTTACAATCCTTATTCAATGCTTATGGGCAACAATATTACTTCTTCTTCACGTTCAAACACCTTTTCATATCACTCAAAAAAGCTTTTCCTATCCTCATTGAAGAAAAGCGTTTTTTTAACTAGCTAAACAACTTCCGGTTCTGGAAGTTATTTACCAAAAATCTACATAAACCCCAGAATGACTTCCTCAATCGGACTAGGACATGATTTCTTTTCCGATATCGTAAATGATGTCAGCTCTTCAGCCATGCGCTAATCACTCTGTTTCTCAGACGGTATTTGCTCGGGTCCTGGTTCTGATATCGGTAACTACATGAATTAAAGGCGGTTTGGCAAATCGCCTTTGAATTAAACGATTCAAAGTTGTTTATAACATGAACCGCCTTTGTTTGATTTCTGGAGACCCACGTTCTACCGAACAGAACTAAGAGCGCTAGGAAGATCAAAGGCGGTTAAAATAGAACCGCCTTGGAAATGTAAATAACCGCCTTTGAATGCTGCCTTTAATCACAAGCTTTCCACTAGTGCAATAGTATTTAAATATATCACTCCCAATATATATATATATATATATATATATATATATAATGAAAAAATAATATTGATCGGTGCACAACCAACACGAGGAATGCACAAACTTAGTGATTTTGCGAACCTCACCATCAGTGTGTGTATATATATATATATATATATATATATATATATATATATATAATGAAAAAATAATATTGATCGGTGCACAACCAACAAGAGGAATGCACAAACTTAGTGATTTTGCGAACCTCACCATCAGCAATATACGCTAGCAGAAATATATGTTTCTTTTTTATTGAAAGTTATGTGGATTTTGCGAACCTCACCTTCAGCAATTTTAAAATTGATGGTTTAGTTATTTTAATTCAAAGATTCAGCCGTTCCAAAAAGTTCAAACTCCTTTGAGAAAGATGAAGAGCAAATATGTTGGGTTTTTATCATTGGAGATGTATTTCTGCTAGCTTATTGGAATTATATCTGTCTCTAATCCACACTGGATTGGACTAGCCCAAATCGATTTAAGCCTGGTTACAGATCTAACCAGAATCCAAATTTTGGTTGGAATCGCTAGAAGTCCAGTGATTTGGCGTTGTTGGAAATAGGGTGTTCACGAACCGGTCTGGACCGGAAAAATGGATCGAATCGGACTGGAATGTAAGGATCGATACTGCATATATGAAATTTCGGTCCGATCCCCTATTCAAGGTGTTTTAGAATTCTGGGTTCCGGTCCAGTTTGGTTCAAAATCAAAATTTAACGGTCAAGACCGAAGGGGCCGGTAATAGGCTACTATATCAATATGTATTATATTTTTTTAGATTATTAAGTGTCAATTATATATACTAGCGGGAGTTCCACCGCGTATTGCGCAGTATTTTGGATTAAAAATATTTAATTTAATTAATATATAATATTTACATATCACATTTGAATTGAAATAAATAAATAAATTATAAGTATATTCATCTAAGAATAACTATCTAAATTGTAAAACAAAAAATAAATTTTGTTGGAATTTATTAAATAATCAATAAGATAAAAAAATATTATTTTTATAACATTTCAAGAAATAATATATTGCAAGTACATGAACTAAGTAAAATATAAAAAAGAAACGTTGAACTTGTGAAAAAACAAGCAACTGTGTGTATATGTGAACTAAAAAATGACTAAACTGTGTGTATATGTGTGTACCACCACCATCTCTCAACCTTCCCGCCACCTCTACAGCCTAAGCCGACCACCTCATCTGCTCCACCTTCACCGGAGACGACCAAGGTCCAGCCTGAATAACATGTTTGAGAGGTGGCGCGGCCAAGAAAACAATTGATCCCCTTCTGCCACCGCTAAGAACGATAAAGGCTCGGTGAACTCTGCTCCAACCCTGCCGGAGAGCCCTGTTCGCAAAGACCGCTGCTACAATGCCGACGAAGATGGCCAGAACAACTCGCCGGTGGTCCCGAGCTCATCCTGATTCGGCGGAGGCATTCCCTCAAAATAAAGGGCTTGGAGAATTCCAGGAGAAGAGAAAATGGTAGGCAAGTGGTTCAAGGACATACGAATATGATAATGGAATTTTCTGGAAAGGGTGAATGGTGATGACGCGTGGAAGTTATGGAGTTCAGATGTTGACACGTGGAGTCAGGTGATGGAAAAAAGAAAAAAACAAAGAATTCCCAACGATGCGTAGGGGGGGGAGGGAAAAAACCAAAATTAGGAAATGACGACGAAAAAACAATGTTCATTCTTTGGATCGCCACATTTAAGATATAGAGATATGTACATATATACACATTTATATATTCTATCTAGATCGAGTAACCTATTGAGTAGTAACATATCACCAGTGATTTCTCCTAATAAACTTACCAATTCTCAAATAATAAAAGACAAAACTGTACTTAAAAAATATCCAATTACTGCAATTGTCTGCATATATATGCACACACAGATCTATTACCTTCTACAAAGATCCTAAACTTTGTTTCTTGAGCCTAGTTCTGCTCCTCCATCACGAAGTCTTTTTTCTCCTAAAATTTCCCCAAAACTGAAAAACAATTTCATTGTCACAAAAAATTAAAACTTTCGAAAAAAACTCTAGACGGTATGAGGTTGTGGAAGGTGTCTAACCTGATTTGGACAAGGATGGAAGGAGTCACAGTAATACTGATCTATGATTATTGGATTATAGACGTTGTCCATCATTACATTCTAAAAATCTCCCAAACTCCCTGATGTCAATCCGATGTTGAGTACCAAAATCAAACACATATTGTTTGGTTAAAAGAAAAAACTAGACAAGGCAAATATATAAAAGTTACCTAAGTTGGGTCAAAATATACAATCGGATTAACAAATTAGAAGAACCCCTAGCAATTTACTGCAACTTTACAAACACTTTTGCTGTTCAATTGATCTTGTTACACAATCCAATCTATAACTTTCAGGACTATAGTGACCAAAATAGGATAAAGTTTTCTTAGCCACCAAAAGAATCAATAGAGCTATGACTCCCTGACATATGCTGCTGACGTTGTTGCATCAGATATGCTTCATTCGTTGGCGTTCCGTTCGAGTTTGAGTTCATTGTTGCCAATGCATCAACATACAAAGTGTATAATGTCAATCTTTCCAATCCCCCTCCCTGCATTTGCACCGATACAACGTTAGAAGAGCCGAAATTAAATGCTAGAAACAACACATTTAGTATTAAGAGTCATGGACTTCTGTCATAAAATTGTGAGACTGTTAACGTTTAGCCGCAGTCTAATTGTGTGGAGAGTTTGCCAGGGCACCCGTTGTGACGACCGACAGTTTAGAGCTTGGAGTCGATTCAAGCGCACGCTCTAGACTGCTAAACAGCCTAGGCTGATCTCCTGTTAAGGCATTAGCATACGACGTTAAGTAGCTGTTAATGTTGTTCACTTCATGTCTGAATCATTCGAGTTGAGGAGATTAATATACATACCAGTTGAGGGGATCGATAAATATTCGCGATTCAGAGAGATGAAGTACAGTTTCAGTGGGGAATCGAGAAAATATATTACGTATTAAGTTAATAACACAAGTTCTCACAAGAACATACCAATGCATCATCTACAACGTCTGGCTCATGAGTCAT
Source organism: Rubia yunnanensis (assembly GCA_037428765.1). Classification (NCBI taxonomy): domain Eukaryota; kingdom Viridiplantae; phylum Streptophyta; class Magnoliopsida; order Gentianales; family Rubiaceae; genus Rubia; species Rubia yunnanensis. The sequence continues at coordinate 138,325,326 of CM075062.1, forward strand.
ATTGAGGATAGTTTCTTCTAATCCAGGAGTTCTGAATTTGTCGTTATCTTTCTGATGACACAAGGGGAAGGATTTCTGAAAGAGCATTAAATTTTTTAGCTTTTCAAAGGAGAAAAATTGAGGAAATGTAGCCATTTCAACTTTTATTAGATAGACGAAGCTTACCATGCTTACCACCTTCCTAGGAATCACCAAAGGCTTCAGAGCATCCTTAACATACTCTTCCATGGAAGCTAAAAATGATTCGGGAGGCTGCATTTCAAGGTTCGGAAAAATAAGAAACGCTAAACTAAACTAAATTGGAAGTATGCTATGAATGAATGGAGTCTAAAAGATGGTACTTGATCAATTTTAGCATAGCTTTGTCCTCGTCCGAATTTAAGGCTCCTGCACATCTCAAAGAACTCGAATAGCTTTTCTGCCTTCACACATTACAATTCTAGTTGAAAGTTGAGAATATTCAAACAAAATTAGTATCCGTAGATGAAATTAGGAGCAATGATTAAACCTATTTTCCTGACTTCTTGTAAATTTTGAGTGCTCTAACTGCATCATGGTGCTGCATTCGAAGAACTGCCAAAGAATTACACCAGAAATACGCTCTGCAGCGCATAAAATGTACATACAAAGGAAATTATGTAATAACATCTGATGTCTATACCTTGTCAACCATATTTACAACTCCATCTGTAATCGCCACATATAACCTCACACTGACATCAACACCCTGGATCACTATGACCTTTATAAAGGGGAGTAAATTTGGACCAAATCAAGTACATTTCTGGGTTTTCTAAAGTATATATCAAATAAAGAACTTAACAATCACATACTTTTTGAAAAGCATGTTGAATCAAGAAATTGTTTTGTACTTCGGGAATTGGCTGTAAACTGGCAGCGAACATTTCTCGTGAGGTATGAAATGATATCTGATTGAAATATAAATGAGACCTAACCTGACAATCTAGAAGACGAGAAAGAAGTTGTTGCAATATAGGTAACTATCCAAGCAAATCTAAAGTGACAAGACTACACCAGCACAAGAAGTGTCACCAGAAAACTACATAACACCAAACTCGATATGTACCTTCAATCTTCTGCTCCAATCATAATGTATACTAAACATGGGGTTTAGACATGGGGTTCGTATACTCCTTAATAGACATACAACAACAGCTAAACATGGGGTTCATATACTCCTTAATAGACACACAACAACAGCTAAACATGGGGTTCATAAACTCCTTAATAGACATACAACAAAGGCTAAACATGGGGTTCATATACTCCTTCATACACACATGTAGTACAGATAAAGTTACAGTTCTCCCTATTTGCATTTTCTACCAACAGAACCTTAGCAGAAGTCCTGACCACCATATACTTCTACGTCTAGAGCTGCGTCGGAATTTCCATTTTCGACACACCTACAAAATGATTAAAAAGATGGCTGTGACAATAAAATAGGCTACGGAAGAAGATAAGAGCAAAACGGAGTATAAGGTAAATGTGTTGTGAAGCAAATCACCACACCAAATTATTGAGGCACAATAGTTCACTGTCTCCATCGAGTTTTATCTGAGCAGATCACAGTAGTACAACCCAAAGTTTCAATAGGCTGAGAAAATTGCTCTCCCATCTCGACACCGCCGTGGGCAGTGACGCTGCCGTCTATGACCAAACACGTTGCCGCCGCTGTGACCAAAATTGACGCCGTCGTCTGTGACCAAAATCGATGCCACCATCTATAATCCATCTCGACGCCGCCGTTGTGACTAAACTCGCCACCACTGGCTTCGACCAAACTCGTCGCCACCATCTTTGACCCATCTCGACGCTGCCGTCTGTGACCCATCTCGATGCTGCCACTTAGACGAAGCCCTGCCACCGCCACCGCCACCAACGATCGATTGGGAACAAAGCAACCAAGAAGACCTGTATGCGTAAGTATATCACATCTAATGGGAACGACACCATTTCAGTTTTATAGGATAGTAAAAATGACTCAAATACCCTCGGTTGACAGGCAAAAAGCAACAATATCAATATCTATTATAGGGTGCTTGAGATTAGGTTAAAAATGTATACTTCACATAATATATTGTTTACATATATATGTTAATAAAATATATAGCATATAACATATAAACATGTACTCCGTAGTTTGTAGCATGCAATATACTAATTTGTTTGTTTTAGAGTATTAGTAAACTAGTACTACACTACAACTACATTATTAAAACTACTGCGGCAGAGCCAGAATTAAGACCAAAAACATGTTGGATTGGTAATAAATTTACACAACTTTAGACCAATTGCACCATGCTGTAAGTTTACTGCTTTGACAGCCCAAATTCTTGCATCACTAAATTCTTTTATGAGGTAACCACTTGTCTCTTCAATATCTATTAAGAAGAATAATATTTTCAAGGCAAAAATAAATATATTAAGATCCGGTCCAGACCGATCTAGGATCGGAATTATTCCGGTCCAGTCTCGGTCCTAAATATACACTAATCGGTTCAGTCCCCAATCCAAGAATTTTTATAATTTCGATTCCGGTCCTAACCGATTCCAGTCCGATATGGTCCGGTCTTGGACCGACAAACATCCCTAGTTGAAAAATCCTACATGGTAGCTTATAACACGGATGTCTCCTACAACTAAGACCTATAATGCCAGGGGTTGAAGTTTCGAATCTTAAAACGCCACCCGTCCTCCTGTGGCTGACTAGTAATATCTGAGACATCGGCAAACTTGGTTCTCTACTGTGGGTACCATGAGGCTGTCGTGACAACAACTAGCCATAATGGAGAGGGAATGCCAACCAAAAATGGATGTGGAGAGAATGCATCGTCTGCACCAAAACTTGGGAGGGTGGTGATTGAGATTTGGGGGTGTTAAGAAAAGGGTGGGGGTCGATATTTAGTCTTAGGGGGGAGGAGGATGAGATACAATGGGTGATGAGGGAAGCCTCGGGAATTGTTGGTGGCAGCGACCTCTCAATTTGAAGGAGAGTTACACTTGTTAGAACAGTTTTGATTGAGTCTCTGCACATATCCCCTTTTTCACTTTCTTAACCTTTGTTTTCGAAAAATAGGATTTAGCTTAGGATTGCCCCTTTTTTTCATAAATTCCAAGGTTTTTCTGAATTCGAAAGTTCTCACTAAGCAGGTTTCCATACCCGCCCAATCTAATTGAGTTCGTAGCGCCTACCAATTTCGCCATATCCGCCTTCATTTTGTGTTGAGATTAACATTCCATTCAATGTTGTTTATTTTGTTCTTTCATCTTTACTAAAATCATTGAATTCAAAAGTCCATGATTAAGGTCCGTTGAAATAACGATTTCCCAAAATAGTACAATTTAAATATGAGACAAATATGGTTAACAAACATACATAGTTATAATATAGAATTAATTATTTTTGCCTCTGAACTGAATTGAAATGAAGCTGGTTGTTATACATATGTTTTTTCTCAATATTTTTCTCCGTCTCTTATCATGATCGGTAGGGTTGGGTTAAAACTCCAATACAAGGAAGATCAAAACACCCTAGCTAAAAGACAGCGTAATTAAGTCTCGGTACTGCGACTTTTCTTGAAGAAGTTACATGGATCGGTCAGAATTTCAACTCGGAAAAGGGACAAAAACTTATGAAGTTAAAGAATTCGATGCCCTCAAACCCAACAAAAACAATCCCCTCCGGAAGACACGGCCCCGCCGAGAAATACAAGTAACGAAGAAGACAACAACTATTCCAAACCCACAAATATTCTGTAGGCAATGCGATGTCGTTTCCCCGTATTAATTTTGGATGGCCACGCAACTCTAGACATTGAAATTTGGTGCGAAACATCTAGCTATTCAAGATGGTCAAAATCTAAAATTGGAAAGTGCCAAGATGTTGATCGGAGTTCTTCTCGTGGGAGACGGTTTTACTATAAGTCATGAGATATTCATAATACTCAGGTTGTATTTGACAGGCTTATAAATGATTTACTTATAATCTGAAGTGGTTTTCAGTGTTTAGTAAACAGCTTAAAAAATGCTTATTAGAGAAGCAAAAGATAATTTTTGGCTTATTTTTTAAAGCGAGGAGACTAACTTCTGTTTTTTCCCAAAAAATAGTTTTTGCTCCTTAAATAAGCACTTTTTACCTGTTTATTAAACACTAAAAAGGTGTCCAGCTTATAAGCAAACCATTTATAAGCGCTGTCAAAACACACTCGAAGTCATGTCTACATAGAAGCACGGTTCTACCAAAAACACACTTATTAACTTAGATCTTGTATTTCTTGACCTAAATACATGGTGTTAGCATGTGGCTGAATATAATATAAAAATACAAGAAGTGTATTGTACAAAAAGTATAATGTTTGAGTTATAAACTGCATTGGTTGTTTCATAACTGATGAAAAATCTGTGTTTCCAAGACTAAGCCTAGTAGATATGTATGGGGAAGACAATGCAGTAATATTGCATAGGGGGGCTTAATTTGTTGAAGTAAGTTTCTAGTCTCTAGACCATGGAAATGGATATGACTATATGCTTATTGGTTCAACCAAATTCTTCTTCAAGATTTGGGACAGTAATTAATGTCAGTAATGTTTGAGAAGATATAGAAACAGGAAATGAAAATAAGGATTCAAATTTACAGAAAATGGAATAAGAAACAGAAAAACAAAGGTGGAGATGGAAAAGAACCAGAATAGCAGAAATTTTTACCTTTCAGTTAAAATTAAGCCTTATAACTAGTCTTACATGAGTGCAAACACCATTGTACAAGTACCAACAAGATCTCACTAGAGAATTACTGCATGAAGAGTTAATTCATAAGGTCAGATCTAGAGTACTTGCCAATGTGTAGAACATGAAGATGATTTCACTTCTCTACTTGGAGAAGCAGTTGGAAATAGCGAAAGCGATAAAGCGCTATCCTCCTCCTCTTCTTCTTCCTCCTCCAAAACCCGCGCGCGCTTACCACTTTCCCTGTGTCTCATACTTAAAGAGAGATCGAGATCAATGCCATCATCTTCTAGGGCTAATCTTCTCTTGATGCATTTTTCCGCTCTAGCGCGATGATGATCGCCTTCTACTTCTAGTAACTGTGATTTTGGAATGGATCCCAACACAGATGAAGATGACAAGAACACATTCTGATTGTTTTTGGGATGATCATCATATGACATTGCAAAGAGGGAACCCTTTGTTTTATGACCTCCATAAATGACATTAGTCCTTGCATCGTGAACCATTAGTCCAGGTCCTCTTTTGGTACTCATCCAATCCATGTTGTTTCTCCACTCGTCTCGTTCGCATCTGTTTGAGTTTACGACAACAGAATAAGAGTCGTGTTTCTAATACTAATCAGACAGTGTGAAAATCGGGTCGTTTTTGCTGAGATGAAGGGATCCAGTCTTGCTAGCAATAACTAAGAAGAAGAAGAATTCAACTTCAATTAATGTTTACCTAAACCTTGACCAAATGTCTGGATCAAGTGTTGAAAATTGCCAGCCATTCCTTAGAATTTGATCAACTGAGTTCCCAGCAAAAACATAATCTCTTTCATTTATAACTGTTGATGTATAAGAATCAAACATGAGAAGAGAAAACAGAAACATCCCAACAGCAAAATTAATCTCTAGGCAAAACCCTAATCCAAGATCAGTTATTAGGTATGTACCTTGGCCATTATCATCAATCTTCTTGCTCCGATACATCTGTTGATTAACAACATTAATTTGGTTTCTAAATCAAGTTTAAGTACAAATCATTAATTTATACTCCATGTTTACCTGCAAATGGCTCTTGACATGAGCTATACTAAGGCCCTTGACATTCATAAGCTGTAGAACAAGCTTAGGAGTTGCTCCTGCATTACAAAATCAATCACCATCCATTAATACTCTCCTATCCGCGTTCCATTTTGAAACGATAAAAACAGCATTACAAACAGAACTCTTCTGAAAGTCACATCAAACCGATGAAATATCAATCTAACTTACTTTCCTGGCCTCCAAGTTTCTCAACAGCTTGAACAAAGCACAAATGGAGATCCGGGGTCCACCTCAGCCGCGGCAGCTTAGATCTCACGTACTGTCTAACCCCGGTTGATGCCCCGGCCACCTCCGCGCCCGCTTTCTTCTGATCATCATCAATAGGCAAACTATCATCAACTATGCTGTTACCTGAACTTCCACTACTAGTTTTAGTAGCAGGACTCTTGCTCCCATCTTCTCCGGCCGCTCCATCGAACAAATCTAAGCTTTTCATCATCTCTAATGGATCAAGAACGGACGATGATCATTATAATTGATGGGTTATTTCCTGTTCATCCTCTCCAGAAAGTCAGACCAGGCATTTTAGGGTATGAATGGAGTGTGTTTGTGTTTTTGTAGAGATGTTGGCTTTCAAGAAGTAAAAGAAGTGGAAGAAAACAAAATCTTGGTGTGAAAGTCCAATATTGTGTCCAAGTATTTTAATTAATTATTTAGGGGGAATTATTAAGTGAGTAGATCGGTCTAGAAAACAGACTTTTTTTACTCCATTATGTGTTCAAGGGATTTATAGCATCATGCATGCATGCATCCCGTTGGTCCATGTTTGGCTCCACATATTACCATTCGATTTTTCATTATTCTCCTCTCCTTCCAAAAAAATATGATTTTCATATGATTTTCTACAATTTCTAATAATGTCCTTGCCTTTTAGAGTACGTGTCTTGAAAATTGGTTTTTCATAAATTAAGAAAAAATCGAGGTTTAAACTACAAATTAGAAGAAATAAAGATAAAATCTTTAGCTTGCATTAATCGGGACATAAAATTTAGAGAAAAATGCACATATAACCCTATATAATTGAAGAAAGTGCAGATATAACCCTGCGCTAATCGAAAGTGCAGATATAACCCCGCGCTAATCGAAAGTGCAGATATAACCCCGCGCTAATCGAAAGTGCAAATATAACCCTATTTATTCAGGTTATGTGTAGATATAACATTTTCAGGAAAATTCAGGCCGGAATTGAGTGAAAAGTTGATTTTACCTCTCTGGAAAAAAACAAAAAAAATAGAAAATATTGAAAGTACATTTATAACCCCAAAGCCCTAAAAATTTCTTCTTCATCGTCTTCCCTTCGCCCATTTCTGTTGTCCCTTCAACGCAGCCTTGCCCACCCGTCCCGATCCAGACCATCTGCAAGTTCAATTGCGCAATGGAGGGCTATGACAGGGACGGTGTGAAACCCTAAACTCAATTAGATTAATTAATAAAATATACCTCCGATACAAATCATGTTATCTGACTTGAACCTTATAATATTATTCTAAATAGAATATATATATTTATATATTTATAAAAAAATTGAACGATGTGCTAATTATAAAGTATAAATTTGGAAAAAATAATTATTATGGATTAACCTAGATGTTAATCTCGGATGAAGTAAATTTGAATTAATAATCTTAATTATTGAAAAATATATATTAGTTAATATCAAACGATGATAAAGTATTGGTATTTAGTATAGGTTTCACATAAGAAAGAGGAAGGAAATAATAGTACGTCGAATCAGAATGGAAACGCGATAAACAAATTGCACATTTTAAAAGAGTTAAGTAAGAAATGATGAATTTAGTTGTTAAATAATTATCTAGATTTTCATAAAAACATCTCCAATAGTTTACCTTGTACCTTCCTATAAAACGAATATTCCTTTAAATTATTGAGGAACACTAATTTTATAACTTCCTAATATTTTTCATACTTATCACAATTATATATAATAGTATTTTTCATATGTAATTACAAATAAGAATAAAATAAATAAGTTATCATTTCTAGTATTGTTTTGATTTCAAGGAATATAATTGTGTGTGTATATATATGTATATATAATTAATTATAATTATTGTAAATTAAAAATAAGAAAAGTGGGTAAATAAAGAATTAAAAGAAAGGAACAGATAAAAAATGAGATGAGACAATAAGTAAACAAACAAATTAAAATACGTACCAAAAAGGAAAATAATTAGTACGCTGGAATGTGGTGCCATAAGGAAATATTTAGGTACAGAAGAAAACAAAGAAAGAAATAAAATAATAAAATAATAAAATACAGGGGAGAGAAATACAGGTCGGCGGACATGAGAAAAATTATCCAAAATCATTTTTAGGCAAGTGGAATTGTTGGGAAGAAGAACAAGATGGCGGACTTGAGAAGAATGATCCAAAGTAATTTGTGGCAAGTAGACATAGACACTTGAGTGTTAAAAGGATAAAATTATAGGTAGGTAAGTGTCAGAACCTATGCTTTATCTAGTATAAATATTAGATCTCCAACTCTTACCTTCTCACGCAGCAAAAAAAAAATTTATTGCCAAGGAACAGTGGTGAATAGTGGTAAAGTCGGAAACGGAAGTTGCCCAAGCCCAAGTCTAGCCAAGGTGAGTGTTGCATCGCCCTAGCACGAATTGAGTTAAATTGGGTTTATGTTTACATGATGCCATCAGAATCCGACTCTCTCTCAAACTGGACCCTCCACCTCTCAAACCCATGTTGAAACTCTACCGCTCGAACCCCTGCTGAAACTCTACATCTCGAACCCCTTTTGAATCTCTACCTCTCGAACCCCTGCCGAAACTTTACCTCTCGAAACCCTACTACCTCTAGAACCCCAGCTGAAACCTTTACTCTCGAACCTCTGACGAAACTTTATCTCTCAAACCCCTACTGAAAATTCCACCTCTCGAACCCCTAATGAAAGCATCACCTCTCGAACCCCTAATGAAAGCATCACCTCTCGAACCCCTGCTGAAACCATCACCTCTCGAACCCCTACTGAAACCATCACCTCTCGAACCCCTACTGATACTTTACCTCTCGACCATACTAAACCCTTCACCTCTCGAACCCTTACTGAAAGCTTCACCTCTCGAACCCCTACTGAAAGCTTTACCTCTCGAACCTCTACTGAAAATGTCACCTCTCGAGCATACTGAACCCTTCACCTCTCGAACCCCTACTGAAACCATCACCTCTCGAACCCCTACTGATACTTCACCTCTCGAACATACTGAACCCTTCACCTCTCGAACCCTTACTGAAAACTTTACCTCTTGAACCTCTACTGAAAATTTCACCTCTCGAGCATACTGAACCCTTCACCTCTCGAACCCCTACTGAAACCATCACCTCTCAAACCCCTACTGATACTTCACCTCTCGAACATACTAAACCCTTCACCTCTCGAACCCCTACTGAAACTTTACCTCTCGAACCCCTACTGAAAACTTCACCTCTCGAACCCCTACTAAAAACTCACCTCTCGAACCTCTACTGAAAACTTCACCTCTCGAGCATACTTAACCCCTCACCTCTCGAACCCCTACTGAAACCATTACCTCTCGAACCCCTACTGATACTTCACCTCTCGAACATACTGAACCCTTCACCTCTCGAACCCCTACTGAAAGCTTTACCTCTCGAACCTCTACTGAAAACTTCACCTCTCGAACATACTAAACCATTCACCTCTCGAACCCCTACTGAAAACTTTACATCTCGAACCTCTACTGAAAACTTTACCTCTCGAGCATACTGAACCCTTCACCTCTCGAACCCCTATTGAAACCATCACCTCTCGAACCCCTACTGAAACCATCACCTCTCGAACATATTGAACCCTTCACCTCTCGAACCCTACTAAAAACTTTACCTCTCAAACCCCTACCAAAAACTTCACCTCTCGAACATACTAAACCATTCACCTCTTGAGCCCCTACTGAAAAATCACCTCTTGAACCTCTACTGAAAACTTCACCTCTCGAGCATACTGAACCATTCACCTCTCGAACCCCTACTGAAACCATTACCTCTCAAACCCCTACTAAAACCATCACCTCTCGAACCCCTACTGAAACCATCACCTCTCGAACCCCTACTAATACTTCACCTCTCGAACATACTGAACCCTTCACCTCTCGAACCCCTACTGAAAACTTTACCTCTCTAACCTCTACTGAAAAATTCACCTCTCAAACATACTAAACCATTCACCTCCCAAACCCCTACTGAAAACTTTACCTCTCGAACCTCTACTGAAAACTTCACCTCTCGAGCATACTGAACCCTTCACCTCTCGAACCCCTACTGAAACTATTACCTCTCGAACCTCTACTGAAAGCATCACCTCTCGAACCCCTACTGATGCTTTACCTCTCAAACATACTGAACCCTTCACCTCTCTAACCCCTACTGAAAAATTTACCTCTCAAACCTCTACTGAAAAATTCACCTCTCGAGCATACTGAACCCTTCACCTCTCGAACCCCTACTGAAACCATTACCTGTTGAACTAGTATTACTGAAACATGTACCTCTCGAACCTGTATTATTGGAACATGTACCTCTCTAACCTCACCAATTGAACCCATACCTTTAGAATCTCTCCAACTGAACCTCACCACTCGAACTGGTACCACTTACCACTCAAACCAGTACCACCTGATACCCATACCACTTGAACCTTATCCACTCGAATTCTGTACTCGAACCCAACTACTCGAACTGTGAGTACCCAAACCCCTGTACTCAAACTCATCTGCTTGAACTCATCTGCTCGAACCCCGGTTCTTGAAACCTGATACTCGAACATTTCTACTCGATACTCGAACCATGAGAGAGAGATATGATGGTTACACTCAAATGATGGTAATATTGATGGTTGAATTAAGTGTGTATTTTATCATACTGTACTAGATTATCGTGAAACTGAACTCCTGAACTGCTCTGATAATTTCTATGAAAGACCGACTTGTACTTTATCTTGCTGTATCAAACTTGAATCATATACTACTCTGATGACTGGCTTGTACTTTATCTTACCGTGTCAAACTTGAATTACTTGCTACTTGATTACCTGTCTGTGATTTCAGGGCCCCGACGCGATTGTAGTTTGGTCAAAGTTGGTGGGGAACGGTACTGACCGGACCGTCTGATTAGACCGGCTATACGTGGAGTTTGGTATGCTAGCATAACCACCTGACTGATACGAGCTCGTAATTGAACACCGGCATGAATGGGGGAAAGTGAATTCTGAACTGATAGCCTTTGGGCATCACTGACTGGGTTATGTCATGTATGTTAGTCATAGTTGCCATATAGGCACTTGGCAGCAACTCGGCATTAACCACCTGTATCCTTTTACTGTGGGCTAGGACATACGTGGCTAGTTGTAAACTATTAATTGCTATTCTGTGATCACTAAAACTCAATTTGGTAAAAACTGGTGATGGAACCTCACTAAGCAAAGAGCTTACCCTAGTTAAACAAACCTTTTTCAGGTGAAGAAGAACAGCAAGAGAAGAGTGCTTGTTGTCTTTACTTCGTTTGATAAAGATCCTGGATAAACTGTTAGGTTATTAATGTGAACCTTGAATCTGTAATAGTTAGGTGAAACTTTCATTTGACACCTGTAATAATCCGGTCACTGTAATAGTAAAATTAGGTTTTTGAACCTATCTAAATCGCTTCCGCATAAAAATATCTGCTCGTTACTGTTAGCACTTTCGGTAGCACGCTCATACCTGACCCGATACTTGCGCTTGGATTTGGGGGTGTTACTGACAGGGTAGCCCATTTTCTCATGTTCACAACGTGTCAGCATAGAGGGCTTATGGGACCCAACAGCGGTAATGATTGATTTTCAGAGGAAAGCGGAGATGGCTTCCACTTGGGTCGGGTTGCAAGCCAGCCCGGCTGCCATAAAAAGATTCTAGAGGAAAGCGGTAATGATTGATTTCTAGAGGTTTCGTAACTGAGCTCCCCGCTTTGAACGAGGCGCTCCACATCTCCATGGTGGAATACCTCAACTAGATATCACTAGTCGAAAAAAGCTCGCTCATGAGGAAATTTGGGCTGGGAACCTCCTCTCCTCCTCCGTCGATCGTTGCCCCAGCCTAGCCGTGCAAGAATCTGTTCAGCGCAGCTCCGTCCACGACATCTTCTGCGGCAAATCTATCTTCTTCAGACCACCGACCGATGAGCGGATAATCTTCACTACCGCATGCGATATCGCCACAAAAACTTCTGTGGCAGATCCATCTTGTTCAGACCACAGCCAACGAGCGGATAATCTTCACCGCCGCCTACGATGTCGCCACGGAAGCTTCTGCGATGAATCTATCTTTTTCAGACCACGAGCCGATGGAAGATCCATCTTCTTTAGATCACCGCCTCTGAAGTTCCACTGCTCCACCATAGATGTGCTACAAATTCTGCCACCACTGTGCTACAAATTCCATTCTACTCGGATATGGTAATTCAATTAGTTTTTGTTTCTTGAATTTGTTGTAAGAATCAAGTTCAACAATGGGTTAATTTTGATTTTATGGATATCTGTTTATAGATATTGGGGTGATGAGTGAACAATTATGTTCATACGAGAATGATCTCAGAATTTCAGAAGGGTGGTGGATTGGTGATGGGTGGTGGACTGGTGGTAGAATGGCAGATTGGTAGTGGTGGGATGGCGGATTGGTGGTGGTGGGATGGTGGATTGGTGGTGGGGGGCATTTTTGTCTTTTAAAATTTTGTATTAGGTTAGAAGGGCATTTTGGTCATTTATAGTTGGTCAATGACCGGAAATGACCAGTCAATGCCAGAATAGTGGCTTTAGGGTTACATTTGCACTTATGTATAATAGTTAGGGTTATATTTGCACTAAAAAACAACTCAGAGTTATATCTGCACTTTCTCCAACATATAGGGTTATATTTGTTTATTACCCTAAAACTTATAAATACTACATACACATTTTATAATAAATTTTAAATTTTACAAGTAAAATCTTTTACGTTTCTATTATTCTAGTTAAACTTTGTCTTTCCATAGGCCAATGGAAAGATGGCATTTTCCAAGACTTTGTCTGACTTTTAGTATTACTTAATGAAAGATTGAAATGAATTGGATTAAAATAAAACAGATCAAATAAATAAATTATTGAAATTTTAGAATAAAAGTAAATTCTTTTTTATCAAATTAAAATTAAATAAATTGAACTGAATTGATTTAACTCAACTAAAATAAACTAAAACTCATTTAAGTTAGAAAGAAAGACGGTGTATTGAAGTTAGAATTTTTGTTTTTTTATTTAATAAATTATTAATTATAATATATCTAACAATATTAAATGTAAAAATATTCTTATTATGGAAAAAGTGAACATTAATCCTCTCCTTCTTCTTTGCAAACATCTCCTAACCAAAATTGTTTCTTTTTAGTTGTAGATCAACAATAGTACTTTTTAACTTAAATAATATACAATTTAACGTAAATATGTATTTTTGAAACTTAAACATTGTACTTTTAAATTTAATTTTGCAATTTTTTGCTTAAGTATTGCACTTTTTTGGTAAATATTTTTGTCACATTCAAACACATCTTATTTCATGTTTCACTTATGATAAAATCTTTACATTTTTTTTAAAAATGCAGCATCAAAACATAGAGTTAAGTGCTACAATGACCATAACTTTAGGCTGAAAGTACCAATATAATCTTGCAAAATGAGAAAGTGCCAAAATAATGCTAACTTTATTATGTATGTGCCAATCTAACCTTGGGCGCCGTTGACTTCAATCGTCAATGGAAAATTTGGCCGGGATTTATTGAAATTACCATTTTGCCCATCAATTAAAAAAAGAAAAAAGGGGAAAAGAAAGAAATGACTTTTTCAACCCCATCAACCCACCATCCGCTCCCGCCCACCACCACCCCCTGCTCCCGCCCGTCACCACCCTTCATCGTTGCGTGTCACATCCGACGAACCAGCTCCATCGAGCAGCAATTGCGCAATCGCACCGCAAAGCCCAGCTAATTCATGGTCGCCGATGAAGCTCATTTCCAAACAAAGAAGAAGCGACTACGGTGTTGTTGACTTCATCTTTCTTCTTCACCGGCCATTGACAAAACATGAGCTTTGATTCAATTGTTTCTTCTTGCCATTAACAAAACATGAGCTTTGATTCAACTGTTTCTTCTTGCCATTAACAAAACATGAGCTCGACTCGCGAGCTTTGGTTCTTTGATTTTTCGAGGAGAGTCTGGTGGTTTGAGAAGAGCTTTGATTCGCCGATAAGAGCTATTGCTGGCGGGCAGGAGGGAGGGGGTGGTGGCGGTCGGGTTGAAGCGGGTGGCTGGTGCCAAACTAGGGTGGGGTGGTGGCGGGTGGAGGAAGAAGATCCGGGTACTTGTTTTTTGTTTTGTTTTCAAGGAGGGATAATTTATGGGGTAAGGGTATTTTCGTCATTTCATGTCCAACTAACATCTTAATTGATGAATCTACATCAGAATAGTGTCAAAATGTTATAACTGCACAATTCAATCTAAAGTTAGGGTTATTTTGACACTTTCAGCCTAAATTAAACCTCATCTTACCGTCTTTCCCAAAATGTATGGAAATACCGTCTTTCCCAAAACTTTGCATTACTACCTAACATAAAATTTATAATAAAAATGTTATAGTTTGTGAATTTCTGTTTCACCTAAATTCCAAAACTCTATACCAAGTTGTTTAACCGTTTGGTGTTGAAACACCAAGTTCAGTTTAATGTTTAAAACACAAAACGAAATAACGCAGTGCACACACAACTTGGTTACGCAGTTCGGTGCGAATACACCTACGTCTGCGGGGCCTTGCCCAGATCAGAAACCATTCACTAGAAAGCAGTCTTTAGTACAAGAAGCTTAACTTAAATACTAATCCATTGCTAACCTATAGAGTGAATGTTGTGAGATCCCCTCACTGCCGATCCTACGCCGTTGAACCCCCACGATCAACACGTCTCTCTGGATCTCCTCCTCCCGAGGAATTAAGGCTTCCTTGTTTCTGATCTTTAAGAACTTGGTCGGTTGTTTTGACGAACCTCCAAAAACCACGACGAAGAGCTTCAATAACGTATCTCACGTAGAGATAAAAACTTGATTGCTTCGCTCAACTTTTTACGAACTTGGTCAGATTAAACAATCCTCCAAAACCTGAGACGAACTTCTCCACCAACGTATCTCACGTAGAGATAAAACTTGGTCGCTTCGTCTCCAGACACCACAGGCAGATCGCTCCGAACTTCTCACGTAGAGAATAATCCTCGGTCGCTTAATTGATTGCGTTGTATATTCTTGTATTTATATCCATCGCAATCCTGCCTTCAATCAAACTCTTTCCTTGTCTAACTCTACCATGAATAGACTTCTAAACTAAGGAAAGATCTAATCCTAATCTGGTTTGTAAATGGACAATCCATTATTAATAGGACTTGTACCATAAATAAACTATTTAATCAATTCCTAACTATTACAGGAATATTCGTTTACCAGAATTAGATAGCCACGAAATCACATACTTATCTTCACAATATTCTGATCTGATCGCATAATCATACTCCATAATTAGCTCCATAATTCGTGGCTAAAACCTGCTGTCCAGAAACCTGCTGTCGCAGTGGTGTTTAAACACCAGCTCTCCAGAACCCTGCTGTCGCAGTGGTGTTAAAACACCAGATCCCAGTATTCACAATATGCCATAAAGAAGTCCAACTCCCAAGGACTCTACAGTTTGAATGGTGACTAAATCTTGCACTGATAAGCACAGATGCCAATCAACTTAAACTATCTATTAAAATACGTATTAAAATAAGGAAGTATCTATCATTCTTGCAAGAAAAAGATTCTTTCAACATGGTGGCCATATTTGCATCGTCAGATGGGAAGGGATCAAATGTTGGTCTTTTTTCAAATTAAAAAAATTGTTATAGCGGTGAAAAAGTTAGGTTGCAGTGATGGAAGATTACAAAATGTAAATACTAATTTATTAGCTGGTAGATACTGAGATGCGGTAAATATCAGAAATAATCAATTAATTGAGGGATTAAGTAGTATGACTCCTTAAGACTTTTCAATATTCAACGTACTTTTTAACCTGCATTATTCTACAATGTACAGCTGAAACAATTGAGAAATAATACAAGCATGATTGAGACTCTAAAATTCCAAGTCAAATTGTCCATTCTAGCTAGGTATGACATAAACAGTTCATAATTCAATTCGAGAATAAGTAGTATTTCATTTGAACTTGTTGCTGCAATTTTATTCATAAGTCTGTTAGTACAAATATGACTGTACAAGCCACTAGATATATATGGGTTACTGTAAAGTCAAGGAATTATTTAATTTGTAATTTTGTGTTAAGTATTTGTGAACTACAGACCATGTTGGAACATGGTGCTGGAGCAGAACTGGAGCAGGTTTCACGCCATAGGGTTTAACGGATTCAAGCCGAAACATTGACGTGTTTTAGAATTTATGGTATCTGTATATTTGGCTATATATTGGGCGTGTGAAGCATATTTGGTTTATGGAAAAATCCCTACTTATATGGAGAAGATTTATTCGAATATATGGGAGAGTTTGAGATAAGGTAAATTCCTTTATTTATGGGATTTGGATATGCTTCAACAATCAGATTTGGAATAGGAATATTGTGGAGATAGTCATGGATATTCAGATCTGATTCGTGGATATAAATATGGGACAAACACGGCTGCAAAACTAACGATGTTATAGAGCAAAATCTGCACCCAGATTTTGAGATCTTATGAAACTTGCAAGAGCCAATATACTGTGTTCCAACACTGTCCTGCTGCACTAAGTTCAGAATCGTATACCTTAATTCCTCGGGAGGAGGAGATCTTGCGTCGACGGAGTTCGAGGTCAGAGGGAGTCTGATCAAGGCAGATCGGTAGCTAGGGGAGCTAGCAGAATCCACACGTCATAGTTAGTAAAGATAAGTATTTTGTAAACTGTACTCTGTACTGTATCTTTCTAATTAGTGGATTCATTCTGAACTGGGCTAGGCCCCGCAGATGTAGGTGGTTTACACCGAACTGCGTAACCAAGTTGTGTGTCTTTTACGTTTTACGTTATTTTACACTTGGTTAAACTAAGCATGTTGGAACACACTAGTAAGTACTAGAAAAAGTGGTAAAACCAAATTTCAATTGGTATCAGAGCTGAGTCACTTATTGTTCCCTTGGTTGTTTCAAGGAAAGTGAGATTCGATTTTACCATGACGACAAGAGAAGGAGCTTCAGTCTCTCGACCACCACTGTTGGAAGGAAACAACTACAACTATTGGAAGGCACGTATGAGGGTCTTTATCAATTCACTGGATGAACTGGCGTGGTTTTATGTTGAGAATGAATGGAATCATCCTACAGAAGATGCTGACACAAGTTCTAAGGCTGTGGAAGGAGAGTCGAGTCAAAAACCCAAAGACAAAGCTAAGTGGACTCCAGATGATCTTAAAGAATCACTGGCAAATTCGAAGGCCCTGAATGCAATCTTCACTGCTGTTGATGAAAATCAGTTCAAGCTTATATCTACATGTCACCAGGCAAAGAAAGCATGGGATATTTTACAAACTGTTCATGAAGGAACCAGTCGGGTGCGGGAATCTAAACTACAGATGCTGGCTACCAAGTTTGAAGAACTAAAAATGGAGGAGGATGACACCATTGCTACATTCTATGGAAAGCTAAGAGATATATCCAACATGGCTTATTAACTAGGAAAGGTTTACAAGGAAACTAAGCTAGTGAAAAAGACATTGCGATCTCTTCCCGAAAGATTTGCAATGAAAGTAGCAGCAATAGAGGAAGCAAGAGACGTAGCCACCATGAGCCTAGATGAACTGATGGGTTCATTACAAACTTTTGAGATGACATTCCAGCAATCTACGAAAAGAATCTCCAAGGATTTAGCGTTCAAAGTTTCTCTGGTCAAGGCAAGTCATGAGTCTGATAGCGATGATGAGATTGAAAAACTGGCACTTATTACAAAGAATTTCTCAAAGATGCTGAAGAAGGTGGTTAACAAGAAATCTCAGGAGAGGTTTGGTGGAAACAGACAAAATCCACTAGATTTGAACAATAATCGTGGAATGAGATTTGAACAAGGAAATATGCAGTTCGGAAGGAATCAGAACAACGAACCAAAACAGGCTGGACGAATTCAATGCAGAGAATGTGAAGGATTTGGTCATATTCAGGCTGAATGTGCTAACACCCGCAAGAAACAAGGAAGATCATATGTCACCTCTTGGAGTGATGATGAAGATAATGAAAAGGATGAAGAAGAACTTACGAGTAATTACGTAGCTTTTGGAGCAAAGGTACATGATACATCAGAAGGTCAGTGTTCCAACACACTGAACAAAGGTAAGGCTGTATGTTCCAACAAGAATCTGGACGATGCTCGAAGTGATGAAGATGATCTATCTGTTAGTGATGAAGAGATCTATAGCACATACGAACAAATGTATGCTATGTGGATTCAAGTAGCTGACAAGAACAAAGAATTGAATGAACAAAAAGGAAAGCTAATTGAAAGTGAAAAGGAACTTCGATCCACGGTTACAGAACTTGAAAAGCAAAATGAAGAACTGAGTCAGAAATTGATAGCAGCAGTCAAGAGAGTCAAGATGTCTGAAGCAACTATCTCTAAACTAAATTCCGGGAAAGGAAAGCTTGATGACATTCTGGATATGGGAAGAACTGTTGGTGATAGACACGGGATTGGATACAGGGAAGAAATAAAGACTGAAGTCCTCGAAAAACCAGTTACTCTCAAAGCTAAGATTCGAGAAGTAAAACGGAAGTATGGAAATCCATATCAAAGAAAGCCTCTAATCTGCGGATACTGCACATACCAAGGTCATGCTGAACATCAGTGTAAAAAACTGATCAGAGATCAAATGACTGGAAGACAACTGTGTTCCAACACAGTCGATACTCATACAAAAATCAGGAAGGTATGGGTTATTAAAAGGTCCAGTAAGTGTCTGGTGGCACACACTTCTTTATCAGCCTATTCCAGTGATTCTTGGTACTTTGACAGTGGTTGTTCTCGCCACATGACTGGGACTCCAAAATACCTTACAAACATTACTCCATATAATGGCGGATATGTAACTTTTGGTGATGGAAAAAGAAGCAGAGTAATTGGCAAAGGCGAATTAAATATTGAAGGGTTTCCAGGACTCACAAGTGTACTATTTGTTGAAGATCTAAAAGAAAACTTGCTTAGTATAAGCCAGCTGTGTGATGACAACATGATAGTGGAATTTCAAAAGGACAAGTGTGTAGTGAAGCATGGTGAAAATAAGGTTCTTTCTGGAATACGATCGTCAGACAATTGTTACTTGTTGGAACAAGAAGTTCGATGCATGCTTTCAAAGCAAGATGAAGGAATTCTCTGGCACAGGAAGCTTGGACACATCAACTATAAAACACTGGTGAAAATTGCTAATATGAAAGCTGTACGAGGAATGCCTATCTTGACAAGCAAGAATGAAATTGTGTGCGGACCATGTCAGCAAGGTAAACAAACTCGTTCTCCTCATTCTTCAGATCAGTTTATTACTACTTCTAGAAATCTGGAATTGCTACATATGGACTTGAAGGGGCCAGTTAATACACCTAGCATAGGAGGAAAGAAATATATTTTTGTGTGTGTTGATGACTTCTCCAGATTTACTTGGGTAGCCTTCTTGAAAGAAAAATCTGATACGATTGAGGTATTTCGAAGCCTTGTAGTAAAGTTACAAACTGAAAAGGGAAGTCCTGTAGGGAAGATAATCCGAATTCGAAGTGATCATGGCAGAGAGTTTGAAAATGAACAATTCAGTTCCTTCTGCAATGAGCTAGGAATCCAACATGAGTTTTTGGCTCCTATCACTCCTCAACAGAATGGCATTGTTGAAAGAAAGAACAGAACTCTACAAGAGATGGCTCGAGTTATGTTGGCAGAAAAGGATGTTCATAAGAAATGGTGGGCAGAGGCGATCAATACCGCTTGCTATACAATCAACCGAGTGTATCTTCGACCATTCACTGACAAGACAGCCTATAAGATCTGGAAGGGCAGGAAACCAAACGTCTCGTATTTTCATGTGTTCGGAAGTACATGCTATATTCTCAGAGATAGAGAACAGTTGGCAAAATTCGATAATCGAAGTGATCCAGGAATATTTCTCGGGTATTCCATCAACAGCCGTGCCTACAGAGTTTTTAATCATCAAACCAACACTCTCATGGAATCCATAAATGTTATTGTGGATGATTCAGAAAAGGAACAACCTTCAGAAGTTGTAGAGGAAGAATCTACCAACACTCATGTTCCAACACAGTCTCAAAGTTCAGACAAAGCAAAATCTTCAGCAGATTCTACTGAACCAAATGATCACCAGAACCCTAACTCTACTGAAGATGACCATTTTCCAACACACGACCATGTTCCAACACAGTCACCTCCTACTGACGACCATGTTCCAACACTCAATCACTCTGGCTCCACCATGAGAAGTACTCGATCAGTGCCTCGAGTTGATTATCGACGACTGGCTGGTCTACACTGTTTTGTTTCTCTGATTGAGCCCAAGAACTATAAAGAAGCCTTACTTGATGAATACTGGATTGCTGCAATGCAAGATGAACTCGGCCAGTTTACCAGGAATGATGTTTGGTATCTCACTCCCCGCCCCAAAGGCATTAATGTCATTGGTACGAAATGGATCTTCAAGAACAAGTCCGATGCAGATGGCCTAGTCACCAGAAACAAAGCCAGACTTGTTGCTCAAGGATATACTCAAGTGGAAGGTGTTGATTTTGATGAAACCTTTGCACCCGTTGCCAGGTTAGAATCTATCCGTATTCTACTAGCTATTGCCTGCTCTTTGAACTTTACTTTGTATCAAATGGATGTTAAGAGTGCGTTTTTAAATGGAGTGGTGAATGAGGAAGTTTATGTGGAACAACCTAAAGGTTTTGAAGATCCCCATTATCCGCATCATGTATATCGTCTCAAGAAGGCCTTATACGGATTAAAGCAGGCACCTCGAGCATGGTATGAACGACTTACTACCTTTCTACTTCAGAAAGGTTATCGTCGAGGGGGAGTAGATCGCACTTTATTTGTGCTTGACAAGTCCTCAAAGTTTCTAATTGCTCAAATATATGTTGATGACATAGTATTTGGCTCCACTTCACCATCTATGGTACAAGAGTTTGTCACCATAATGCAATCTAAATTTGAAATGAGCATGGTTGGAGAATTGACCTACTTTCTGGGATTACAAGTCAAACAAGGACGGAATGGTCTATTCATCAATCAAAGTAAGTATGCCTTGAACTTGATTAAGAAATTCGGACTCAGTAGTGCTCGAGCAGTTCGAACTCCTATGGGAGTTTCTGATAAACTAGTGAAAGATGAAAAAGGAGTTTCAGTCGATCAGAAGTTATATAGAGGCATGATTGGAAGCTTATTGTATTTAACCGCAAGCAGACCAGATATATGTTTCAGTGTTGGAATATGTGCGAGGTTTCAAGCTGATCCTAAGGAATCTCATCTTACTGCAGTGAAAAGGGTTATTCGATATGTAAGTGGAACTTCAGAATATGGTGTCTGGTATTCTAAGAATCAAGATTCAGAGTTGATTGGGTACAGTGATTCTGATTGGGCTGGTAATGCTGATGATCGAAAAAGTACTACAGGTGGATGTTTCTTTATTGGAACAAATTTGGTGTCTTGGTATAGCAAGAAACAGAATTCAATCTCTCTATCTACTGCGGAAGCAGAGTATCTTGCAGCAGGGAGCTGTTGTGCACAACTGCTATGGATGAAACAAATGTTGAAGGATTATGGAATTTATCAAGAACCTTTGAAGATTTTATGTGACAATACAAGTGCCATTGATATTTCAAATAATCCAGTTCAACACTCAAGAACCAAACATATTGACATAAGGCATCATTTTATTCGAGATTTGGTGGAAAGAAAATAAGTGGAAGTGGTCTATGTTCCAACACACGAGCAGCTTGCTGATATATTTACAAAGCCACTTGATGCTACCACTTTCGAGAGCCTTCGACAACACTTAGGTGTTTGTCAAATCTGAGGTAACTTTTACCCTTGATTAGTTTTTCGTGTAAATAATTTTGCTTTCTGTTATTTACGTAAAAAATTAGAAAAGAAAAAAAATTATCTGAAGGAAGTAAAAGACTTACCAAAATAGGAGTAGTTAAGTAAGGTGTGTTGGAAGTTAATGAAGGAAGACAAAGTGATGTGACAAGAAGAAAAAGGGATATCATTGCAATTTTTGGGAAATCTAAAAAGGGGACTTCGCGGGAAAAGAGGTAAGTTCATGAAGAGTTGAAAGTTGTTTCAAACTCTAAAATCCCTTTCGCATTCTGTTACCCTTGGCCCGATTTTTCCCCAAAACTCTTGCCAAAAAATCTTATACTCAAAACTCTCCTCTATCTCGGCATTGTTCCAAATAATGTCAAACCCAAATTCTCCGATAAAAGAAGCTTCAGTGCCGAAAATTATGGAAGAAGACCGGAGCTCAGTGAATTCGGAATTGGTAGTGTTTGATGAGCCGAGAAGATATGTTGAATTGGGTGAGTCACAAACTCAAGATCAGAACAAAGTAAATGCTAACCATGAAGAGGATGAGGAGATAGTTGAAGCAGAGCCTGATAAAGCTGAAGAGGAAAAGGAAGTGGAAGAGGCTTCTGTCAAGAAACAGAGTGAAGATTCTGATGCTCAAGAGGAAGCGTCTGGAGGCAAGAAACAGGAAAAACCTAAGGTAACTGGTCCTGACCCTCGACCATTGAAATTCTTGGGTTTTGAAAGTAGAAGTGTGGATGATATTTTTGAGTGGTTACAAGCTAATAGATATTCCGTGGATCTAAGCAAAATCAAGAGTATAAGAAAGGATTTAGAAGTGTTGCATGTCAAAATTAAGGAGATTGTGTCTGGTCACTTTACTGATGTCTGGGATATTGAGCATAAGACTGTGAAGTATCTGAGAGGGATGTACGGTCAGCTGAATGGTAAAGGGAAAGACAAATTTCATGTTTTCTGTCGTATGACTGCTCATAGTTATGTGTAGATAAGAGAAATTAATGAGGAACAAGCTGTTGGGATGAAGACAGTAAGGTATGGAGACAAGCTACAGGTTGGATTTTATGATGAGGAGAATTCAAAGAGGATGGAGAAATTGAGAGAACCAGTGATTATTGAACTGTCTGATGATGATGACAGTGTTCCAACACAGGAGGAAGAATCTGTGTATATGGAGGAAGAATCTGATGCTGATCTGGGGGGTACACAGGGTGAAGAGGTTCAAGAAGAGTTGAATGATGGAGTCCCTGATCAATCTGATGATGAAGGGAATCAGGAGAATGAAGAAGCTGAAGAAGATCTGCAGGATCAAGGTGTTGAGTCAGAAGAAGAACAGGTAGGAAGAGCTGACAGTGTTCCAACACAGGGTGCCCCAGACCTGACATACTCCAGTGACGAGGTCCTGGATGAATTTTTCAAGAAGGCAAAAGGAAAAAGGAAGGCTAGCTCTGCCATGAATACTGAGGCAGCAAAAAGAAGTAAGAAGAGACAGGATAGCAAGCCAAGGAAGGCTCTGCCACCCCCATCTGTCACTCAGGCTTTTTCTGCAGTTTATTTTGACAAGAAGGGAGCTGAGATGGAAGAATTCTTCTCTGAGAAGAAGTTTATTGCTGAGAGACCCTTGGACTTGAAGGCTTATCAGGAGAGTGGGTTCACAACTTTCCTAAAGGCAATGGGGATGATGAAGGCGGCCACAATTCAAAGGCAATTCAATCGACAGGTGGTTCTCGAGGTATATGCTAATCTCATGCCTGGGAATCTAGATATTACTTCTCAGTGGTTCGGTAGAGTATATGTTCGTGGAAAGATTGTAGAACTGTCTGCTACTAGAATCAATATGTTATTTGGGCTGAAAACTCCGGAGATAGGGGGAGTGTTTCTGGACGATTTGGAGATGACAGATGATGAAATTTTGGCTGTGATTTCTGGAGGATATA
The DNA here is from genome assembly GCA_037428765.1 of Rubia yunnanensis. Taxonomy (NCBI): domain Eukaryota; kingdom Viridiplantae; phylum Streptophyta; class Magnoliopsida; order Gentianales; family Rubiaceae; genus Rubia; species Rubia yunnanensis. The sequence goes on from CM075062.1 coordinate 138,349,282, forward strand.
AGAAGCAGTGGCCGGCAGTAGGATATTCGCAAGAATCATGCTTGACCTCCAGATTCTTCGGGCTGTATCAGATAGCTGTTTACTGCTGATTACCATCTAGCAATACTACTGCATTGACCAGGGAAATGGCCAAACTGCTCTACTGTGTTGGAACACAGCAGGAAATCAATCTCGGGTTATTAATTCAGCAACATCTGGTTCGACAGGCCACAGCGCCTAAAGTGAATGATGCAGTAATATATCCATGTCTGATCTCAGCGATAGCCAAAAGTGGAAAAGTGAAGGGGAAGGCCTCAGACGTGATAGTTGACACTGAGTTCCTGCGGCCGAACAAGAAAACTTTCGGACTCAGACATGTGCATGACCTTCCGTGGAAAGCTTCAAGCTCAACCTTCTCATCAGCAGCAGCAGATCAGAAGGCTCGATTGTTGGTTGTCAATGCCAGACTAGGAGCTTTGGGTATCCAAATTGCAGCCTTACAAGCAGAGCAAGCACGGTTGGAAGAAGAAAAATCAAGTCTAGAAGGTTGAGCATGTCAGGGGGAGCTTTAAAGACAATGTTTCATTTTTTATGATTTTGTGATGATGTTTCTTTGGCCTCTGTGTGGTCCCAGGGGGAGTAATTTTGGATCCTGGATATTTGGTTTTCAATTTGGTTGTATAATTTTTGGATTTCTGGCATTCTGGATTTCGGCTTTCACTATTTGAATTTTTCTGGTATTCTGCTCGTTGAATGTAGTTGATTATGTGATTGCAGTTCAAAATATTATGGGTCCACAAAAATGCCAAAGGGGGAGATTGTAAGTCAAGGAATTATTTAATTGACAATTTTGTGTTAAGTATTTGTGAACTACAGACCATGTTGGAACATGGTGTTGGAGCAGAACTGGAGCAGGTTTCACGCCATAGGGTTTAACGGATTCAAGCCGAAACATTGACGTGTTTTAGAATTTATGGTATCTGTATATTTGGCTATATATTGGGCGTGTGAAGCATACTTGGTTTATGGAAAAATCCCTACTTATATGGAGAAGATTTATTCGAATATATGGGAGAGTTTGAGATAAGGTAAATTCCTTTATTTATGGGATTTGGATATGCTTCAACAATCAGATTTGGAATAGGAATATTGTGGAGATAGTCATGGATATTCAGATCTGATTCGTGGATATAAATATGGGACAAACACGGCTGCAAAACTAACGATTTTATAGAGCAAAATCTGCACCCAGATTTTGAGATCTTACGAAACTTGCAAGAGCCAATATACTGTGTTCCAACACTGTCCTGCTACACTAAGTTCAGAATCGTATACCTTAATTCCTCGGGAGGAGGAGATCTTGCGTCGACGGAGTTCGAGGTCAGAGGGAGTCTGATTAAGGCAGATCGGTAGCTAGGGGAGCTAGCAGAGTCCACACGTCATAGTTAGTAAAGATAAGTATTTTGTAAACTGTACTCTGTACTGTATCTTTCTAATTAGTGGATTCATTCTGAACTGGGCCAGGCCCCGCAGATGTAGGTGGTTTACACCGAACTGCGTAACCAAGTTGTGTGTCTTTTACGTTTTACGTTATTTTACACTTGGTTAAACTAAGCATGTTGGAACACACTAGTAAGTACTAGAAAAAGTGGTAAAACCAAATTTCAGTTACCTTTTTTCATAATTTTATTTTTTATAATTTTAAAATAATATATGAATATTTTTTATAAATTAATACTCCGTATTACTTAAGAGTCTCTTGAAAGGCGGTTTTTTCATAAGTCATGGAAAGACCAAGGTTTAAAGTGCAAATTAGAAGAAATGAAGATAAAATTTTCGGGTGGCATGAATTGAGTTATAAACTTTATAACTACTGCATGTTGCATAGTAAATTTTTAGTATTGCAACTAAGATCTTTTACCTTTTATTATTCTAATTAAACCTTTGTCATTATTTAAACTGCAAAATTTATTATGCCAATAAAAAATTATTTATATTGAAAGTACCTCAATATGTTGTTTGTGTATCCACCCTTATTTCAAACCCAAGGTCCCTTCAGAAAAGAAAAAACCATAGCAATAAAAATAATTAATTAGTTCACATAAAAGCAGCATTTTTGTTTTTTTAACCCATATTAATGGGACATGTATTTGGTTCCCCAAACCTGAAACGATGGTAACCATTTACAAAAGTTATTCTTCAAAATACTTTTGAAGATTTTGTACAAAAACTACAATTTGGTTGTCAAAATATCTAAGCAAAAAGGCTACTTAGGGCGTTTTTGGCGATGATTCCATTTTCCATGTCTCCACCCCTCGTGTTAACATGGTTAAATGGCCATATCTCCAAAAAGGCTCTAAGTAGGGCTGTTATGAGTGCTCAAGTGTTGAAGTGCTCGACGTTCGAGAATTCGAATCTCGAGTGCTCAACGGGTCGAGGTCTTGGGGTCGAAGACTTGTATTCCACCCACGTTCGATCTTGTGTCTCTTCGTCTTTGCTGCTGCCACTTGATTCGAGTGCTCACGGTTGGTGCGGTCGAGGCACAAGTCCTTGATGGTTTGTAGACTCGAGGGGTTGATGGTCAAGTGCTTGCTGGCTCAAGGGCTCAAGGGGTCGAGGCTCGATGGCTCGAGGCTCAATGGTTCGAGGGCTCGAGACCTCGAGGTTCAAGGGCTCAAGTGCTTGGCTGCTCTTTAGCTCGAGGGCCCGATGGCTCGATGGCTCGAGTGCTCGAGGGCTGCAGTGCTCGAGAGCTTGAGTGCTCGAGGGATCCAGGGGTCGAGGCCTCCTAGGCTCGAGGGCTCGAGAGCTTGAGTGCTCGAGGTATCAAGGGCTCCAAGACTTGAGTGCTCGAGGACTCTAGGATTCAAGGGCTCAAAGCTCGAGGGCTCGAGGCTCTAGTGGTCGATGGTTTCAACCTGCATTTTCAAATTAAAATCAGCAGTATCCATTCAAAATTCTAATTGCATGTATCTGTTGTTTGTCAAGAGATAGAAGTCCCTTGGTTTTCTGATCAAGATCATGATAATTCAGAACTTTTAGTTCCTTATTCCTTCCTAGTTTACTTAATCTATCAGCAACCATATTTCCTTCTCTTAGAGTGTGTGTAATTATGATGTCCCCAACCCTTTGTTTGATTTCAGATGCTAAATAATACAGTTCCCATGGAGCTTTGGTATGGTCTTTCATTACTTCAAGAATATTGGCACAATCAGTTTTGAGGGAAAAAGCATTTAGGCCCAGATCAGCTGCAAAAATTAGGCTTTCTTATAGACTTAGGAGTTCAGCTTGGAAACTAGTTTTTGCTCTAACTGGTTTATGGCATGCCTTAACAAAAGTTCCATTTTTATTCCTGGCAACTATCCCAATACCGCAGTCTATCCCTTTCTTCCATGATGCATCAAAATTAATTTTGTATTCCAATTTTGGTTTAGACCATGTGATGCATTTAAATTTGGGTACTGTTGACTTTTTCATGGGTGGGATTAGACCAATTTGAACCCAATGATGATCAGTTATCTTTGTACTAACCTCTGCATTGGTATAGAAGATGAGGAACATGTCTCTTATGATGTTCTGGATCATTTTTTCCCTATTTGGTCTAATATTTTCAAAAATGAAACTGTTTCTAGCTTTCCAGATTTACCATCAGATAAGAGAGAGAAAGATGGTGATTAATATGGAGTGTATTTTTGTCTCTCCATTATAAGACCATTAATTATAAGACCAGCATTTTCGTTATCAGTGCGATGAATTTAAGCTGGAGAGAATCGGTTAAAAAAATATTGAATATTGTGTAAGTACATATGTCGGAATATGGTAATCCGTTTGCTTCTCTAATAGTGGCACATCATTTTTTGTGTTAGAATTTAGGAAATGCTAAATAAGTGGATGAAATTGAATTGAAAGAAGAAAAATAAAATGAGTGAATTTAATAATCTTAAACTTGTCATAAATAGAATGTGTCAATATAAAAGAAACATCTCAAATTAGAAAGTGTGCTACTATTAGAGAAACGGAGAGAATATATTTTCTGGTCGGTGTTCACGGGTTTTATCTTCGTTAATTTTACGAATTACGTCCCATGCATTTTTTATTTTATTTTTTGAAACAAATGTTCGTACTCCCTCTAATTAAATAAATTCACGGTGCCCCACACAAATGGGGTAAGGCTCCCCTGTGTCTCACACAAAGGTGGGGTGAGACTCCCACACAACTCACACGAAATGAGGTTCCTACACCTAACACGGTGTAATTGGAAACTGAACCCCAGAAACTTACTCCAAACCGAAATCGAACCTGGGGTGTTCCTAGGGCGGGCATGAGCCCTGGCCATGCATTCAATATGCATGCTTGCCACAACAATTAGAAGGGAGGGATGGAGACAGGAATTTTTTTCGACGAGCTAGTTAATTAATTTGTAATAAAATAATCTTCAATAAAACATAAGATAATACTCAGACTTGAAATTAACATGAATAACAATAATTATCTTCTTAAATTATTATTTTTTTCACAAACGTTTCTTTATTCTGATGGCGGTGAAGGATAGCTTTCAAAAATTAATACTATCCGTCCCTAGCAAAAGGGGTCACAAATTCTCAAAATTTATAACACGTTGATTATTTTTTAAAAAATAAAGATATTGTACAAAATTACATTATATACACATGTTTACATGAATGCAAGGTTTTATATGCAATTATATAAAATCTTGCATTCAATGCATACACGACACGTGGGGGAAGGTGATGTATTATATCTTCTTTTTTTGTTTGAAATAAAACGTTGCTTTCATTCATTGAATAGGTGTTGTACAAAGTGTGGGATATGCTCCCATGTAGAGATGAGCTCTACAATATTTTTAGTGTGTTGAGCTAAAGAGTATGCTACAGTGTCAAACTGTCGTCTAACCCAGATTGGTTCTGGGTGCATATGACTCTTTGCTAGGTGAACTATATCATCAATGATGAGGCCGAAGTCCGACAAATCTTCAGTATGGTTCTTGACTGCCCTTATGACAACCTGTGCATCACCTTGAATGCGGCTGATCCGAATGCCTTTTTGTAGAGTTGTATGCATACCGGCTCTTAGAGACATAGCTTCTGCTTGTTTAACTGTATGCACTATTGGAAGTTGCTGCGATTCTCCATAAATCCAGGTTCCAACTGGGTCACATATGTACCATCCAAGCCATGTTCTGTTTTGGGATGAGGCTACATCAAAATGAAAAGTGTTTCCATCAGTTAACGGTTGGTTGCTTTGGCCCCAAGTCTCCTTGTTGGACTTCCCGGTGCTCAATGTCCTTTGTAGATCGGAAAGCAGTTTTGTGGTATATGTGACACAATGTTGGGGTTGAAGGCTATGACTCTCTCCATGAAGAAGCTTGTTTCTGTGGTGCCAAAGATGTGATAGCAGTGTTGCAACCATTGCCATATCCATAGGATTTGACTCCAGTAAGCTTGCTCTTTGTTGTTGGAAGTGGAAAATCTTCTCATGCAGCCCAGTTGCAAACCATATTTGGTGTGCTACTGGGCAGTGGAAAAATATATGTTCAATGGAGATATCAGCCATAGAGCAACTTAGGCAGCAAGTTTCAGCTGGCATGTGCGTTTGAAGCAGATTGCTTGCCGACGGCAAATGATTCTTACATAGTCTCCATAGGAAGTGTTTTACTTTTGGCTGAGCCGATAAATTCCATATCTTCTTCCAGTGTGGAGAGGGACCTGAGCTGCTTGACGCCATGTTACCTGCAATTTCAAGAGTTGACGAGATAATTTCTAGATTATAACCAAATTTGGCCGTGTATTTACCGTCAACTGTAGGGTGCCATATCCATCGATCCTTGGCTTGAACACTCATGTTTCTTGGTAAAGATAGAATAAGATTTGACTCCTCCTGATTGAAAATGCTTCTAATAACTTCTTCATTCCAGGCAATCCCGTTGTCAGTCATAAGATGGGAGACTTTTCGATCTGCCGGAAATTCATCTAGCAAAGATGTGGGTCTTTGGTTTCCTATTCTTGGGAGCTATAGACCGTTTGTTATGCTTGTATTTTTTCCAGTTCCAATTCGCTTCCGAATTCCTTTTGACAATAGTTGTCTCCCTTCCATAATGGATCTCCACGCATACGATGGGTCCCACCCTAACTTTGCTTCCAAAAAGTTTCCCGATGGATAGTACTTGGCCTTTAGAAGTTTTGCAACATGAGAGTTTGGTTTGGCCAGTAGACGCCACGCTTGTTTTGCTAACAGTGCCATGTTAAAAATCTTCAATTCTTTGAATCCTAATCCTCTCATGCTCTTGGGAGAACACAACTTTGTCCATGTGGCCCAGTGAATCTTCTTCTTCTGTGTTGTGCTTCCCCACCAGTATCTACTGTATAATCTGTAAATATTTTCAATAAGCGTGTCAAGTAGCTTAAAGCATGACATGGTATAGGTGGGTATAGCCTGTAGGACAGATTTTATGAGTACTTCCTTTCTGCCCTTGGATAATTTTTTATGTTCCCAGCTGCCAATTTTTGTCCAGATTCTGTCTGTTATTCCCTCAAGTGCACTTTCTTTTGCTCTTCCAAACACGATGGGGAGTCCCAAGTATTTTTCATGGTTGATTGCTTCTGTCATTTGGAGTGTGTTTAAGATGTGGGCTTTTATATGGCTCCTAGTGTTTGGGCTGAACATGATTGAGGACTTGTTTAGATTAATTTTTTGTCCCGAAGCCTCCTCATACGATTGCAGAATGTCTCTTAGTGTCACTGCCTCATGATTTGTTGCCTCCCCCAAGAATTAGTGTATCATCCGTAAACAGGAGATGTGATAGCACTGGTGCATTCCTAGCAATCTTTAAACCATGCAGCCTCCGCTCCCTTACTCCCACCATAATCATTTGGGTCATCACCTCACTACAAATAATGAATAAATATGGAGAAAGTGGGTCTCCCTGTCTCGGTCCTCTAGTGGGTGTAATGTTTCCGAAACACTTTCCATTTAGCATGAAGGAGAAATTGACTGTTGAGATGCATCTTCCAATCAAGCTTATAAAAACTTGGTCAAAACCCAGTTTGTGTAATACCCTCAGGAGGAAGTTCCATTCAATTCGATCGAATGCCTTGCTCATATCTAGTTTGATTGACATATGTCCCTTCTGTCCTGTGGTTCGCCTCTTAATATGATGGTGTGCTTCATGGGCTATAATGATATTATCCGAGATCAGTCTGTCTTGTACAAAGGCGCTTTGGTGACTTGAAATCACTTTATCGACCACTTTTAACCTGTTAGCTATGCATTTTGAAATTATTCGGTATATCACATTGCATAAGCTGATTGGCCGGAACTGGGAGATATCTTTTGGTTGTTTCACCTTTGGAATGAGTATTATATTTGTGCTATTTAGCGAGCTCATAGATTTTCCATCATTCAGATATTTCAGTGCCTCTTGGGTGACCTTTGGTCTAACGATGTCCCAGTATTGTTGGAAGAAAGATGGTGGCATACCATCAGGACCTGGAGATTTGTTTGGGGTCATACTCATCAATGCTGCATGTACTTCTGCTGTAGTATATGGCCTTGTTAGCTTATTATTCATTGTCGACGATACTTTTGGGGAGATTAAATCTGCCAAGCGGCCGATTATTAACGGAGACGGATGAGAGCTTTCGAATAGTATCCGAAAGTGTTCTGAGATAATAGCTTCCATATCCTTTTCATCAGTGCACCATTGACCATGCTGGTTCATCAACCCATGAATGGTGTTTTTTCTTTTCCGTTTTGTTGCAAAAGAATGGAAGAAACCTGTATTTTTGTCTGCTTTCTCTAACCAATGTTGCTTTTCTCGTTGTTTCCATCGTGCTTCCTCCATATCCATGTGTTTTTCTAACTCGTGCTTCAGAGCAGCCATTTATATCTTAACATCAGTAGTGATAACCCCTTTTTGAAGTCTTTCTAGTTTGGCCGCGATTTGATCTTTCTTTTTGTGTTGATTATGGAATTCTGACTTTGCCCATGCTACCAAACCCGATGAACATTCTTCAATTGCTGAAGGTAAGTCCGGAGCTATCACATTCCAATATTCTGCTACTTTGTCCTTGCATTGCGGGGATTGGATCCAGTAATTCTCAAAACGAAAGGGTCTCTGCCGCAGTGAGCTTATTGGACCTCTCGATGTGTTTATAAGGTGCAGTAGTATTGGAGAATGGTCTGATTTGTGACTAGACAAGTGTATGAGCTTCGATGTAGGGAAAGCATTCATCCAGATAGGGTTTGCTACAGCTCTGTCTAGCCTAGCTTTAACTGTGTGGGGGACTTTCTAGTTTCTGAACCACGTGTACTTGTAACCCTCGTATCCCAGGTCTATCAAATTGCACATGTTTAAGGCTAATCGGAAATCATCAATTTGGTTCGGAGGTCTCGTGTTAATACTCTGGAATTCATGTTGGTGTAGGACTTCATTAAAGTCCCCTATACACATCCAAGGTTTGGGCCATTACACATAGTGGGAAAATTTCTCCAGAATTTATGGTGCTTATATGCTGCTGGTTCCCTATAAATGCCTGTACAACACCAGAGTAAACTGGATCGCGGTTCCTAGATGGTGAAGTCAATATGGATAAAAGAATAACTCAAAACCGAAACATCCAAATCTTTATTCCAAAACAGAGCTAGATCCCCCGAGTTACCATGGGAGTCGATAAAAACTCCATGAAAATCTAGGGAGTCTCTTAAGCCTACTAACTTATCATAAGAACACTTTGTTTCCGACAGAAAAATTAAAGATGGAGAAAACTTGCGTAGGAGTTCTTTGAGATGTCTAACCGCTCGAGGGTGTGATAGCCCCCGGCAGTTCCAACTTAGCAGACTCATTTGCATCGACGGGATTGGGATTTTCCAGTCGCCGCTGCTGGTCCAAATGCGGGTGAGCCCACATTAAAAGTTATTCCTGGTGGTAGAATGAAAGGCGTCTCCAATACTGTTTTTTGTTTTTTTGGATACTGAAAGTCCTCTCCCGGCATCTGGTCCTCTGCACAAGCTGATTTCCTCTTGAAGATTGTAAGTTGGGCATGAGTTGGTGAGTATTGGGTTTCACCCTCTTGTTGAATGAGATTAAAAATGTTGGGCTTCAATCTTTCTTCTGTAGATTTTTAAAAAAATTGAACATCTTCCACTAACCCATCCAATCCGTGGCTTGTGGCAATAACTCCCAGGTCCCCAAAGAGTAGAGAATTTTTCTCCTTTGACTTTTATTTTTCTTCTGCAATTTTGGGCCTCACACCCATCTCCTCTATTTCCGCCATGAATTTTGAGTTTTCCTCCACTAATTGTTCTTCTTCTCCAGCAATTTCTTGAACTCTTCCAGTAGGCTGATCAGACTCATCACTTAGCGCCAGACCTTGCACTGGTTTGTAAAAAATGGCCCACCTCTGGTCGTCTTTCCAATTTGTCCAGTGGCTCAATCCACTCTCGACGGCCTCGATCTAAGGACTCAGGTTCAGCGCCGCCGACAAAAAGTCCCACCGCGGCTGCCGGACGACGGACCTAAGGTCTCGCCATCATTCCCAGATCCGGTAGTTTTATAGAGGATTGGGGCAGAGAGGCTTGAGGCTCCATATTTTTGGACCGCCGATCGTGGTTTTTGGCCAGGGACTATATGCTTTGGGATATTTTTCGATGCTGCCAATCTGTTGTCTGCAATCATCGGTTCCTTTCCGGGCCTATGGGGATTTCCAGCGATGCCAACCTGTGTCTTGTGAGCGGGAATTTGTTGTATCCGGTCCAGGGTTGCTGGAGGGTGCACAGCTTTAGCTTCCTCATCCGATGGTATCTCCATAATGATAGGTACCTTCTCAAAACCTGGCGGTGGGAAATTGCTGTATCTTTTCTTCATGTCTGTCTCTGTTGTGGCTGAGGTTGGTTTTGCTGGTATATCCCTCAGAGAATGTATTGGGTGGGACAATAACTCTCTGATGAGACCAGCATCAAGATTTGCCAATTTTTCGGCCTGTTCCTAATCCTAAATACCTAGAGCTTCTGCCCAAAACTTCGTTGCACTACTTTCAGACAGAAAAGTAGGGTCTGCTTCATTTTCCTGCGTTGGAAGAAACTGTTTTCCTAAGTGCAGTTTATGAGGAATTGAAGAAGGGGTAGTAATCACCAACTGTCCATTTTTATTGACAGCAAATGAGCCTACGCAATCCACGCCTTTGACCCTTAATGGAATATAACTATCGCTAGTTTGAGGTGTCAATGTAGAGGAGCCGTTGGGGTGATTAATGGGGGTAGTAAATGTCGCTGATTTGTCGGCTGGGCGAATTGACTGCTCTGGTGCTCTGTCGGTTGGATTTTTAGCCTGATTTTTGGCTTCGTCTCCTGGTGCAATATTGAGATTTATGTGTTCATGATCTGGGATTGTACTTTGGTAGATGACCTTGGCCTGTTCTTCCTGCGCTTCCTGTCTGCGTCTTTGGTGCATCACTCCAGGCCCTGGCATCGGGAATGGATGATCGTCTTCATATCTTAGCCATCGCCCATACCCCATTGGCATTAGTGAATCTCTTTGTGGAGTTATTTTCAGCAGACAATCTGTTTTTGGGTGATCCAGGCATCCGCACAACTGACAGAATGCTGGGAGACATTCATATTGAAAGTAAAAAAGGTAGTCAGTACCTTTGAACTCCACTGTTATTACTCTTGGAAAAGGCTTGAACACATTTAGTTTTGTTCTCAATTTTAGAGTCCTTCCCTTGCATGATCCAAACTTATTTTTGGCGACCTTCACAAAATTGCCTAGATAATCACCGATTAAGCCTGCCATGTCGGCGGTCATAAGAACTGGTGGAACGTCATGGACGTGAACCCAGAAGGGGTTCTCAGCGAATGAGAGGTGGCGGAGAGGCTCATCTCCATCAGTCTCTGCTAGAGCTACAAGACCGTACTCAAATGACCAGGGCGAGTTATCTATCACCTTTGCTCAATCCTATTGCTGTTCAAATTCAAAGAAAGCTAAATTTTCACCCATTTGATGGCCTTCAAACTTACCTTTGCACCACTTCCATGCCCTAGTCATGGTGGATATCATGAAATCCACATGCTTGGATTTGGGGCTAAGAATTTTTGCTCCCAAAAGGTATGTTTTGCATATTTACTGAGTGCATTAAGTCAAGGACGATTAGTTTGTTGGAGGTTTCATCAGCTAAGTTTATTTTTGCATATTGGGCAATCAATTCATCACCCATGGCTAAGGCTGCGAGGAGATCGGTATTGTTGAGTAAAAGAATCGGGAAATTGTGGTTATGGTGGATGAATCTTGTGAGGGCTGGAGGGTGTTGAACCTGGCAATATATAGGAGTTATTATTGATTTTTTGAAATCGTTGATTGCTGCAATCAAGCGATCTGATTGTGATTGTATGAATCCTATGAGTAAATCACTCATTTTGAATTTCAAATTTCGAATTACAGATGGTAACACAAGCTGCATGAGCTTGAGAAAGAAGATCCTCAGGATCTAGATAAACTAGGGAAAATATCCTAGAGACAGAATAAGCCAAGAGAGAAGGCAGAGCATTTTCCCCTCATACACAGGGGGTATTATAATACTTAGCCGATGTATTATATCTTTAATGATTAAATAATGGTGTTTCAGTAATTGATTTACCGTGAGAGAACAGGTGAGATTCATGTTCCAATGTTCCAATGTTTATTTTCTGAACATTTAGGTATGAACTTCCATACTTCAATTAGAATACATGTGATATGTGTACAGGTGTTTTAAATAGTCATGATTGTATATTTTCTCGTACAAAAATATGATGGATCGGATATGTTGTGTGGAATGGAGAAAGAACAGAATATATGAATGAAAATAACAAGACACAAGATTTACGTGGTTCACCAATTTGGCTACATCCACGGGAGACGAATTCACTAATTTTGTGCGGAACAGAATTAGAGTTGGTTTACATAGAGAAGAGAGACACTTTATATGCTGTCTCCACTAAACCCTAACAAACTGGGCCAAAACACAATTCGGCCCAAATCAACAGCAGTCCAATAACGAGACAAGCTATACCGTCCAATAAAGAGACAGCGAGACCCCGTTTGTTTCACGGGGGCGACTGCCACCCCCCCCGGACCCCCAGGCCAGGTTCGCAGAAGCGGCTATTACAGTATTCAAGGCATACCAACAAATCTCCACCTTGACTTGAATCCTCAAAGTAGAAAACTCCAGATGCACCATTACAGTGCCAGATGAGTAGACTTCGCCCTCCACTCCCGGGACTGCCCATAGAGCACCTAATCAGCTCTGATGTTCAGCAAGTCCAAACAATGTTGAAACTTGCTATGTGGAACAGATTTGGTGAACATATCAGCGGGGTTATCTGCAGTTCCCACTTTCTTCACCCTGATTCTCCTCTCACTCCTCAAGAAATGATATCTGACATCAATATGCTTGGTCCTCTCATGATGGACCTGATCCTTGGCTAGGCAGATTGCACTCAAGCTGTCACAGTACACAGTAGCCTGATCATGATGTAGACCAAGATCACTAACTAGCCCTTTCATCCATATTCCCTCCTTTGCAGCCTCTGTCAGAGCCATGTACTCTGCTTCCGTAGTAAACAATGTCACTGTAGGTTGCAAAGTCGCCTTCCAGCTAACCACAGAACCTCCCAAAGTGAATACATAACCAATCATCGATCTCCTCGTGTCAACATCACCAGCATAATCAGAATCAGAGTAGCCTGTAACTAAGCACTCCGTATCACCTCAATAAATGAGACCCACATCAGACGTACCTCTAAGATACCTGAAGATCCTCTTCACAGCTTGCCAATGTTCCTTTCCCGGTTGCCCCATGAACCTGCTCACAACACTGACTGCCTGTGCTAAATCTGGCCTCGTGCAAACCATAGCATACATCAAGCTCCCCACCGCGCTGGCATAAGGAACCCGAGACATATACTCCTTCTCCTCGTCTGACTGAGGAGCAAACATAGTGGTGAGATGAATATTTGCAGCACTAGGAGTGTCTATAGACTTGGCTGTAGACATGCCAAACCTAGCCAACACTTTCTGAATGTAGCCTTTCTATGACAAGAAAAGCTTCCGCTGACTTCGATCCCTAAGAATCTCCATTCCTAGTATCTTCCGAGCTGCACCTAGATCCTACATCTCAAACTCAGCACTAAGAAGTCCTTTCAACTTCTGAACCTTGTGCTTACTCTTTGCGGCTACCAGCATGTCATCTACATAAAGCACCAGATAGATGAATGACCCATCTCTCAACCTGCTGTAGTAGACACAACAGTCATAAGCACACCTCGTATATCCCAGCTGAAGCATGTAACTGTCAAACTTCTTGTACCACTGCCTCGGAGACTGCTTAAGTCCATACAAAGACTTCTTCAACTTGCAAACATACTTTTCCTTGCCATGAACCTGGAAACCATCTGGCTGAGTCATGTACAACTCTTCCTCCAACTATCCATGTAGAAAAGCGGTCTTCACATCAAGTTGCTCGAGCTCCAAATCCTGATGTGTCACCAAGGCTAGCAACACTCTGATGGAAGTGTGTCTGACCACTGGTGAGAAAATCTCATTATAGTCTACCCCCTCCCTTTGACTGAAACCTCTTGCAACAACTCTTGCCTTGTACTTGACTCCCTCTGCAGGTGATATTCCTTCCTTCTTCTTGAAAACCCATTTGCAACTGATTACCTTTCTCCCTTGAGGCTGTTTGACCAATTCCCATGTCTGATTCTTCTGAAGAGACTCCATCTCATCTCCCATTGCAGCAAGCCATTTATCAGCATCAGTACATGAAGTAGCCTCTCTGAAGGTTGATGGCTCTTGAGTATCCACTTCCTCGGCAACTGACAGTGCATAACCCACCATATCCTCAAACCCATATCTCTTTGGCGCCCCAACTCCAACCCTCCTGGGTCGGTCCTGAGCTAAACTGCGGACTGTAGCTCCTGATGGTTGAGGATCTGGTGGTGGAGATTCTGGTATCTCATATTCAGTCTGTGGCTCTTGATCCACCTCAAATTGTTCCAATCTATTTTCACCTTGAGTGACTTCAAGCTCCACCTGTTTATCAACTCCACTATTTTCTGGCACAACTGTGGGCTTCACCATAGATCTAAGCAAAGAATTTTCATCAAAGACAACGTCCCTGCTCAGAATAACCCTCTTCTCATATGGAGACCATATCCTGGAGCCTTTAACTCCATCTCCATAACCCACAAAGACACCCTTCTTGGCTCGGGGCTCTAACTTACCATCACTAACATGATAATAAGATGTACAACCAAAAACTTTTAACTTGGAGTAATCAACAACTTTACCTGACCACAACTCCATTGGTATTTTGCACTCTATACCCGTGTGAGGCCCGCGGTTGATTAGGTAACAAGCTGTACTCACTGCCTCTGCCCAGAATCTCGTTTCTAAACTAGCATTAGAGAGCATGCACCTTGCTCTCGCCAACAATGTCTGATTCATCCGCTCAGCTACGCCATTCTGCTGTGGCATATTCCTGACTGTATGATGACGAGCAATCCCTTCATCCCTACAAAACTGATCAAACTCAGACGAGCAGAATTCCAGCCCATTATCAGTTCGAAGCCTCTTGATCTTCTTCCCGGTCTGATTCTCCACCAAAGATTTCCACTCCTTGAACTTCGAGAAAGCTTCACTCTTATGTTTCATCATGATAACCCAAGTCATCCTTGAGTAATCATCAATCAGAGAAACAAAGTACCTGTGACCTCCCAGTGACTCAACTCGGGAAGGTCCCCAACAATCAAAATGGATGTAATCCAATGTGCCCTTTGTTCTATGAATCACCTTAGGAAACTTGCTGCGGTGATGCTTCCCAAAAATGCAATGCTCACAGAAGTCCAAGCTCTTGACCTTGTGGCCACCAAGAAGATCATATTTCGACAGAATCTGTATCCCTCTTTCACCCATGTGACCAAGCCTCATATGCCATAACTTAGTCATATCATCCTAGTGAACCTCCGAAGATGCAACATTAACAGAATCCATAACCGTGGAACCTTGTAGAAAATACAAAGTACCATGCAGAACACCTTTCAGAACCAGCCTAGAACCTTTGCAGACACACAGAACTCCATCACTCCCTGAGTAGACGAAACCCTTTCTATCCAACGTAGGAAGAGAAATCAGATTCTTTGTCATTGATGGAACATGCCTGACATCGTTCAAAGTACAGAAACTACCATCATGCGTCCTGATTTTGATTGAACCAATCCCAACTACCTTGCACGCAACACCATTTGCCGTAGTAATGATGCCCTCAGCTTGTTCATAAGTTGAGAAATAATCTCTCCTTGGGCATATATGGTAGGATGCCCCAGAATCAAGAAACCACGCATTAGAATGATTATTTTGCCCAGTAACAGCTAGAGCAAAATCATCTTCAGAACTGAAATCCCCTTTAGCCACAGCAGCAGTACCAGATGTACTCCCAGATTTACTAGCCTTCTTCGGACACTCCTTTTTCCAATGCCCCTTCTCCTTACAGTAGTTACAAACATCATTGACCTTGGGACCCTTTGAAGATGACTTCTTGCCCTTCTTCTTATTGCCGGTTTCCTTGCCTTTTGTGTTTCCGTCACTAGCAAACAAGCCAGTGGCCTGACTTTCTGTACCTGTACTGTTTGCCTTATGTCGCAACTCTCTACTATGGAGAGAGGATCTTACTTCCTCCAGAGACACAGAATCTTTACCAACAATAAATGACTGAACAAAATTCTCATACGAAAGTGGTAAAGAAACTAGCAAAATCAAAGCAGCATCTTCATCTTCAATTTTCACATCTATATTTCGCAATTCTAATAACAAAGTATTCAATTGCTCTAGATGGTCTCTGAGTTGCGCACCTTCCTGCATTCGGAGACCGAAGAGGCGTTTCAGAAGCAACTTGTTCGTTAGAGATTTCGTCATATACAAACTCTCCAACTTCAGCCACAGTTGTGCAGTAGTCTCCTGATCTGAGACCTCAGTGATGATTTCGTCCGCGAGACACAGCATAATCGTCGAGTGTGCCTTTTCTTCCAGACTCACAACATCGCCAGAACTGCTCGCGAAATCCTTCGTCAGCGGAGTCCAAAAACCTTGCTGTTTCAGCAAAGCTCGCATCTTGATCTGCCATAAACTGAAACTGTTTCTCCCAGTAAACTTGTCGATCTTCACGTTCAACCCAGACATCTTTCTCCCCGATCAGCCCCGATCTGATGAGCCCAGAATCCGATATACCCACTACGGATATCGCTGAAAAAAGAAACCGCTCTGATACCAGTTTGTTGTGCAGAATGGAGAAAGAACAGAATATATGAACGAAAATAACAAGACACAAGATTTACGTGGTTCACCAATTTGGCTACTTCCACGGGAGACGAATTCACTAATTTTGTGCGGAACAGAATTAGAGTTGGTTTACAGAGAGAAGAGAGACACTTTATATGCTGTCTCCACTAAACCCTAACAAACTGGGCCAAAACACAATTCGGCTCAAATCAACAGCAGTCCAATAAAGAGACAAGCTATACCGTCCAATAAAGAGACAGCGAGACCCCGTTTGTTTCCCGGGGGCGACTGCCGCCCCCCCCCCCGGACCCCCAGGCCAGGTTCGCAGAAGCAGCTATTACAGTATTCAAGGCATACCAACAGGATATTCATTGGTAGAGTCGCAACTTTTCCCTTTTGTTTTTATGTTGTTTTAGTGTTAATTTGAAAAGTGTTAGCATTGAATTTTGTTTTTGTGTGATTGGCGTAACTCTCTAACATTACGAAGGTGCGCCCAAATAAAAGTGGGACGCTATTTTCCGATAGTGTAAAATCAGGTTAATGGAATTGAATCGAATTTATCACATAAGATTATTTGTATCTTTCAATTTGTAACTATTTAAAATTTTATCTTTAACATTTACATGTAAATGAGTTTATCTCATACCTTATTGTAAAAGTCATTAAAATTGTAAAAAGAAAATTAATCAATTTAATGAACATATGAAATACTGAATTCCAAACATTCCGTATGTGAATTTTTTTAAATGGCAATGAATAAATAATGCGGTGTCATATTGGGTGACATGACTTGGTCTTGGTCAACAAAATAAGAGAGCTACTTGGTCAATGTTTAATTAGCAGAGGAAGAAAGTTACTACTTTAGTTTGTATGTTTTCTCATGTACATGAAACACTCTCGGTTAAACTCTCTATTAAAATAAAATAAAGCATGTTGGGAACTGGGTAATGATATATAACTAAATTATATCAGGCAAAGTCTTGGGAAAGACGGTATTTTCATAATCTTATGGAAAAACGTGGTATAATTAGAATAATAAAAGGTAAAATATCTTACTTACAATATTAAAATTTTAGTGTGCAATATGTAGTAGTTATAAAATTTGTAACCTGGTTCATGCAATGCGAGAATTTCATCTTCATTTCTTATAATTTATACTTTAAACCTTGGTCTTTCCATAATTTATGAAAAGACCGTCTTTCAAGTGACAGACTCATTATATTAAATATTATCTAATTAATATTAATTATAATTAACTGAACAGAATTAAATTAAATTTGATTAAATATACATTTAAGTTTTAAAAACCAAGCCTAAATCTAACTTCCAACTCCTATTAAGTATGTTTGATTATGTATGTTTAAATACACAATAATCTACCAATAAAAATTGAATTTGTAATTTGCTTAACCTTTCGGTATTTTAAAAATGGCCTTTAAATACACTCTCTGTTTTGTTATTTATGACATATTTACTATAAATGAATGCTTTCTTTTGTTTGGTACTCTTTCTATTTTTGGCAAGATTCCTTCAATTTTATCCATTCATCATATTTTTTACTTTATATATTTAATTTCATCCACTCATTTTCTTCACATAAATCTGAATAGCTAAAACTATAATGAAATAAATAGAAAAACTGAGTACTACAAATATTAGGAACCACCCCGCGTCACGGGGAAGAATGGCTTCAAACATGAAGCATATGCTACGTAATTATTTAACAGAGTCAAAGTTGAATGCTAGATCCGGTCCGTCCTATTAAGAAGAAAGGTCGGCTACTCCCTTCCCATATAATTCTGTATAAATTAACTTTCGTCAGTTAACTTAAAAAAAATTTATTGATATCTATAATTACGTGTAAATACATGTTATAAAAAGTTGATATTGTAAAAATTCATGTCATTATGAATCTAACAAGATCAAATATGACAATATCCTAACTTATTTATCAATTCAAATTTTAGGTTAAACCTAAGCAATTTTGACTAAATGAATAGTTAAATTGCAAAAATGGTTGGGACAGAGGGAATATAAAAGTTTTGTGAAACCCGCGTATTGACCCATATGGGTCAATATATATATATATATATATATATATATATATATATATATATATATATATTGAAACACACGAATTTTACTTATATGGGTTGATATATGAATGCATGGGTTAAAACTTGTGGATATACCCATCTTCAACCTATGAGTGAAATAATTTTTGACCTGCGAATTCAACCCGACTCGTTTGATCTGGCCTATCTTTTAACCCGTCATAGAATGGGTCAAAATGAGTCATTAGGGATGGCAATAGGGGTGCGAATTATGGTACCCTTATGCCCATGCCCACCTAAAGTTTTCATACGCATACCCAACCCATTACCCATGGTGAGTACAACATTAAAATTCACCTCGCCCCATCAAGTATTATCTAAAATCCACCACTGTCCCATTACCCACTTGGGTCTTTATACCCATTTCAAATCCATTTTACTCACCTCATTGATGTGTCTGGGACGACCGAATAATCAACGGGCTTAAGGTCCTCGAAATGACCTGCAATAAAACTGTCCCTGGGGGTCTCAGGGGTCAGTCCTCCGATGCTTAAGTCAGTCAAAGAGTATGTATGCGGTCAAGGCATAATGAATACATAAAATGAATATGTACCTGGTATTTATATTGTCTGTTCTAAATAACAATATCCTTAATTATAGTCATTGATTTCCCATAAATTCAATGAACATTATGGCACTTAATAATACCTTTATTGGGCCGCTATCAATACGAATCAATATACCTTTCGGGCCTAACCTCTATCATGAGTCCCCAGAAAACTAGATTCTTCTTCAAGACACATTTTCAATTCGAGAGCCATTCTTACTTCGATGGCATGAGGATACCCACATAAATGCGCTCGAGGCCCCATTATTCCTCAGTGGTTTGAGGATGTTTACCTAAACGTGTTCATGACCTTATGTTCTTCCACTGTCTCGAGGACGTGGAGGGTCAATGTGAGTCCTATTACCTAGGGTTCCAGGTCTCGAGGGAGAAAATTCAGTTTTCTTATTCTTAATTCTTTTACCAGAATACCAAAATGTGCGTGCGTGTCTATCAACCGCATGTGTCACTGCTCCCAAAGAGTCGTGCAGAAAAAAGGTGAAAAGTTAGTCACGTCTTTTCATGACTTTTTAGTTTTTTTGAGCAATTATTATTGTGTCGTCGTTTCAGATTTAATAAATGCTCTTCATTTCTTCATCTCCCATCTTCATTTGTTTGCAGGAAGCGTAACAAGAGAGATTTGTATTTTAGAGTCACCCCTTCTTTTTCATTCCTATCAGCAACCTCGTCCTCATCCTCTTTCTTCCAAAATCAGTAAGTCTTCACATTCTCCTTCTATTATTCTCTTTCTTTCTTCAAAATAATGACCACTTCCGACAAGGGTTCCACTGAGAAGGGGTTTTCTGGCAAAGTTAGGATAAATGAGGAACAAATTGATTCACTCGAGAGAGTAAGTATCCATTCCGAGTTTAGCCAATCTGATGGGTCGCATTGTGTATCCAACTTAGAAGAAGATACTCTTGGTCACACTAGCCCCAACCCTGAGATTTTTCCTATCACGGATATGCCTTCCTATGGATATACTGAGAACTGGCCCCTAACAATGGGTGAGCCCTACTGTAGACTATTCCCCACTAGTGGTAAGGTCAGCTTCTTCCCTCCACCAGACTTAACCCTTGAGGTCCAGGGGGAAGGAGATGTGTCTCCTCAAGGAGAGAAGGTACCCCTCGAGAGGATGGAGGTACCTCAAAAGATCTAAGAGGTATCTTAGGGGGATAAAACATCTCAGAAGAAAAAGAAGGTATCTCGAGGGGGGGGAATTAGGATTTCTGTCAACAAGCCCCCATCCTCGAAGGTCGGAAAGGCCAACTCGTAGCTCCTGGCTTCGATTCCCCTTGGTCAACTAATATCTCCAGATGTAGATTTCCAGTTTTTTCAGGAAGAAGATACCCCAGATAGCGTACCCGATGGGAGATTATCTATTTTCCTTAGGCATTTACGTTGCGGGCTCTATTTCCCTTTTCCACCTCTCTTCTCTAAACTTCTCTGAGAGTTCCAAGTGAGCCCTGCACTAGTCCATCCTAATGTCTTGGTAATTATTATGATGTTTTTATTGAGATGCCACAAGTTCAGTATCACGTCAAGGTATAAGTTGCTTCGTTCACTGTATTACGTATCTTATAGCGGTAAGTACTCTGAGAGGATTATCACTTTCACTGTCTGAGAGGTGCATCATAAACTTTTCGCCGCTCCTTCCCACTAGGGTAAGTGGCAGAATTGAAGAAAAGAAATCCCCTTTGACTGCCGAAGGTATCGGGGTTCCCCGGTGGAACTCGAATGTGCAAGTCGAGTTCCCTAAGCCAGGGGAATATACAAGTCGCGAAACCCTAGCAGGGGATAGGCAATGCCTTTTATCCACCTCCTTTGATTATGGCATTTTATCTAATCCCAATAAGATATTAGTGGCTTTGTCTAGTCGCCTGTGATTTACGAGAAGTATGTGTATAAAAAACACTTGAAGAGTGGAAAGAAGTAGAAAAGAGGATTTGAGACCCTTCCTGAGATACCCGGTAGTGGTTTTAGGCCCTCGGATGTCTCCAAAGTTTTTTTAATAGAACTCTGTTATTTCTTTCTTTATTTTCCTTTTCTCTTCTTTTACGGATCTCCTTTTTGTGTCTTTTCTCAGTGAGTCTCGGTGTAGCTTTGGGTTCTAAGAAAAATGACTCAAAGAAGAGTGACTCTAAGGGGACCCCTGCCCCCTCGAATTAGACTTCTACTCCTCCAATGGGTGGTGGAAGAACTAATAAAAACAAGAGGGATGGTCCAATGTTCACGTCCAGTAATCTGTGCCAAAGGATGGAAGTTGGAGGTGGGGGACCTTCCCATGTCTCCCAGCAATCACAGTTGTCCTCCTCGAACATTGTGGTGATCGCGCAGAGTGTTTTGACTCTAAATGAGCAGGTTTTGGCGACTATGACCGCTGATCCCCAAGTTAGCTTCTTGCAAAGTTGTTAGTATATATTTTTAATGATTTGTAAGCATTTATCTAATTAACTCAGTGGTTATTTTTTAACCATCTTCCACAGCTAAACAAAAAGATGTTGAGATTATCAAGCCTAGGAGGTCTCTCAAGGTCGAGAAGAAGAAAATGGAGTCGTTCGACACCAGGAAGCAGAAGTTCACACTCGAGAAGGAGGCATTCAGAAGAGGGTTACAGCAGCCGAGAACCCTGCTAACCAAGTTCATTTACCCGAAGCATTCAAAGAGAAACTGCTAAACAATCCTGAACTGTTCAAATTATTTTTGGACCTCCTCGAGGTAGCAAAAGAACTTGGTTGCAGAAATTTGGCTGAGGAAATGCTGAAGCCCCAACTATCCTCTTCTCTATCTGATAATGATGCTTAAATGGTGGAAGAGCTTATCAAACCTGAGCTCGTGCCTCTTTTGGACACAAATTGGGATAAGGCAATCAAGCTCGGTGGTCTTCAGTTTCCCTAATCAACCATCTTAAGTCCAATGGGCAACACCTTATTGCTGAAGGTATTCGAGTGGTTCCCCTTCTGAATGCCACGGACAAAGTTCCCGAGTAGACAACTTCAACTGAGCAAGTCATGGAGGAACACAATCTGGCCACCTCAAAGAAGGATAACTCTAGGGTTTGTGCTTAGATGTAACCTTTTACAAATTTGGCCTCCTCGTGTAACCCTTTCGTTTTAATGACAAAGATGTTTATTGCTTTTTAGCTATTTTCTTATTATCTCTTTCTTTCCTTCATAGTGTAATTCATTGAAAAGACTACTAAAGTGCGCTTACCATGAGCTTTCGAGTACTCAAGTAGAGTTGAATGAAACACGTGAGACACTGGTGACAGCAATGCTAGACCTTTCCAAATGTAGCGAGGATAGGAAATTATTGCAGAACAAGAATAGTGAATTCGAAGAAGAGTTGAACTTGTGGCAGTCCAAGGAACATCCGGTTTACAAAGAATTTGTTAAGAATTTCCTAACTAAGAAATTCAATGGAGTTGTTCCTCTAGAGGTGGTAGAGGATCGTGACCCTGTGGAACAAAGCTATGAAGAATTGGTGTGTCAAATAAACAAACGGTTTAGATCTTTAAAGAGATGTTTCTCAGATGCAACTAGGCTGCCAGTCCTCGAGGGGCATTTAACCGCTTGTCATCAAAGTTTAAGGCGCAAGTAGAGCAAATTCTTGAGCTTTACATGGTAGCCATGGCTGAAATCACCAGGCTAGAAGAATAATTGTTAATGAATGGTTCTACTAGCTGAGGTCCTTCCCACATCGAAGAATTGGTAAGGAGGAGGACCCCAAACGAATATCCTTCCCTAGTTGAGTCTCTCCTTGCCAAGAATGCTCAAATTTTAGGGGAAGTCGAGGCTTGGAAAGTACAAGCTAAGGAGTTCGAGGACAGGATTAATGTTCATGAGGTGAGCTTTCGAGCTCATATGCTCTCTCATGGCATTCCCACTCCATACCTTATAGAAGCTAAAGACCTGCCAATAATTTTTCTTAAAGCTTCTCGCTACTGGATTAAGGAAGTGAAGGTGTACGAGAATGGAACCGGTCGACAGAAAGCATCATTTGACCCTATTCTAAAGTGGTTGAGGGAATTTTGGTCCAAAGCTCACCCTCCCTTCAAGGAGTCCATCAGGGAATCGCAGATCCTCCTGAATGAAGAAATTAGTTTTAAAGAAAATTGGTAAGAATCCCATACCCTTGACTAAGTCTACTAAAAATTCTACTATCTTGGAGGTAAAGGGTCTGCTTCGAGAGATCTGGACATCCGGCCTGGAGCGAAGCACTGTAGGGTAACCGCACCCTTAGATTCATCTGAATACCCCGAGGAGGAGCAGATGAAGAATTTCCAAAGGGAAGCTGGCATTAAAATGGAAGAGCATGAACAATTGGAAATAAGATTGGAAGATTTAGCCCCTTCTTGAGAGGGATGTCCCCCACCTAAATAGATAATTTATATTGGTCATACTCTTGATCAATGTTAATTATTTGATGTGTTGTGTATTTCATATATATGTGTGTGTGTGTGTGTGTGTGTTTTCATATTTATTTCAGTGGGATTAATACTGACAGTGTGTATATCCTTCTATGAATTTGTAAACCTCAATGATTGTCACTTATTTGCAAATCAGAATAGACGATTGAATGCATAGTGTAACGGACCATTTTTATCCTTAGGATGGTGATGCGATTTACTTTATTAGCATATTCCCTGAGTCCAATGTTTAAACATGTGAAAGCATTACAATCAATTATAAGAAAAGGAATTAAAAAAACTCAAGGACACCAGGTTCGGTGTTTTCACCTACAGCCTGCAATTTTGCTACACTATATAATCATTTAAATATTACAGGGGTACTTTGAGAGTTCCGCTTATCAGCAAACCACTTGATCACCAGCCTTAGTTGGAAATATCATCTAGAGTGCCGCTTATCAGCAAACCACTCGATCATCAGTCGTAGCTGGAAATATCATCCAGAGTGCCACTTATCAGCAAACCACTCAATCATCAGTCGTAGCTGGAAATATCATCCAGAGTGCCACTTATCAGTAAACCACTCGATCATCAGCCTTAGCTGAAATAAAATCTAGAGTGCCTCTTATCAGCAAACCACTCGATCATCAGTCGTAGCTGGAAATATCATCTAGAGTGTTGCTTATCAGCAAACCAATCGATCATCAACTGTAGCTGGAAATAACATCTAAAGTGCCGCTTATTAGAAAACCATTCAATCATCATCCATAGCTGGAAATAACATCTAGAGCACCATTTATCAGCAAAACCACTCGTGTAATACTTCCTCAAATTGGAAATGTTCCATCTCTCAGTACTCGAACCCTATTCATATACTCAAAGACATAGCTACCTCCTGGATATGATTCAGTCACCTTATAAGGTTCTTCCCAATTTGCAGCCAACTTTCCTTCGGGATCCCACCAACTTTTTCCATTTTTTCTCATCACTAATTCCCCCGGGTGAAATAACACCTTCTTCACTCTCATGTCAAGGTATCTTTTGACCCGTTCTTTAACTTTGACTTCGTGCAAGGAAGCCAGCTCTCATCTTTCTTCTACCATATGAACATTCAGGCATTGGTTCTCTTGATTGCTTGTCTCATCTTCGGCATCCATCATCTTTGGGCTAGGCACACCTATCTCTACGGGAATTACTACTTCTGAGCCATATACAAGGCAGTATGGACTTTCTCCAATAGAAGAGGATTTAGCTGTTCAATATGCCCATAAAACATTTGGTAGCTCCCATATCTAGTTACCTTCTGCCCCCTCAAGCCTGGCTATGATACCATTCACTATCTTTCTATTGGTTACTTCTACATGTCCATTGGCCTGGGGATGATAAACTGCACTTACCTTTTGCTTAATTTTATAGTCCTCGCACCACTTCTTGAATGGATCCTGAGCAAATTGCATTCCATTATCCGTAATAATTGTCCTTGGAATTCCAAAAAGGCATATAATGTTCTTCCAACAGAAGGCAGTGACTATCTTACCCTTTATGTTTGTCAAGGGTTCAGCTTCAACCCACTTCGTGAAGTAGTCAACAGTCACTACTAGATACTTAAACTTTGTCGCAGCTTCTGGAAAAGGTCCCACTAAGTCGATCCCCCACTTATCGAACGACCATGAAATGTAAATACTTGTCAACTCCTCCTGAGGAACATGGGTTATGGAAGCATGTTTCTTATATTGGTGACATGCATGTATATATCTGTTTGCATCATCAAACATCTTAGGCTAGTAGTACCCTGCTCGAATGAGTCTTCTTGCCACTAATCAATCCCCACGATGACTACTGCATATTCCTTCATGAACTTCCCTCACTAGATAGTCGACTTAATTGGGAGTAAAACACCAAAGCAACGGTTGTATATGACCCATTTTGTATAATATTCCTTCTTGCAGCACGTATCGGGGGGCCTTCAGCCTTATCTTTCTAGTCTCCACCTCGTTTTCTAGCAGGACTCCCTCTTGAAGGTATATAGCAATAGTTTTCATCCAAGTATCTTCCTCCTCGATTTCTATAACTAGAGGCTTCTCAAAACTTTGTTTATTCAGAGTTTCCATGAGCAACTGTCTTTGAGATTGAGCTCCTAGGTCTGAAGAGCATCTTCTTTGTGTTGGGACCTGCGTTAGAGTATATGATTTAAAAAATTTCAAAAGATTTTTCACCACCTCTAGTACCTCTGTAGGTTACGTTCTCTAGCCTCATATTCTTCGTTCACCTACTGAACTACTATTTGGGAATCGTTATAGATTTCTAGGTCTTCCACCTTAAGTTCTTTGGCCATGCGCAATCTAGTTGTCAAGGCTTCATATTCATCTTTGTTGTTCATAGCCTTGAACACAATGTTCAGTGCATACGGGTAGTCTTTTTCATCCGGACTGGTTAGTCTCCACCTCATTTTCTAGATGAACTATCTACATATAAATTCCATACTTACTTTTCTTGCATATCCACCCCTCGAGTTGAATTTGGGTACTCAATGGGTTATGAGGTTTCCACTATGAAATATGCTAGTGCTTGGCCTTTGATCGCGACACTGGGCTGGTACCGGATATCAGGTTCTCCCAAAATCACTACCCATTTCATCATTCTTCCAGAAGCCTATAGTTTTAACAAGATCTGTCGGATTGGATAGTTCGTGAGCACTACTATTGTATGCCCCTAAAAATAGGGACGGAACCTCCTAGTTGCATGTACCAGAGCTAGGATCAACCTCTTGAGGAAGTGTATCTTGTTTCCGGCGCTTGCAAGGCACGACTAACAAAAATTAATGGGGCATTGCACCCTCTCTCTTTCTTTCACTAAAACTGCACTGATTGCTAGTGGTGAGGCCTAGATATCCAAGTACAAAAACTCCCCCCTTTTCAAGCTTCATGAGGGTAGGAAAAACCCTCAAATGCTCCTTCCACTGCTTGAATGCCTCTTCACACTTTTCTGTCCACTCGAACCTCTTTTATCTTCGAAGGACATCGAAAAAGGGGAGATGATTCTCTGCCCCCTTCAAGAGAAACCTGATCAGTACCGCCAAAGACTCCGTAAGCTTTCGTACCTCTTTTAACGATTGTGGAGTTCTCTTCTCATCTCATCAGAACCTCCACCTTTTTGGGGTTCACATCGATACCCCTCTTGGAAACCATGAATCCAAGAACTTTCCCCGCTCCTACACCAATAACACACTTGGATGGGTTTAACTTTAAGTTTTTCCCTTGAAGCCTGTTGAAAGTTTCCTCTAAGTCCATTAAAAGTTCTTCATGGCTTCTGATTTATACTATTATATCATCTGCATAAATCTCCATATTCCTTTTGATTTTTGTTTTGAACAATTTTTCCACTAATCTCTGATAAGTTTCTCCAGCATTCTTTAGCACAAATGGCATATTTTGTAACAATAAGTACCCACATCTATAATGAATGCAGTCTTTTCTTTATCATTCTCTGCCATAAGTATTTGATGGTAACCTTTATATGTATAAAAAAAGGACAATGCTTGATATCCAGCAATGGTTTCCACTAACTTGTCAAAAGGTGGCAACGGGTAGTTGTCCTTGGGGTAACATCTATTCAAGTCAGTGAAATCTATGCACATTCGCCAAGCCCCATCGTGTTTTGGGACCATAACTGGGTTGGCTATCCATTCAGGGTAGAACACCTCTTCGATGACATCTGTTTTCAATAACTTTTCTACTTCTTCTTTGATGGCCTCAACCCTCTTAGGGGAAAACACCTTTCTTTTTTTCTATACCAATTCCATCGAAGGGTCTATATTCAACATGTGTAGTGCCAGGTTTAAGGGCACTCCAGTGAGGTCAAAAGTATCCCACGAGAATACATCCCAATATTTATCCAAAAACTCTCTCAATTTCCATTTAACGTCCATGTGCATCAATTTACCAACAACTACTGCTCCAGTATCTCAGATGGGCATTTATGTTGTGTTTGTGGGTCCCACATCTCTGTGTACTGATGCCACATTCCTCTATCTCTTCGCCTCTCTCACAGCAGTAAGATTGAAACTTTAAGCTATGGTATAGTCTCCTCGAATGAATGCTATCCCTATCTCAGTTGGAAACTTCATCATAAGATGGTAGGGTGACCAGAAAACTAGAGCCTGGTACATCCACGGCCTTCTAAGGATCACATTATAAGGGGATGGAGCGCCAATGACAGCAAAATTGTAGCTTACAGTTAC
This sequence comes from Rubia yunnanensis, assembly GCA_037428765.1. Classification (NCBI taxonomy): domain Eukaryota; kingdom Viridiplantae; phylum Streptophyta; class Magnoliopsida; order Gentianales; family Rubiaceae; genus Rubia; species Rubia yunnanensis. The sequence continues at coordinate 138,376,897 of CM075062.1, forward strand.
CCCTTTATCACCATCTGCCACTCAAACCGTCAAGGTTATCTCCCCTAGAGAAAATATTGGGTTCCCTATGAAACCAAATAGAGGTGAGGTTGACTTTTTCAAATTTCCACGCCCTATATCCAACTAGTCAAAACAGTCAACAAACATTACTTCTACTCCACTCCCATCATCGATGAACACATCTTTTACTGGAGACATTCTAATTATCGGTGAGACCACCATGGGGTCAGCATGGGGCATCTGGTCTGGAACTGCATCTGCTTCTGAGAACATTACCGTCTCATCCAGCCAAAATCTTTTATGGTGGGGTTCTTCTGCAGGGACCCTTCGTGCATCCGCTCTCATCACAGCATTCGAGGACCTTTCTCCTAAAATACCATTAATGACATTAATCACTCTTCGAACTCTCAAGGATCTGTCTCTCCGCTGTAGGTAGGGAGTTCCTTTAGGGGCTTTACTTCCATCAGCCAATGAACACCTGTTATCATTGTGCTAAAGGGTGATACTGCAGCTTGGCCTATCGGCCAAATTAGCCCATCTAACTCTCTTTTTAGGGAATCACCCACATCGACTCCCGGCTCCTGTGGCCTTCCAATTACATTTAGACCCCGTTTGTTACCCCCAAATTGCTAAGGGTAAGTACGTTGAACTCCTACATACCCAGGATTTGCCCAAGGCTGCATGAACCCTGGATAAGCTGGAAACTGCCTGTAGGGGTTGTAAGGCCCCTGATTGGCCATCACAGCTTGTAACCATGCACTCCTGCATTCTTGAATGCCAGAAGAAGTCACCATCCCATATGTCATCTCTAGTCCTGGAAGTGTAACGGCTGAGCCAAACAGGGCTAGGGGAGGCATCAAATACATCAATCCTTGTGGGTAATCTGGGAGAGAAGGTTGAGGCCTTGCATGTAACGTTTTTCCAACATACGCTGGGTAAGGATAAGCTACCACGATCTGAGATGTCATCGCAACAGTTATTCCTATATGCGAGGCTGGCTGCACATCGTGTGTGACCCTTGCACCCCTCGAGGGGGGGGGGTAACTCGATACCCTGCTACCGCCAGAGCTTGTACTGCTTGCTCTAGATCTTTATCTGGACCTGTCACCCCTACATTCTGATTCTCTTGCATGGTTTGCTCGTAAGCTTCCATATAGGAATCAGCAGAAACCTCCTTGAACCTTCCATCCTTGTCCTCCCTCAAACCAACTGGTCCGCTCTGAGTTGGCCCAATGTTTCCAACTTCCTGTCCTGCAGTCACTTCCGGGCGTCTACAATATCCTCTCATGTAGTTGTAGCCATACTCGGATTGAATCCGCTTGATGTTTGTATCCTTTCGTGTTCCATAACTGGAGTGGGCTCACCCTCTCGAGTCAACCGCTAATACTCGAACATCCCCCATCGCGGTACCCCGCATCTCCTAGGGGTTAACCATATCTGTTCTCTCAGATTGTGCTTCACTAACGGCTCATGTACTTTTTAACCTTAACCTCTCACTCCTTCGAGTAACCGTAGGCATAAACTCCAGGAACCCAAATCTGACTTTGTCGTTCCCCACAGACGGTGCCATTTGATGAGTCTGGGATGACCGAATAGTCAACGGGCTTGAGCTCCTCGAAATGACCTACAATAAAACTGTCTCTGGGGTCCCAGGGGTCAGTCCTCTGATGCTTAAGTCAGTCAAAGAGTATGTATACGGTCAAAACAGAATGAATACATAAAATGAATACATACCTGGTATTTATATTGTCTGTTCTAAATAACAATATCCTTAATTATAGTCATTGACTTCCCATAAATGTGGTGAACATTGTGTCACTTAATAATACCTTAATTTGACCGCTATCAATACGGCCCAATATACCTTTCGGGCCCAACCTCTATCACCCATCTATATCTCTAAAAAAACCACCTAAAATTTTACTTTAAAATTGATAATACTATACATTAAAAGTTTAATAATATTTACGTGAAAATATTATGAGTAAAAATGTGCATTAGAAATACATAGTATTTTATTATATAATAAATTAGTGTGTACATAATAGGTATAGTGGGTAGGGCGGGTATGAACTAATATACATGCACAACCCACTACCCATGACGGGTATTAATTTTCATACCCTTACCCGCTCCACCCCCACCAAAACTACATATATACCCGTCCCATTAGTGCGGTACGGGACAGACCTCTACCAAAATCTGATCCACTGACATCCCTATAATTCATACTCATTTTTTTATTATCAATATTATTCAATACATATACAACCCATCCTCCCAATTATCATATACAACCCATCCTCCCAATTATCATATACAACCCATCCTCCCAATTATCAGCCGCGAAGGCAGTGCATAATCAGATAAAAGGGAATTGGAATAGAATTTCGAACCATAAATGCATGGCCAGCATGGGGAATGAAGACCCGAGTTTTACATTTCCAAGTCAAAAATTTATAACATAGAAACTCCGCATGGGTGGCAATATTTTCCTCTACGTTCCAACTAAAATACTTCAAAAATGATTGTGATGTGTAACGGTCCGTCTAAGTTTCTGTAATGTCCCATTTTCCGGCGACTATTAATTCTTCCGACTATTCGATCCTACCATCAGCGCCGACATTATTGGTAATAATTAGGCGACCACTTGCTCACGTTAAAATTTTTCAAGAATCAGTTACTTCTTATTCCTCTTAAAACTTTTGCTAGCACTTTGATCTTTTATAAACAATAGTTCTTCATGATCAGACCTAACATCTCACACATACAATAATTTTCATGATATTATTAGGTGGGAGAGGTGTCACTCTTTAAATTCATTCCATCCCTGGCACTGATTCCCTCCCCCTCCCCCTCTAATTTCAATCCAGCGCTGATAAAAATGGCGGTGGTGGTGAAAGATCGAAAGGAAAAGTGAAAACATATATAATGGCACGAAAAAGTATATAAGGATTTAGTAAGTAGATTTATAATGACAAATATTAATTCACAGTTTGATCAAAACATTCATAAACATATTTTCTATCTTCTAAACACTTTGTTATGGAGATGTTTTGTTATATTCTATGTATATTGTGTACCATAGTTAGAATCATTTTCCATTTGTACTTCTGTATATGGTGCATTTATATAGCACCCTTGTACCATCAATAAAATCACGCATTCATATTTTACAATATTTTACATGGTATCGGAGCTAAAATCCTGAAAACCTAAATCCAAAATTTTTCCACCACTATAACTGCGCCGATCTTCTGCCTGCCACCGCCTTCACGAACGCACGCCGCTCGCCGCCACAGTTCAAGGCCGTCCGACTGTCGCTCCTTTTCCTGTCATCATGGATCCTCTTAATCATGTTGAAATTGAAGATATTGTCGTTGCCCTTAATCCTGTCTTTTCTGATGTCGCCGCCGCTGGACCAGTGGATTCCGTGCCTCTGCCTCCATGCCCACTCGCCGGAGCCGTTCTGCCTCCCTCCGGTGACGTCGATGCCGCCGCACCTCCACCATTGATCATCCCGACGCCGCCGCATCCATCTGCCTTTCCTGCCTCAGATTCTGCCATCTTCCAGGCAGCCGTGCAAGCCGCAACGATGACCGCTGCTCAGGCCATTCGCCAGTCCTCTGGTGACTCTTCTCATGCTTTGAATCGTCCCTACTACGTTCATCCGTCAGATCATCCAAGTTTGAGAATCTGTCCTGGGATCTTTAAGGGTGATAACTATAATGAATGGAGTGTTTCCCTATTTAATGCTTTTTCTGTAAAGTATAAGAAGGGTTTTCTTGATGGTTCTTTTGTTAAGCCTTTGCCTACTGAACCTTTTTATAATGACTGGAATAGTGTAAATTCTATGCTTGTTGGTTGGGTGGTTCAAACTCTTGATCCATCTATTCGTTCTGGTATTACTTATCGTGTGTCTGTTAAGGATCTTTGGGATGATCTTAAACAGTGTTTTGCCCTTGGTAATGGTCTGCGCATGTGTGAACTTCGTGCAACCATTTATACTTGTCGCCAGAATGGTCAATCTATTGCTGCTTATTATGCTAAATATAAGAAGTTGTGGGATGAATTGATTACTTACTTGCCTGCTCAGACATGTGTTTGTCCTGATGTTCATACTGCTGCTGAATCCCGTGAGATGGAGATGATTCATCAATTTCTAATAGGATTGGATGAAGAATACCATTCATTGAGATCTCACATCTTGACACTTGACCCTTTGCCTCCTATTGGTCGTGTTCACTCGCTTGTCATTCAGGAGGAGCATCACAAGACTGTTGTTCATGCTCATGAGTCTGCCCTGGACAATATGGCTTATGCAGCACGTCGACCTCAGCCACAGCCAAAGTCGTACACCACCACCCAAAGTCCCGGCACGCCCGCCCCTGTCGTTGATAAAAAATATCTCATTTGTACTCACTGCAACCGTAAGAGTCATGATGCTGCTACTTGTTTCAAAATTCACGATTATCCCGAATGGTTTGAGCAACAGCGACGACAAAATTCTAGTCAGAGAGCTCAGCCCCATCGAACTCGCGCCCCAGCTGCAGCGCCATTCGTCGGAGCCGCACCTACCGTAGCCGCCACGACTCCACATGTCATCAACATCGCAGCCATTCTCTCCGATGCTGATCGGACAGCTTTCGGTCCATCCTTGTCCAAAGAGCAGTGGAACTCGGTTATTAACATGTTCTCTAAGTTGACTAGTTCTAACAATGTGTCAGGTAAGTCTGACAAGAATCTTCTACATGATATTGAACCTGCTGATCATGTTGATGTTATTCTTCCTTATGGCTCTATATCTACTGCTTCTCATCATGGGAACCTATATTTTGGAGACATACTTGTTACTCATGTTTTATTTATTCCGGAATTGCGTTGCAATCTATTGTCTTTTGCTAAGTTAACTGCAGCCTTAAAATGCTTGGTCTTGCTTACTGAAAAATTATGTATTATTCAGGATATCAGCACGAGGACAGTGATTGGCACAGGTGATCAACATGGTGTGGTTTATTGGTTGCGCAACCTTGGGATATCACCAAAGCCATTACCGCCATCCTCCTTTACTGCCGCCGCTGATTCCCCGTCATTATGGCACCAGCAATTTGGTCATCCTTCCAGTTTGGTGTTGTCTTTTATGCCAGATATTTTTCCAGCTATAGTCATTTAAATAAAAATGTTCCTTGTTCCGTTTGTCATCGGGTAAAACAGTCTAGATCTAGATTTCCTTTAAGTACTTTTAAGGCTAGTTATTTGTTTGAACTTGTTCATTGTGATGTTTGGGGACCTCATAGCTCACCATCTTCTAGTGGAGCTTTTTCCTTTTTGACTATACTAGATGATTATTCCCGAGCTGTTTGGATTTATTTATTAGTATCCCTGCTCTTGCTCAGACACAGTTTCGTCGGTCAGTTCAGAAAGTTTGCGCTGACAATGGAACCAAATTTCTTCCTCTTAGACGTTACTTTGATGAGAAAGGAATCCGGTTCGAGACATCCAACGTCTACATGCCATAACAAAATGGGTGTGTGGAACGAAAGCACTTCCATATTCTCAACGTGGCTCGTGCTCTTCAGTTCCAGGCCCATTTGCCTATTGACTTCTGGGGAGAATGCATTCTTAATGCTGCCTAACTGATCAATTACACTCCTACACCGGTGTTGAATGGCCGTTCGCCCTATCAAATGTTTTATGGCAGCGCGCCCATTTCCAACCATCTCCGTGTGTTTGATTGTTTGTGCTTTGCATCCCAACTTCCAAAGCCGCGGGATAAGTTTGCATCCAGAAGTTGCAAGTGTGTCTTTCTTAGATATCCTACCAAGAAAGCATGGCGCCTCTATGACTTGGAGTCATGCACTGTGTTTGACAGCCGAGATGTTGTGTTTTATGAAGCCTGTTTTCCATTTTCTCTGGTTCCTAAAAATCTTGTTCCCGTCGAGTCCACCGAGAAACAAGCTGCGCTGCCGCCTCTTGAGAAGCTGCACCCAGACCCTACCACCTTCACACCGACGACCGGCTAGATTCCGGCCAACTCACTAACGACCAGCCAGATTCCAGCAGCTTCACCAGTGACCAGCCAGATTCTGACCAACCCACTGGTGACCCGCCAGATTTCAGCCAACTCGCCGTCGTCCAACCAAACTACAGCCAGCCCGCAGGCGATTCACCATATTCCAGCCGAGGAATCTCCGCCGGCCTTCCACCCGGCCTCCGCCTCTGTGCTGTCAGCACCTACGGTGCCGCGACCATATACGTCCAAGCCACAATCTGACTTTATTGCTCCACTGATCGAGTTGATCCCAGTACCGGAGCCTGCTTCCACAGGTTCTGAGTCTCTGTCGCCTCTTCGACCGCCGAGTACTCGCATTCATCGTGCTCTAGTTAAATTACAAGATTATGTCTGCACTGCTACTCAAGAAATAACCCCCCTCCCCCATCTGCTGCTCTCGCTACTCTTCCTGATCTGTCCTCAGGTACTCGTTACTCTATTACTGATTATCTTACTTATCATGATTTTTTGGTTTCGCATACTGCATTTTTGGCTGCAGTGACTGAAAGCTCAAACCCTGCTACCTATTCCGAGGCTTTTCACCATCCCCACTGGCAAGAGGCCATGTCTGATGAACTTAGTGCCCTTGAGCGGAACAATACCTGGGTTCTGTCTCCTCTCCCTACTGACAAACATGCCATTGGTTGCAAATGGGTGTATCGGACCAAGTTCAAGTCTGATGGCTCTATTGAGCGCTATAAAGCTCGCCTTGTTGTTCTTGGCAATCGACATATTGAAGGAACTGATTTTACTGAGACTTTTTCCCCAGCCGCCAAAATGAGCTCTGTCTGTTTATTCTTGGTCGTTGCTGCAATTTGTAATTGGGACACTTATCAAATGGATGTTCACAATGCTTTCTTACATGATGACTTGGATGAGGAAGTTTATATGCGTCATGCTCCGGGTTACTCCGTTCCTATTCCGGGTTTGGTCTTCAAGCTTCGTAAATCCATGTATGGCCTACGCCAGGCTCCCCGCAATTGGTTTGTGAAACTTGCTACTTCTTTACGTACTTTTGGGTTTGTTCAGAGTAAAGAAAATTACTCTTTGTTCACTTATTTGCGTAACGGTGTTACGCTGCATGTCCTGGTTTATGTTGATGATTTGATTATTGCTGGCTCTTCCTCGGACTTGATGATCGAGTTCAAGAAGTATCTCAGCTCATGCTTCCATATGAAGGATCTTAGTGCTCTGAAGTTTTTTTTGGGTATTAAGATTACTAAGAGACCTAATGGTATGTTTCTTTCACAACGGATATATACTCTCGACATCTTACATGAAGCCGGATTGATAGCTGCAAAGCCTATGGATTTTCCGATAGAACAACAGCACAATTTGGCCCGTTCGATGAGTCCTCCACATCCCGATCCTGCGCAATACCGTCGTTTGATTGGGAAACTCATTTATTTGACTATTACACGACCGAAACTCAGTTATTCGATCCATACTTTAGAGTAATTTATTGAGAAGTCGCACGTCAGACATTGGCATGCTGCCCTCCGCGTCTTGCACTATTTGAAGAGTCATCCTGGTCAAGGTTTATTTCTTTCTGCTCAGAGTTCTCTACAGCTGTCAGCTTTCTACAACTCGGATTGGGCTGCTTGTCCAATTACTCGATGTTCCTTGATAGGATGGTGAATCACCCATATCGTGGAAGACTAAGAAGCAACCAACGGTTTCTCGTTCTTCCACTGAAGCTGAGTATCGGGCTATGACTGTAGTTTGATGTGAGTTGATCTGGCTTAAGTCCCTTCTTCGAGATTTGGGGGTTGGTCATTCTTCTCCAATGTGTTTATATTGTGACAAACAGGCCGCCCTCCATATTGCAGTCAATCCTTTGTTTCATGAGAGGACGAAGCACATTGAGATTGACTGTCATTCTGTTCGTGATTTGGTACAGTCCAGAGAAGTTGCTTCTCATCATATTCGCACTTCCAGTCAACCTGCGGATTTATTTACTAAAGCTCTTGGACGACAATCATTTCAAACTCTTCTCGGCATGTTGGGCATTCGTGATCCACATGCTCCAACTTGAGGAGGAGTGTTAAGGGGATATTTTGTTATATTCTATGTATATCTTGTACCATAGTTAGAATCATTTTCTATTTGTACTTCTGTATATGGTGCTTTATATAGCATTCTTTACCATCAATAAAATCACACATTCATATTTTACAATATTTTACACACTTACTTCATTTGTTTCACTTTTATTTTTTAACCACTAGTGAAAGGGTTGACATATGAATTTAAAAGTTATAATTTTTTTAAAAATAATGATAAGATCAATGATAATTTAAACGAGGGAGAGAATGGATGAATTTTTTTCTACAAGACTTAATAACATATTCATAGAAAAGAAAGAAAAAGTGGGACAAAATAAAAGGTGTAGAGACTGTATACATTTGTTTCTTTCATTCTCCAACACATCATATATTCAAACTCATTACTTATTAGTAATCTTGATCTGACCATTAATTTGGGGTTTCACTGACGACAAATACTCGAAAATACTAGAAATTTTTATAAAATGGCATCCAAATTCCAACTTGGTCAACTACATTAAACAACGATTGAAAGATAGATCGAATTGCATGCAATAATTTCAAAGTCTAGCTAGTGGATATCACTAAATTCCTTGTCTAATATTCTTAATTCTTTCGTGTTATGAAACATGGAAAAGAGAAATAGCGATTTGGCTTTTGGGAGAATTAGAAGTAAATTTATAAAACTGTATTATGATAAATGTTAGTGTAATGGAACTTGGATATCAATTTGAGTCGCATTAACATACGTTTTCCTTAAAGAGTAATTCGACCAAGTTACCGCCTTGGGTTACACGAATTCTCCTCGAGGATAAAACAATCGAAAAATACCCTCTTGATCTAGGCTTGAAACAAGAGAGAGGCTTTGAGTGCAGTATTTTAGTTACTGAGTAAGTCTGAAAATTCTAAGATTTTCACTTGTGTATCTGTTCATGCATACACATGTTTATATAGGAGATGTTCTGAAAAGACACTACCTATCGTGGAATTTGTAGGTTATAGGTCGCCACGTTTATGATGCATCACCTTGATATAATTATAAGATGTTCTGAAAAGATATCACTCACCGTGGAATCTGTGGGTTATAGGCCACCATGGTTAGGATGCACCACTCTGATACAATTGTAATACAATGTATCTTTCTACAAATGATTATATTTTCCACATACGATGTATCCTAGTTGTCAGAAATGAATTCTGAAACAACATCTTTTCACATAAATGATTACATTTTCCACATCCAGTATACCGTAGTTATCTTAATTTTAATAAACTCTGAATTGTGCATTTATCCGCATGACAATGCAGTAAGTTGAGCCGCCAATACTGCATCCCGTACACAATCCTTAGTTCATCCTCATCCTTTCAATCAAGGAGTCAGATACTATACACCACCACCATTATAATTATGTATAAATACGAATGTAGTTAGAATGTTACATCTTTCCACAAAAAGGATAATACATATTAGTCTTGCCAACCATTTTAATACATATCCCAGAACTGTAAGCTCGTAGATAGTTTATACAAGTGTGCACTCCACACAACCAAACTTGTTTTAACATTCCAAGCTCACAATTACTCGAATCCAGTTATACTTAAATAGCTTATGTTTCTTAAAACACCAACATTTCGGTGGAATTGACCCTTCAAACTCATCCATATTATTATACATTATATACATTTATTATACTCCTACACTATTATTAAATTTAATTATTTTTGGGAAAATCTTGAGGAGTCTTATAAAATAGTCTTTAAATAAAATAATATTATAGGCCGGCCTTGTGTTAGAAGAAAGAATTAATGTCATGCAGCCTCACATGCATACATATGAAATCACAAAAATAAATGTCAAAGTCACACTTAAAGCCCTTGACTCAATAAATGTGCTGGTAACTGCTTGAAGTTTGAAGGGTGATTGGTCTTTAAAAGAAAAGAAAAGAAGGGAGATTGGTGACTCGTGGAATATTATTCAGGGAAGGTGTAGCCATAAATTTCATTCTCTTCTGGACGTCACTAAATTTCACTGACATGAATATATTTCATCAAATCAAACAATTACATCAATTCATGTTCACTTCTATATATCAATGCATGATAATAATAGAAATATACTTTAATACGTCATAATATTTTAGTGACATGCTCTATAGAGATACTTCCACAAAGGTCGCTACTAATTTTAGTGACACCTTTAATTGTCACTAGGGTTAAAAAAGCGTCACTTCTTCTGTAAGATTCTTTGGTGGTGTTACTATGATATACTATTCATTTTCTCCAAAAATAAAATGGAAAATGGAGATGTCGTGATCTCTTCATATCGTTAATTTCTATCCACGACAAATTTATGGTCCGAACTAGTTTTAATCAAATATTTCAAACGCCATTCGTATGCTCCCTCCTTCCCAACTTAAATTACAGTCTAATTATTACACATCATTCAAGAAACATGTTTGACTGTTAATATGTTCATCTACGTATAATAACGACAATTAAAAAGTTACTTTCTAGAAACTATGCTGTCAAATAAAAAGTTACGAATTCAATAATATCAAATACGATAATATTATCTCATATATCTAGTTAAATATGCCGTCAAATTGTGATAGAGAATAATGTCATAAAATAAGTAAGTAATTTAAGATGGGACAGAGTATTCACTTGATTACAATAACAGAGTAATTTGGGCGACTGAAATATTTAAGATTACCTAATTTAGTTATCAACTAGGAAATTTGAGGCTTCATTATTCGAATATATATTCTATGAAAATGAATTCTGAAATATATATTCTCCATAGAGAATTCTCTACATGTAGAGTTAGAGCTGTTATTTTCGTGAAAATGTGCATATGGTTTTGGAAATGGCCAAAGTTGGATTTCTACCAAGTTGCAGTGCTTGATAAATAATTGGCGAAGACTGATTCGCATTAACCACCGATCTAAATGCCTCATTTAGTTGACTTAGCTCTTCCTTTTCTTTTTAAAAAGGTATACTTAGAATTAACTTATTTAAATAATTTATTGTAAAAATAAAAAAAATTTACATGTTAAACTGAGTGATCATTGATTCATTGATAAACTATTCCTAATTTTATACTTCCTCCATCCTGCTGCAGCTCTTTCTCTCTGCTTTGGCGCAGCTTTTCTTCATCTTCAATATTTTCTCCATCTTTTCATTAGGGGAGATAGGGAATAATAGTTTATTTTATTTTATTTATTATTTTTGTTATTGATTAAGTGTGAGATTTATGTTCACGGATTAGTTTTGTTCTTCGACTCGATAGATTAGATAGTTGTACTCATAGTCATAACTCAATTTAGTTGTTCGCGTTGATGTTTTGTTCTCGATTTGCTTGTACAGATCGTGTGTTTACAATTTTGTTTGTGGGTTTATTTTGGGTTTCCGTTATTTTGGGTTTATTTTTCAAGGTGCTTACAATTTAAACAACATAGATAGTGGTTGGATCAAGTGGTGTTACAGTTGTAGAAGATCTCTGTTTGGCGCAGTGACATTGATGTGTGATACGCTCATCTCTGCCAAGTGGTCATAATTTTTGCGGGAAGCGAGTTAATATCTCTGAGGGCAATATTACTGTTTTTATTGGATATCTAATCTGTAATAGTACAGACGATCAGTCTGGTTGACATGTAATTTAGATATCCTTGCAATATATTAATTATTGCTAGAGGCTAGTAAAGTTGGATGTCAATGTTGGACATATATTGATTTTATCATGTGAAAATTAAATAATGAAAATTGAACAAGCAATTTACATATGCGAATAATATACTTTTATTAATTATTCAGACATATAATCAGAAAGCTTAAATTACGAATAATTAAAGCAATACATGGGAGAAATAAATCACGTTTCAATCAATAACAAATTGATAGAGTCACGAGTAAACTCGCTGCCCTTGAAACGAATGAGTCTCGTCGTGGACATCGTTCCCTAGAGTAAAACCATTAAAGGTAACAATTAACACGTAAGAGTTACCTCGGATCCACGCAAGGCCCCAAGGACTATCACCTAGACAGAGCAACGGATGAAAACTTCGAGAAAGACAGAAAGAAGACTCAAGTTTAGAATATGAAGGGACTTGAGAAAATGGTGCAACCTTCTTGACTGACTTAGAGGCTCTATTTATACTGCTCTAAGAGACCCTAATCATAGAAACATGATATTCTGATTTTCTGTAATTAGAGAAGAATATTCTCCAATCACCAACTCACCAAATTTGAGACATTCCATGAATACTCAAATTAAATCTGCAGGAAATGGAAGAAATATTTGCAAAAATATTCTTCAGCGTATTAAACATGGTAAACCGCGTATTCATTTGAAACAAGATATCTCACAAAATATGAAAATACTTCGTTCTTATCTCTTAAGAATTACACACAAGCAATTCCATATATACTACGCGGTTGGGCATTCCAGAGACTTCCACGCGGTCCATACACGTTTTGGACAGTCAAGAGAAAAATTAATCTGGGCATATTTCCACCTAATTTTTCTCTTTCAAGAGTGACATTTCAAACATCCATATCTCATTCACTCTTGATCCGTTTTGAGAGTTTAAATAGTCAATTTTATAGTACTCCTGGAGGAGAACCCAAAAATGACATCCACCGGCCCAAAATCCATTCGGGTCCCACTCAAAACGATGCCCAAAAGTTGACGAATTTAAACCTTTTAACCATCATATTCCAACAATCCCCCGCGTGAATAGATATTGATGTAGGAATCAGAACAATCACGTCAGACACAAAGTTTGACTTGGTGATAGATCATTTCAACAACATAAATGCTGCAAAGGATAAGTAGGTGTCACCCTTGAACTTTCCCTTGAGAGAGTACACTTAGCCCACTGGTTAGGAAGTAGACGTGATGTCCTTGAACTTCCCCTACAGCTTGTGTGAACGACAATGCACTTCCCACAGACATATTCCCTAGCCCTTGCGCTTTCCTCGATTGTGTCCATTAATCAGGTCATGGCACACGCCTAGTTCTGTAAGGTTTCTAAAGAATTGTGTCCCAACAATTCCCATTCGAAGCGGTCACACTTCTCGCTTACATAGGTGATTCTTGGCGTAAGAGCAGTTCCGTAAACTATTGTGCTCTTTTGAGTACTACATACTCGATGCCTTGAATCATTAAAAACAATTTAATGCTTAACCTCCATTCACATCATTGTTTCTTCATCATAGGAATAAGACAGGAGTTATGAAACCTCCCACAGTGATCGCGATGTGTCTTTGCAGTTTAGTTGTCACTTTGAACCTAGATCTTGGGATCTCCAGTCACATAGGTTGGGTGTCCACGTACGTAACCAACCATTTATTGGACTTAGTCATATTCATTTCGATGAGTTCTCAACTAACTCTCGATTCAATTTCCTCGTCAAGAAATCGATTCAATCCTTTTGTCAAAGAATCACAACTCATATCATATTGACCTTATGTAGTCAACATCGATAATTCTCGTAGAGAGTAGTCGTCTAATTGGTATAGTGTCTTTGTCGAGACACATCATCATTGATATGGTTTTACTCTACACCAATAAGAATACAAGTGCTTTGGTCATCCTAGGGTATATCTTTGCCAATTTTTATCCAACACAATGGACTTAGATTCCTCAATGAATCTAGCAAGAGAGAACCATTTCTCTACACCACTCAAGCCATATCCACGAGTCTCACACACAACTTGTTTCCAGTGATCATTTCTGGATTACTCGTGTATCATCTTACTATCCATTGTAAGAATTGTCTAATGTGCACTTTAATAAGTACTTCAGACTATCAACGACTCTTGAGCTCTCTTCTTAAGAGACACCTCACCTTTACAAAGGGTAACTCACAGAGTTTAGAGTCATTTCATGGAATATGACGTATCTTCAAAAGACTCAATCATCATATCAATTTTACTATCAATGAGAAAATCACCAATTCAAAGACATAAATGACGTGGTCTTTTTCCGTGTCCCTTAGCATATCTGCCTTCATCAAACTCAATGATTCAATATCACTAGCTGAACAACAATTATTTTGGTCACATGATGGGTCATTTAGGAGCATTGAGCTTTTCATTTTTGCTCTATTCAGATTTTAATATCTAAATCTCCAAATGACCATTTAGGTCCATTAGATGTACTTCTAGCTTTCACAAAGCCTTGATACCAAGTACCATCACTCTTGGACTCATTCTCACGTCTAGAGAACACCCATCAAGTACACAAACATACTCACTAATTGTTCAAATGTACTAGTACTCTAGTGATTTGCACTCACGTGTTAGATCAATCTCTCTATTGATCGCCAGTTTCCACAAACATCATTTCATGGAATTTTGTTTCCTTCGTTGGTTTATCCCTAATCCTTAATGATTTCATCTATTTACTCTTAAGTCCATTTAAGATAAATCAGGATCTCTAACAGAAACTTCCACAAAATACACTTTCCATCAAGATATATTTCTAGTTTCCGTATGTTATTTCTTGTGAATTTCAAGAAATTGATAGCACTTCAACATTGTGCATATCTAGTAAAGATACTGTTTAAGTATTCCTTTTACTACATTCGCAATACCCCAATCCCCGCATTGAAAAGAACTTGTAGGATGGCTCTATGAGGAGTTTTATTTTCCTCCTTGGGTTATCTTATTTAAAAGATTGCCAGCCAACGTAAAGGCTCCCCCACATCGCTTGATCATTTCTAGTGATTTCCTTCAATCACCATATGACCTTGCGAATGTTTCAACATTGTGAATCACATTCACCAAAGGATTATGTGTCTTCACATCATGGTCACAATATAACCACATATGGCTTCTACGCACCACGTAAGTGGTTTCGTTAATTTACAAACCCCACTTACTAAAATTCTCGTGTGTTTAATAACGAATCAAACACTAGGTTCTTACCCATAAAATTTCTTTTAGGGATAGATCATTTCAACAATCAAAACACCTTCATGTATTGATATTTTATCGTGGAAGTCTCTCTTATTACTTCAACTCCCTTGGAATTAGGAATAACTAAACTTCTCGATCTCAATTAATCGTTCATCCTCGCATGACCAATACCACAACCAATGTAGTATCAATCAATTGACGATTAACTCTCACTAGGGCGCAGTGTGAGTTTACTAACTCCACACAATTTCATGCACATTTTAAAGCCAAGTTTCAGTACAACGACACTTTACTTTCAGACTACTCAAATCAAACTTGAGTGCCTTCATGCTCGAAACACATTCAAGTCCATTGCTCGACTCAATTTCGGGTTTACCCTTTTGGTTCGAGTTAAATTCCTCCCGACTTGAACAACTTGATTTAAGTCTCTCGTGACGACTTTTCATCTCAAGTACCTGTCAAAATTCATATGGCTGTTTAATTTTTAGGTTTTCGTCTACCCTTCACATTGGGCTGGTTTTATTAAACATCCACACACGTGTTAAGTTTCTCAAAACCGCGTGTCTTGGGGTTTCTAGACTAAATGTCTTAGGATTCCTCATCTCAGAATTCTAAGGCTTCTAACCACAAATCTAGAGAATTGACCAAATGTCTTGGGATTTCCTATCTCATGATTCTTAGATTTTTCAATTATAAATCAAGAGATTTGACCAAAAGTCTCGGGATTCCCATTCTCGGGATTCTTAGTTTTCTCAACCACATTCTTGAGATTTTCCCCTCAATTCTTTGATTACAAGTAATCAGAGTTTTTAACATAGTCATGATAACTCATGCTTTAGGGTTTGTACCATGGTTCACTAGAACCACTGCCCTAGACATAGTTGTAAACTAATGTCTTCGCCTTCACATTTTTCAGGTCATACAAAATAACCAGAATGTGTCGAACTTCGAGCCCATATGCTCTATCTGTGCAATCTAACAATTGTCACTCGTGAGCCATATGCTCGTAAACGATCAATCAAGATAGCCAATTATCGGGACAAGCCTTATTAAACATTTCATTGCATTAAAAGGGCACTTTCCCAAACAATTAATATAATCATAACATATAAAAGCATAACACAATTTTAGACACATCATAGATCTAAATTTTTTGTTTATGTAGCTAAATCAAGTCCCTAAATGAACGAGAATACATCATGGATCAAATAACCCAATGTCACATACTTCATTCATGCACGAATGCCGAGAGATGTCATGTTTAACTGCAAATGAAGCTTACCATTTTTTAGCATGCGATTCTCAGACCAAACATATAAAAGTCATGAATCACTAGCAGCACATTCTCGCACAAAATGTGGTTAAAATTTTTTTTTATCCAACGCGAGCAGCCCACACAACCAAATTATTATACCATGCAAAATAAGTATTTCGACATTTGATCAAGTATGTAAACAAATGCTATAACATTTTGAGGGCTTAGGAAATTTAAATATCTCATAATTTTCAACCATATGCACTGCTTTCATGTAATTGAATAATAATGTCTTATTCCATATTCTAAATTCATGGCATCATTTTTTCTAAATTTAATCCAATCTTTCATGCAAAGAATCAAATATGATTTCTTACCATATCAACATTTAATCTCATAAGCATGAATATTATGGAATTAGCATATTTCCATAATTACGCGATGTAATTTAACATACATGCTCAACTCATTTTTCCACATAGTCAAGGGATTAATATAACCAAATCCATTCACTATCAAATTCGATAGCCTTAGTGTACTGGACATATATGTGCACATATTATTCACATAACTCTCTTTGTAACAAAGTCTTGTTCACGTCCAGATTCACGCATATGGTTATCAAATATAATCTAAGCAATATATGTATATATAGCATATGTCATGATTCACTTTAATTAACGTGTATACGTACCATAGTTTGCAAAACTATGGTTACAACTCTTGGCTCTTTCATGTTGTCAAGCAAAATCCGTTGTATCTCCATGCAACCGTGTGTACTCGGATTCACCAATGTGTACATACAAAAAATTGTCATCATTAAATACATCTACACATCTCGTATTGCATAAATATTCCAAATCAACAACAAATTTCTGTTGTAAATAATCGATCGAAATCAAGAAGTTTTCGAAAAATTGTAACAAAGTTAGAACTAATTTTCGCAGGCAAGTTCAATCAAACACTACATGCAATTTCAATCATAAAAGCATACAATTGATCGAACATATATTATACATGCAATTTAGTAATTAATCCCAATTACAACTTGCAATTTCCGATAGCATTAAAATAAGGCATGCAAAAACAGTTAAGCATTCAAATTTTGAATGCACACATTAGGAAATTTAGATATGCTACTTTTAATATATAATCAAGAATGAAAATCGGACGCACTCATTAATTAGGTAATTTCGGCATGCAATATTCCATTGCAGTTCTTTATCCATGAGCGCATGCAAATTACCGTCCAAACAAAGAATGTCAATTATAATGCATATAGCAACCAAATTCGGACAAGTTTCAATCGCACCGTAGCATGAATTTTGCATGTAGATCATGTCATTAAATTAAAATCGATACATATATATATAGATATATATATATATCATTCATTTCAAGACTGTTGGACATATATTGATTTTATCATGCGAAAATTAAATAATGAAAATTGAACAAGCAATTTACATATGCGAATAGTATACTTTTATTAATTATTCAGATATGCAATCAGAAAGCTTAAATCATGAATAATTAAAGCAATACTTGGGGAAAATAAATCACGTTTCAATCAATAACAAATTGATGGAGTCACGAGTAAACTCGCTGCCCTTGAAACGAATGAGTCTCATCGTGGACATCGTTCCCTAGGGTAAAACCATCGAAGGTAACAATTAACACGTAAGAGTTACCTCGGATTCACGCAAGGCCCGAAGGACTATCACCTCGACAGAGCAACGGATGAAAACTTCGAAAAAGACAGAAAGAAGACTCAAGTTTAGAATATGGAGGAACTTGAGAAAATGGTGCAACCTTCTTGACTGACTTAGATGCTCTATTTATACTGCTCTAAGAGACCCTAATCATGGAAATATGATATTCTGATTTTCTGTAATTAGAGAAGAATATTCTCCAATCACCAACTCACCAAATCCGAGACATTCCATGAATACTCGAATTAAATCTGCTGGAAATGGAAGAAATATTTGCACAAATATTCTTCAGCGTATTAAACATGGTGAACCGCGCATTCATTTAAAATAAGATATCTCACAAATTATGAAAATATTTCGTTCCTATCTCTTAAGAATTACACACAAGCAATTCCATATATACTACGCGGTTGGGCCTTCCAGAGACTTCCACGCGGTCCATAAGGTTTTGGACAGTTCAGAGAAAAATTAATCTGGGCCAATTTCCGCCTAATTTTTCTCTTTCAAGAGTGACATTTCAAACATCCATATCTCATTCATCCTTGATCCGTTTTGAGAGTCTAAATAGTCGATTTTATAGTACTCGCGGAGGAAAACTCAAAAATGACATCCACCGATCCAAAATCCATTTGGGTCCCACTAAGAAAGATGCTAAAAAGTTGACGAATTTCAACCTTTTAACCATCATTTTCCAACAGTCAATTCCACTTCATTGTGATCGCCGTTGGGTGTTTTTTCGAGCATTTTGAAATGATTGATTTTTCAAAAAAATTTATAATATATATATATATATATATACCTCCTACATCCTAGTCAAAGGTTCGTACTTTTTGTTTTATTCTGTCCCAGCCAAAGGTTTCTATTTTGATTATTTGCTTATTTGGACTGGAATTTGTAGTTGAAATTCAAGCAACTCATTTTATTCTCCCATTTCTACTGTCACATCAACAACGTAAATATTTGTGCAAAAAAGTGATAAAGAACATTTGACCGGAACGAAATAGTCTTCTTCTCGTCGTAAAATTTGGCTCAGAGAGGAAGTGGTGGTCTGAAACTGGCAGAATACGGGTGAGCAGAGGGCGAAAACCACAAAGGTCAACTCTGAAGAAGAATCACAGACATTAAATTGAATTGATAAATAAACATCTACAGAAGAGTCTTATTTTATAATTTTTTATGGCAGAGTCCAATTATCTTATGCATGAGAACTGGTACCCCTCCCTACAATTGCGGATCACCACCATTATTCGAGAATTAAGCATGTTTGTCTTTTATTCCCATTTTATTAAAAAAACAGGGAATTTTATTCGTAGAATATAACGTTGAAAATGAACACATGATGCCGAATCTGAAACATATATTCCCATTTTTTTAGCCGAATAAACAATTTGGGACCTCGTTTGAACTCATTGATTTTGTTCAACAACAATAATATTATTGATCATAGGTGTGTAACTAAGACCTTTGTGTTCTTCTACTCAATCATGGATGCTCTTTCAGTGATTATGTTATTTGTTGTTGGTTGGGGACTTTTTTTCAAAAGTGTATCTAATTTAAATTTTTATTGATGTGAATCGTACGATACAAGTCCATATGATGAAATTGGTTGAGATGTGTTTGGTATTGTTTATAAGTTGTTTATTTTTAAGTTGTAAACATGCTAATGTTTGATAAAATATTTAATAATAGGTGTTGAAGTGAGTATAAGGCAAAAATGAGGGGGGAAAGGTGAGGGATCATTAATTGAGTACTCCCTCTGTTTCACTAATAGTGGCATCATATGTTTGGGCGTTTGGATTTAGGTGGAGAAAATGAGTAAATGAAATTGAACGTAGAAAGTAAAAAGTAAAATGAGTGGATGAAATTGAAGGAATCTTGCCAAAAATGGAAAGTGTGCCCATATAAAAGAAACCCAAAAAGAAAAGTGTGTCAATATTAAAGAAACAGAGAGAGTACATTTGTTGTTCACGTCGTATATTTGGTTTAAACACATCGCGATACATATTTGCATGTATAACTTTAGCCTACTGTATAATAGATACAATAATATTACGCTACTCCCTCCGTCTCGGAATAAATTGCAATATAAAAAGATTTTGTCAAGTTAAGAAAATTTTGACTGCATATTTAAATAGATATATAAACAATAATATTGTTTTATGTGATATCGTTGAATTCGCCATAACATGTAGTTTCTAAAAAATAACTTTTGTTTGTCGTATTATACGTACTTAAATATATTAACGGTCAAACGTATGTGTTGGATAACATGAAAAAAAATCTCTGCAATTTAATCTGGGATGGAGGGAGTATTATATTTAAGGAATGGTGTTGATAATTACTCCCTCCGTTCCACTCTAAATTGCTCATTTACTTTTTGAGAATCAAACTTTGTAAATTTTGACCGTAAATATAAATGAATATATAAATAATAAATCTATCATGTGAGATATTGTTAGATTCATCTTTAACATCTATTTTTCAAATATCAATTTTTTATGTAACATTATTATAAGTAGTTAGAGATATTTCCGGTTAAACATGTTCATTGAACATCGTGAAAAAGTAAATAAAAAATTTAGAGGGAGCCAGATAGATCATGCTTTACTAAAATATGGAGCACATTTTATAGTTCATAATAGAAGTAGGTTGAGAAACTCTATGGGCCAATGTTCACTATCAAGATTTTGTTTGGTACAAAGCCCTTCCTTCTGATTTCTGGGCTACCAAATGAAGAGGGTTTTGTAAACTATCATCTAATAAATGTGTCATGTGACCTTGGGTTGATTCTTGGCCCATTGGGTTATTTTGATTTTGGGGCCCAATTTGACTAACCACAACAATCATATTTTCTATTCTCACTCCTACTAATCCAAACAGATGGCAACAAAGTCTTACAATACATCATGAACAATCTGTTAATCCGTCTAAATGTAACGCTCATAGTTAGAAAAATACAAATTTTAGAAGGATATCAATGTAAAAGTCAAAAAGTTGATAATATCCGATGTGCATAACGTTGTATAGTCCGTCATGATATGTAACTCACTTTCATCAGCGTATCGATGAGAAATACAGATTGTTTAAAAAAACAATGATATACTTGTCATATTAAGGTGTTTTTAATAATGACACACTTCCACTTTGATAATAAAATGTGGCCGCATTTCATTGCCCATTCTACTTTTTTTTTTATCATGAATTCAAGTTTTTTTTTTTTGACCTATTTCATTTGCTATAAATCTGTGTTCAGTAAATTCAATTGCATAAATTTGATATTAGTTTAATTCTACTGCTACTATTTTTTCTTTTACTAGTTTTCAGTTGGGAAAAATACTAAAGTGACCCTATAAAGTTGAGAAAGTGGCCCTATAAAGTTGAGAAAGTGGCAATATAACACTCAAGTTTTTTAAAGTGAAAAAAAAAAACAACCCTGAGTTTATAATGAAAGAGTTGAAATAACCCTCATGTACCATTTTTGGCGTTGACTCTAACAAAAATGAGATTGATTGGACCTAAAAAGATAAAAAATACCCCTCGGTTAAAATCTAAATTTTTGAGGACTATTTAAGGATTGCTCTGTACCACCACCGCGCCGCCGATTTACTACCGAGGCGACATCGATTTCATCACTGCCCTAAATCCATCCCCAAATCAACCTTGCCACCACCTATCCCAACCCAGTTCCACCACCACCCATCCCTCAGCCCAGTTCCCACCACCACTCCACCCACTCAACCGCTACCCTCCTCCACTCGAGGTAAACCCAGCTCCCAACCCAACCCTTTCACCACCCATCCCAACCCAGTTCCCGTAGAGACCTTTCACCGCGAACCATGCCGGAGATCCACCGCCGCGAGTCGTCGCCTCCTCTTTTCGTCCATTCAATTTCAATCCCCGCATCCGCCTTTCGTCCCTTCGTCCTCGCCTTGGAGCTTTGCCCTTCATCCCTGCTCCATTTCAATCCCCACCTCCGAGCTTCATCATCACATCCGAACTCTGCCCTTCGTCCTCGCTCGATTTCAATACCCGCTCGAGCTCGTTCTTGATGTGGAGAACAAGAGAAGTCACGGCCGGATTTGGTTGAAAAGCAGTGAGGTGAGGGTGGAGAAGAAGAGAAGTCGGCAAGGTGAGGGTGGAGAAGAACATGCATTTAGGGTTTAGGAGAAAATGATGAAAATAGGGGCATAAAAGTCATTTTAGTTATTTTTTCTTTAGAGGGACAAAATAGTCATTTCTTTGAATTTTGGCAAAACAAATTGTCAAATTGGGTAATTTGGTACTTTCATGAACTATTTAGGGTCATTTTGGCACTTTCAAAATTAGATGATTATGTTGACACTTGTATTAAAAATATGGCAAAGTCTTGGGAAAGACGGTCTTTCCATAGCCTTATGGAAAGACGGGGCATAATTAAAATTATAAAAGGTAAAAGGTCTTACTTGTAATATTAAAATTTTAGTATGCAACATGTTGTAGTTATAAAATTTATAACCCGGTTCATGCAACCCAAAAATTTTATCTTCATTTCCTCTAATTTACACTTTAAACCATAGTCTTTCCATAACTTATGGAAAGACCGTCTTTCAAGAGACAGACTCTAAAAATATAAGGTGATTTTAGCTTTTTTTTTTCCTTTTTAGTTTCATTAAGTTTAGTTGAATGTAAACGAGACGAAGATAACATGAATTATGCATATAGCTTCTGAATGGTTCAATTGTTAAGCAAGCATGAAACTACTTGCTTTCTGCTGAAAGGGCATCTAGAATTTTATATGCCAAGTTAGAGCATCGAAATGTAAAAGCAAGAAAAATAAAATTGAACCGTAAAAGCAACATTATAATACCAAATAGTACAGCAATGAAGAACATCACTTGATATTTTATATTAATAGTAATAAGATGTATTTGCCGTAAATAATTCTGTATTGATGAACTGAATATACAGAGGGATTACAATAGAGGTAAAATAAGGAAAGAACTCTAATTATACTAATCACAATCTAATTAATGATCTGATTTATTCTAACCTCCTCCCCCCCCCCCCCCCCCCCCTCAAGAAGTGAAGCGTCAGATTCTCAAAGACGCAAATCTTGGATCTAAAGAACTCAAACAACGGATAAGAGAGACCCTTAGTGAAGATGTCCACTATCTGGAGAGAAGTAGGAACATAGCACACGCAGCTTGCCTGAAGAGACCAATTCTCGAACAAAATAGTAATCAATGTCGATGTGCTTCGCTCGCTTGTGAGCCACGTGGTTTTGAGCCAAGAAAATCGCAATGTTATTGTCACAAAGCAGAAGAGGCGCACCAGACAAAGGAACATGAAGATCACGAAGCAAATGAGTCATCCAAACAACTTCAGAAGTAGTATTAGCCAGAGCTCAATACCCTGACTCAGTGTTGGACCTAGACACTATGGGCTGCTTCTTTGCATTCCAAGAAACCAAATTGCGCCTAGGAAGATAGCATATCCATAAGTAAAACGATGAGTCTCCAAACATCTAGTTAAATCAAATCAGAATAACACAACACCTCAGGTGAAGAAGCATCATAAAAACTGAGGTCAAAATGCAAAGTCCCTCGAACATAGCGGAGAATCCTAGTGACAGCCAAAAATGATCCTCCCGAGGGTCCTGAAGACACTGACTGACAGAATTAACCGCAAAGGATAAGTCTGGATGGGTAATGGTCAGATACTGGAGAGCGCCAACCAAAGATCGATACAACGTCGAATTCTTGAACTGAGGACTCGTACTGTTGTGAAGCTGAGAATTCGCCAGAAATGGAGTAGAGACTAGCACTGCAATTGACATACCAGCCCTAGAGAGAATATCCTGAGCATACTTTGCTTGACCTAGAAGATGTTCAGAGGAAATGGGTGTGAGTTACGGGCCAAGAAAGTAGTGTAACACACCAAGATCCTTGATAGCAAACTGAGGCCAAAGGGAAGTGTTCAGATTTGTCTGGGACAAAAAAAAAGGAAAGTGTGCATATTCGATTGGGACAAAAGAAGTACCTTAATTTTGAAAAGTGTTGTGTCAGATCTAATGCAATATCATCTAAGATAATACTTGTAAATGTTGCAATAGGTTCAACTTACTATTATTATCGCCTAAAATAACACTTTCAAAATGTTACATTGTTTATAGTTTGTAGGTGTGTGATTAGTCCTTTTGTGCAAATGAGGTTATGACACATATTATTGCAAGATCATTCAAGATCTATACCTTTAGACAATCTTATTAATATAATTATAGAGGGTTGAATTTTTAAATAACAATAATATATGATAAAATTTTAAGTGTATATTTGTTGATAGTATTTTATTGAAGAGAAAGACTCATGTAACACCGTCTCACCATAACGGGGAATTAAATAAAGTTTTAGAAATTATAAAAAGTACCCCATATTACCTATCATCTTTTAAAAATCATACTCTCTCTGTCTCACCTTAAAATTGAGTGAGATCATCTCATCCAAGTCTTTGTATTTACTGAAAGTTAAAATGTGTTATATATTTAGTAAAAGTATAAAATTATAATTGCAGTTGCATTAAATTGGAGGGTACCATCACATTTCTGAACAAGAAATGAAGACTTTTAACACGTCTTATAAAAATATATCCTCATTTATTCTTCATGGTAACACGAGACTTTCGATCATATTAAACAAAACATTAATTAAGAAAACCAAAAGAGAAAGCGACCCTGCAACTCTCACACCCCAAACCAATACACTATTCCCTAAGGTACAGTCTTGGGAAAGACGGTCTTT
The DNA here is from genome assembly GCA_037428765.1 of Rubia yunnanensis. Taxonomy (NCBI): domain Eukaryota; kingdom Viridiplantae; phylum Streptophyta; class Magnoliopsida; order Gentianales; family Rubiaceae; genus Rubia; species Rubia yunnanensis. The sequence continues at coordinate 138,401,658 of CM075062.1, forward strand.
CCATAGGCTTATGGAAAGACAGGATATAATTAGAATAATAAAAGGTGAAAGATGTTAGTTGCAATATTAAACTTTTAGTGTGCAACATGCAGTAGTTATAAAATTTATAACCCGGTTCATGCAACCCAAAAATTTTATTTTAATTTCTTCTAATTTACACTTTAAACCTTAGTCTTTCCATAACTTATGGAAAGACCGTCTTTCAAGAGACGAACTCATTCTCTAAAGAAAAGAATATCTTAATTTTTAAACGCAACAAATATTCTCCCTCTAGTACCCTCATATACTCCAATAACAACCACAAAATTACAGCCCAAATTAGGGATAATTCCGTCAAATCCCTGAGTTATTTTAATAAATAGCCAGAGTGACAAAATATTCTTGTACACCAACTTTTTTTTTTGAAATATACTTCCACACCAACTTGAACATTTAATTATCGTATCTTTTATGAATAGTAAAAAAAGTCAAATTTTTAGATGACTAAATTGTTTTTTTGGTCCTCAGTTCAATATCGCATTTGTTTAGCAACTAACAAATACAAAATAATTTGTTTGGTCTTCAAGGTGGTTTTCAGGTAATTTTTGGGACCAAAAGATGGTATAAGATCATATGTTAGGGACCATAAAACAATTTAGTCTACTGAAAACCACCTTAGGGATCAAACAAATCATTTTGAACTTGTTGGGTACTGAAAGGAAGCGGTATTGGTCTAGGAGACCAAAATATGGTATAAGATCATAAGTTAGGGACCAACAAAATAATTTAGTCATTTTGGAATAATCATAATAACAAGTCACAATCTTTAATATGATTTTAAAATATTCTTATTCGTAAATTAAATTATATTTGAGTGAGTCTCCCGACAGGTGGGGCTGCCCATAAGCTTATAGACAGGTCATTTATTTTTTACCTTATGTACTGCATTTGTTAAATTACACACAAAATTTATAATTTTTAAAAATATTTTTCATTTCATATATTTTTATATTTTCACCTTCAAATACATATTATTACTTGTTTTAACTTATAAAATACAATATTTAAATTTTATAAAAAGTTACAACATTTAAGGTAAAAGGCTCTGTGACTGTCCATAGGCATATGGAAATGCAGTATTTTTTTTAGACTTTCTCATTATATTTTACTATCATATTTTTTAAAGTAATTTTAATTTTGGTTTAAAATGTTTCTCATTTTTGGCAATAATTTAGGTACCCCTCTGTTTCATTGGATTTGGTACACTTTCTATTTTTGTTGTTTTTGTGAATTTGACACACTTTTTTTAATGAAAACACCCGAGGGTGGGGGAGAATATATTAGAGGTTCCCCAAGCCTTGTCCCAGATAGATAGAATATACATTTAGAGCAGATTGTTCAGAATAAGTAATGAAGCAACAGGGTTGCCTCCAAAAGTCCTACAAATCTATACTACATTATGTGAACAACCATCCAAAGACAGTGGATAGGTGTCAGAGTTGCGATCCAAAAGAGAGGATCTCCACCCCGCGTGTTAATTCCCTCTAATGGCCAGGCAACTTTAATCACAAAATGAGAAAGCCTACACTACAGAGATGAGTAACCAAAAGTAAGGTAAATGGTGAAACAATAATCTGCCTCCTAAGACTAGTGGGGATCAGCTCCAATGATGGATTTGTGCCAAAGGTATAGTAGATAGAGACAGTAGGGATGGTACATGGGAGAGAAAAGGTCCCAAACTTACCCCCCCTCCAAATCATGTGTAAAACAGCAAACAAGCTGGAGCTGCCAGCACAGGAGATGCCAACACAGTAGGGATGCCAACACCGGACACCTGAGTGAGTGCATCAGAGAATGCCACATCCATTCTCGCATAAGTAGAACAGCCGAGTAGTCCTGTAACCTGCAGAAACCAAACCAAAGAACCAATATTTAGCAATATCTATTCCTAAACCTTTATAGTCTTGGAGACTCGAATATGAAGTACATTTTCTCTATCCATAGAAATTAGCCCTCTGATATCGGGTGTAACATTAGTCAGATGGAGGCTTTGGTTATGATGAAAATGATGTTTGGAAATAGCATGAGCTACAGAATTACACTCCCAATAAGCATGAATCAATTCAGCTCTTCCGAGTAAAGATTTTGCTTTGAAAACCATATCAAAAACTTGCCATTGTGCAGCGTAAGGATCATGGATCATATCAACTGCAAGTTTAGAATCTGATTCTACTATAAAAGTATGATCAAGATGGTTGAAAGTATAGCAAGCCAGCAAGATTGCTTCGATTTTAGCATGTAAAGAAGATACAGCTGAAATAGTAGCCGAACTAATCATGATAGGTTGGCCTAAACTATTCCTAGCTATATGACCAACAGAAGCTTTGTTAGAGCACCAAGATGCATCCACATTAATTTTAATAAATCCAGGCTTAGGCCTTTCCCAGTAAACTGTCATTATATTTGGCTTTGGGGGAGGTCTAAACAAGGGGGTGAGATGCTTGAAAGATGGAGGGATTGAGTTAGTAGATAATATCTTCGGAGGGCACTCACTTAGTGTCAATTTAATCAGGACATCAACCTCATTACAGACAAGATTCACCGAGAAAGGGTTATGGTCATACAGAAAATTATTCCTAGCTTTCCATAGACTCTAGCATAGCAGAGAGGGGAGAATCATACAATATATTTGGTAGAACTTAGGTAAATCCTGACAGTTCCAAAATAGATAGAATCTTTGGGGGATGGAATGTTGAGCATTAAGATTAAACTGAATCGAAGAAGTCAATTTAGACCAGACAGATTGAGCCAGGGGACAGGAGATGAAATAATGTTGGATAGAATCCGACTCACAACAAACTGGACACTTAGAAGCTAAACTAAAACCGCATGTTATGAGTACATCATCAAAAGGAAGGAAAGCATGTAACAGTTTCCAAACAAAGATGGAGATCTTTTTGGGAAAAAGAGGGTTCCATAAATACTTAGTAGTAGGAGAATTACCTGTTAATTGAGCGAGAGACCTATAGGCAGACTTAAATGTAAAATTACCCGTAGGTTCTGCCTTCCAAATCAGCCTGTCCTCCCTGACCTGTGTAAGTTCTGCACCCTGTAGAAATAAAAGCGTATCATGTTCCAGAAAAGATGAAATTTGGTTTAGGATACTATTTTTATTAGCTATAAAATCTGCCACAGAGATACCAGCCAAAGCATCAGATATACTATCAGGAACATGGTTAAGCAAAGGTCCCTGTGGACACCAGTTGGCAGTCCAAAAATTACACTTTCCATTTCCATGAATAATGGAAGAATTGTTTTCAGCAAAGGAATTAATATAACAGATTCTCTTCCATGTTACTGATTTTCTGTGGGATGGTGGAAGAGAGCATAAAAGTTTAGACCACAATGAAGTACCTAATTGACTTTTCCACCACAGTTTAGCCGAACAAGAGTCTACAATGTCTTTAACAGATCTAAAACCTAGACCATCCATATTTGTAGATTTTGCAATTTCTGCCCATCTTTTCCAAACCTTATTCTTTTTTCCCTCTGATTGTCCCCAAAAGAAATGAGCCAGTTTTTTCTCAAATGTTTTAATGATGCCTTTTGGGGGATTGGTTACCATCCATATATGCTGAGGAATTGAGTATAAACATGATCGAATTAAGATCATTTCCCCCCTGAACTAAGCAATTTGTTTTTCCAATTTTGTAGCTTAAGATCTACATTGGCCAGGAGGGGGAAAAAATATCTATTTAAAGTTCTTCCTTTAAAAATAGGGCACCCTAAATATTTAAAAGGGAATGAGCCTTTTTTCATTTTTAAGATTGCTTTTACCTGATTCATCTTAGTCATTGTAGCCTTTCTACTTAGGTAAAAGTCTGATTTTTCAAAGTTAAACTTTTGGCCCGAGGTGTACTCAAAGATTTCAAGAAAGGCTTTGATCTTAATAAGGTTTGGCTTAGATGCTTGCATAAATATTATCGTATCATCCGCATACATCAAATGGGAAACTGCAGGAATTGAACCCGGAATCTGATATGTTGCTAAACTTCTATTCAGGAAAATAAAAGATAAACTCCTAGAAAAAGCTTCTGAAAATAAATTAAAGAGAAAGGGGGATAGAGGATCACCTTGTTTGATTCCCCTTGTTGCCTTGAAAAATCCCACTGGATTTCCATTAGCAAGTACTGAAAAATAGGCTTGTGACAGATTGTTCATAATAGCTTTTAAAAAATTCCCTTTAAAACCAAACTTAATCAAAATCTGTTTGAGAAACTTCCATCTAATTCTATCAAAAGCTTTCCTAAGACCCGGTTTAAGTATGCAGTTAGGGGTTCTGTATTTCTTATCCAGAAATCTAATCATTTCTTGTAAATACAGTATGTTATCCGATATATCCCTATTTTTCATAAATGCTGTTTGGTTTTGGGATATCAGATTTTCCATGTGAAGTTTCAATCTCTCCATTAGCACTTTAGAGCAAATCTTATTCAACACATTTGATAAGCTAATTGGTCTAAAATCCTCAAATGAACATGGTGTTGGTTTTTTTGGTATGAGGGTAATCCAAGTACTGGAAATTCCCCTAGGAATTTTAGCACCAGCAATAAACTCGTTAACAGCATCAATAAAATCATGTTTAATTATAGGCCAACATTTAGTATAAAACTTAGGTGAAAAACCATCTGGCCCAGGACTGCTCGTCTTTTTTAAACTCTTAATGACACATTCTAGTTCTGATTCTAATACTGGCCTGGCAAGAGCATGATTATCATTATCATTTATAATACCAGGTATCTGACTTAAAAAATGAGAATAATAGGTATCATCAGTGACTAAATCAGGTTCAGTTAGCAAATCAGAAAAATAGTCAATAGCTTCCTTTTGTATGTCTAACTGGGAATTAATCCACTGACCCGCCCTATTTTTTATTTTGGTTATCTGAAGTTTGCAGTTTCTTTCTTGCACAACCTTGTGAAAAAAAGATGTGTTGTTATCCCCGAGCTTATGCCATCTTAATCTTGCTTTCTGTTTCCAATATTTCTCTTTTTCCTTTAGTACCTTAAGCAGTAGAGCATTTTTTTCATTTAGTTTAACACGCTCAGAGGATGAGGGGTTCAAGTCATAATTAACTTCCTGGATTCTTAAGTCTTCCTCAGCCTTTTTAACATTCAAATCTATGTTTCCAAATTTTTCTCTATTCCAACTCTTTAAAACTTTCTCAAGTCTGATCAATTTAAGATAGAATCTTAACATACTAGTTTCAGCCATAGGGGATTCCCAGCTATCACTTATCACACAGTTAAAATCATCTCTTTGAAACCAGGCATCAATAAATCTAAATGGCTTAGGATTGGAAGAGGTCAGATTGGAAACCCGAAGGAGAAGAGGGGCATGGTCAGAGGTTTGTCTATTTAAAATTGATCGAAGAGGATGGAAATTTAGTGATCCAAGAAATTGTGCTTAGGCCTCTATCTTGTCTTTTAGAAGTAGGGTTCCTTAGCCTAGAGTTACACCATGTAAAAAGGTTTCCTACCGTATTGATTTCTTGAATTCCATTCGAGATGATCCAGGAGTTAAAATCTCTAATACTTCCTAAGGCCGGAGAACATGGGCATCTATATTCAGATAATGAAGTTATCGAGTTAAAATCTCCTATGAAGATAGTATCACCCTTCGGGATAGACTGAAGTTCAGACCATAAAAACTTCCTACCATCTCTATCTCTGAGAGCATAAATAAAAACTGCCTCCATAAACAGATTAACAGAATGATGTGAAATAGTAACATGAATAGACTGTTCATGAGAGGATATCAAAGAGATAGATAAAGAGTTAGGCCACATAAGCCAGATTTTCCCATTAGGCAGAGTCAAATTGTGTGTGAAGGAGAGTTTCTCCATATAAGCTTCACATTGAGAATTGTCGTGCATAGGTTCAATAATACACAACAGTTGGATTTTCTTTAGTTTGCATAAATTTGACAGCCTTAGCATTGAAGTGTCCATTCCTCTAAGATTCCACACTAAGAAATTAACATTGAGATTTGCTATCATTGTTCACTTGATTTATTACTTTTTGTAGATGATCTAAGCATCATTTTGTTTAACTGGCTTAGATAATTTTTTTTTGGATTTAGACTTACCTTGGATATTACCTGGAAGGGAAGAGCAGGAGGTATGTTGGTGATCAGACAGAATCTCCTCCATAGGCATTGATAGCTTAGCTTGCTCTTCTTTTTCCTTAGAGATGTCAGGAGCCTGCAAAACCGAAAACCTATTTGCCATCTTCCCAGGCTGGGAGAGTGAAATTCTGTGGTTAGGGCTATACATAGCTATTGAAACAGAGCCAATTTGAATATCGCCTTTAGCATAAGCCGATAATGTTGTTTTAGATGTTGCTGTGTCTTTTAGCAGCCTAGATATTGAGTAATCAGGAATTATAGTAGACTGACTAATATTGCTGGAAGTACACATCAAATCCTAATTAACCACCAAAGGAAAATTGGGAGGAGGTGTGTGATTCAGTACTGTTGCGGTTTCTATCACAACAACATTATCTTTCTCAGAGAGGGATTGGTCTTCCATTGAGTCCAGGATTAGTGGTGGTTTATCAAATTTCTTACCTGTAGCCTGCCATAGATACTGAGGTAGAATATGATCTAAATTAGCATCCTGAGTTCTATCATTGGTACTTGGAAAGCTAGCTTTACATTGAAGCAAAGAATGCCCTAATTTCGCACAGTGATCACAGTAAAGAGGGATGTCCTCATATTCGATTTGGTATTTCCTGTTATTGGTCACAGAACCTAGCCTAATGTAACTACTCAGTGGTTTTTGGAGATCTATTTCAACACAGAATTTTATTGCAGATGGTCTTGTAAGCATATCTGTGGCTAGATCGTTTTTAATGAAAATGCCTATACTGTTCCCAATTGCCTCTATAGAAGCTGAATTATAATAATATAAGGGAACCTCCTTGATTGTGCACCAGATAGGAACTATTGGTGATTCTCTATGAGTTGAAAACTCAGGGGTCCATTTTAGCATTTTAAGGGAGATACCATTGAAGTTCCAAACACATTTCATCCAGCATCTCTGATAGTCATTTATTTTCTCAAATCTAATCAGAACATGCTTATAATCAAGGGAGCCAAGTTGATACTTACCTTCAAAGCCCACAGTTTTGAAAGCCTGCTCAAGATGTTCCATTGAGAGTCTGCCTCTTGTAAACTTACCAACCAGAGCGTTCGCGTAATGGGCAGAAAGAGTAGCTATCTGGTCATCTGAATATAAGCACGAGGGTTCCCCTAGGTGTTGGGATTTGGGAACGACCTCTGGATTGCTAGGTAAAGTTTTCGAGAGAGGTGGAGCTTTGCTTTGGAGTACTGTAGCGAAGGTTTTGGGGGGGGGGGAATATGGTAGTAGGTGTCGCCATCTCAGTCGGCACCGCCGATTGGATTACCATCGCAGGACCAAACCGACGGTACTAGCCGTTGTCGGCGAAAGAGCCGTTACCGGCAAAATGGAGAAGAAAGGTTTTAGAAATCGCTTTTTTAGAGCGTTTTTTCGAGAGCGTTTTTGAATAAAAACCATCACACACATTTTTTTTTGGTAAGATTACTTCATTTTCATCTACTCATTCTACTTTTTCTTTCTTTCTAAATTTAATTTCATCCACTCATTTCATTCACCTAAATCCAAGCAATTAAGGCTATTGTGACACATCCAGTGGTACAGATGTAATATGTTTCACTACCTATGATTCTAATTGTTCCATCAAATAAAATTTTAAATTTTTTTAAGTATATATTATCACTAATTCAATAGTATCTCATATATTAATATTATTATTTATATAATTAAACTTTATAATTTATAATAAAAATAGAATGAACATTATAAGTTCAGGGAGTTGTTTGGACTGCAGTATGTGGATATGTAGTTATAAGTAAAATAAAGAGACTAACTTATATTTGACATTTAAAATTGAATTCAAATTTTATACTCTGGTAAACTATTTTTCATTAGTTTACCAAATAACTAAGGTCATGTATTAAACTATTTTTATACTCTAGTTACCTATTTGTATTAGGCAAAATTTTGGGAAAAATGGTCTTTTCATAGACTTATGAAAATACGGGGTTTATTTAGAATAATAAAAGGTAAAAATTCTAAGTTGCAATGTTAAAAAAATTATTATGCAAGTTTATAAACCGATTCATGCAACCCAGAAATTTTATCTTCATTTTCATGACTTATGGAAAGACCGTCTTTCAAGAGACGAGTTCTCTATATATCTATATATTAAATAAAATTTAAATTATTTTACTTATAAGTACTCTTGTTGTTCCTTTATTAGTGACACACTTTTTAATTTAGTTTTTTTTGTCTCGACACTTTTTAGTTATAGAAAATTTAAGATTATTACATTCATTAATCTTTCTTTTATTTTTTTTCAATTCAATTACATTAATTCATTTAACATCTCCTAAATTTTAAATTAAAAGAAACGTAATGGATCGAGAATAGAGAATAGAATATAGAGAGTAGAATAGTTCATGGGCTCTCAACAACATCCAATATAAAATGCAGCGTGGAGAATTTAAAATTGGGCAAATAATAAAAAAATGGTAATATACAAATATGACGCTATGTTTTGATTAAAAGTGTTAATATAATTCTGTAAAGTTTGAAAATGCGATTATAACCCTATGTTTTACACTAAAAGTGCTGATATAACCTTTTGACACTATTCCGACATTGACTTTGTATTTTCCGGCATTGACCAAATATAAAAGGACTAAAATATCCCTGGCCTTAAAACTAAAAAAATTTTAAGGTTCTTCTTCATCTTCATCTCCAAAACCACCTCCAGCACCACATTCACCCATTCTGCCACTCTGCCGCTCTGCCACTGTCGCCACCGCATCTCCACTGCTCTACCACCACATCTCCGCCACACCGCCACCGCATCACATTCAACACAGAAGAAACTCAACTCAGCACAAAGAAGAATAATCCTACACAGGTCAATACAGCAAATTGAGACACAAGCACATCAAACCAATAATCAATAAGTAAATAACCAAAGAACACAGGTAATCTGATCACAAGCACATCAATTTTTGCTCCTTGAGGTCTTGAAGATTTAGAGACAATTTTTCTGTCTTGACACAATGTTGCAACAAATTCAGACACAACACAAAGAAGAATAATCCCACACAGGTCACATCCGAGTCCAGCCTTGTCGGGGCCCGTGTTCGAACAAAATGATGTCGCCCCACGACGGAACCCCCATAATTCCCCTGGTCTTAAAAAACCTTAATCCAAATTGAATACAGAGGCAATTACAGAACCCGGCGGCTGAACTGCACTTACAGAACCACACCGCCACCGCCGTCCCTGCCCGTGCCGCCCGTCATTGCCCTTCACCGCCCTTCACCTCCAACCACCAATTCTCCCTCCGCCCTCACCCACCACCAAATCACAACACCACCACCATCGTCGAAACCCTAGCCTCAAAACTGTGGAAGCCCATTCGCCGACGAAGATCAAGACCAATACCGAAAACCTACAGTGGGGCCCCTTCACCTTCGCCCACCACCGAATCACAACACCATCACCGTCGTCAAAACCCTAACCTCAAACCGCCACCTCGTATAACACAGAAGAAAAATTCGTCAAATGGGGGTAACGCTTTTGAATTAGATTATAGGAGTAGTTACATAAGAAACTACAGTGTATCGCGTGGCAGCAACGGTGCCGACGTTACAGAGGAGGCCTCTGGAGCTAGGAAATGAGCATTGCTAGTCATCGCGAAATCTCGCTTGCGGCGGTGGCGGGAACATAAATGGAGACTTGATCGACAACGGAGACCTTTCTGCAGAGGCGGATTGTGGCGGAGCAACGTCGCACGGCCAGTGCGCGGAGCTCCGGCAGTTGAGTGAGTTCGTTGGTGCTTCTTCCTAGGGTTTCGAGTTCATTCCCAACTGTTCTGCAGAGGCTTTCGCTGGGAAGGGAAGAGCTAGCAATTGAGCTAAACAATGGCGCTGGAAAAATGGATGATGAGATCGAGAATCTGGCCATCAGACAAGAAGGAAAAATTCAGATTCAGATTGGGAGTTTTTGTGCTGGGAATCGAGAAAAAGAGTTGACCAAGCATTATTAATATATATAATGAGGCATAACTATCCTTTCATATTTTCTAAAATTCTATTTAATTTAAATAAGGGTATAATAGTCAATTGACATAATTTCGATCAAACTAAGGCACCGGAGTTATATTAGAACTTTCGAGCAAACCATGTGATCACATCGACACTTTCTAACTTCATAGGATTTCGACCAAATCATATGGAACTTAGCTCTAAAAAAATAATCCTCCCGATAGTCTTCTTAAATCTTATGGTGGCCACTGCTAGAATCTCACGTTTTGCACCAAACAGTGCGTGCTCTTGATGTTCTCCCCAATTCCACCTGAATCCCAAGAAATGATACACAATTGACCCACAAAAATGGCCGCTGCAAACGGAATCGCCCTGTTTCCGAACATGGGTTCGGTTAAGCCGACCCCAAAACCCCAACCCCAGTACTTCTCCAGAGGATTAACACTAAACTGCGCGCAAAATCTCGTCTTTCTCGCAACGAAAAGGTCCAGAATCCGAGAATCCAAGCTCTCCAATTCGCTGGAGCTGGACCGGTTCGTGACGAGCGGCGACGAGGACGAGATGAGCGAAGGGTTTTTCGAAGCAATCGAGGAGCTGGAACGCATGGTGAGAGAGCCCTCCGATGTTCTCGGAGAAATGAACGAGAAGCTGTCGGCGCGGGAGCTTCAGCTTGTGCTGGTGTACTTCTCGCAGGAGGGGAAGGACTCGTGGTGCGCGCTGGAGGTGTTCGAGTGGCTGAGGAAGGAGAACAGAGTGGACAAGGAAACGATGGAGCTGATGGTTTCGATAATGTGTGGATGGGTGAAGAAGCTGATTGAGGAAGGGAGGGATGCTGGCGATGTGGTGGATTTGTTGGTGGATATGGATTGCGTCGGGCTGAAGCCCGGGTTTAGTATGATCGAGAAGGTGATTTCGATGTATTGGGAGGCCGGCGAGAGGGATGCCGCGGTGGTGTTTGTGAAGAATGTGGTGGGGAGAGGGATTGATGGTGGTGGTGGTGGTGGTGCTGAGAAGGGGGTTAATAAGGGAGGTCCTACTGGCTACCTTGCTTGGAAGATGATGGTAATGAATCAGTAATCTTTCTATTTGATAATCGTGTTATGCGTCGTATGCTGATTTGATAGTATGTTATGGAATTCGTAATCAAAGTGTTAGAATTGAAGATGAGCGAAACTAGCTTAACATGTTACATGGAAGATGATGGTAATGAATCAGTAATCTTTCTATTTGATAATCGTGTTATGCGTCATATGCTGATTTGATAGTATGTTATGGAATTCGTAATCAAAGTGTTAGAATTGAAGATGAGCGAAACTAGCTTAACATGTTACATGGAAGATGATGGTAATGAATCAGTAATCTTTCTATATGATAATCGTGTTATGCGTCATATGTTGATTTGATAGTATGTTATGGAATGCGTAATCAAAGTATTAAAATTGAAGATGAGTGAAACTTGCTTAACATGTTACATGGAAGATGATGGTTATGAAATAGTAATCATCTATACTAATGTGTGTTTTTGATGACTGTGTTATGCATCCTATGATGATTCGATTGAATGTTATGGAATGCATAATCAAACTATTAAAAGATTGGAGATGAGAGGATCAAGCTTAACATGTTACATGTTACCATGGTTTGGTTGGATATGCATATCGATGTGATGATCCATATAGACTTCTTGATGTTGTTGTGATTATCTTTATTAATTGGAGAGGGAATGTTGGATAGATGGATAGAGAACTCGAAGAAACAGAAGGATTCTTTGTTGATGGTTGACGTTGTTTAGCATGGCTAGTTGCATAATCTTTTGGTGGAATCATATAGGTTAGAAGTGCGGTGTTTGATTGTTTTGTTGATTAATTTCTTGATGCTAAACCTAAAGGGCTTATCTTTATTTTCTAGCAGTATGCGGCTGAGAGTTTTCTTTCCGGGGTTTAACACCTGTTCACTGTTATGCAACTAAAATTTCACGAGTCGTGACATTTCATATAATGTGGTGGGAATCAAATTACAACTTTTCTGCTGTGAATCCTTTTTGCTAAACTTCTTAGCTGAATAGCCTAAAAGTGATATCTTTTGCATTGAAACTTGTGTATCAGATTCAGCCTCTTCATCTACTCAGTAGTAATATCTCAAAATTTGCACTTTAATTCTTCTACTTCCGCGCTGTATTTTTGCTTGAATTGCGCTAGCGGATGATTGAAATATTCGTTTCAGGTGGAGGGAAACTACAAGGATGCAATAAAATTAGTAATCCATCTAAGAGAATGTGGGCTAAAACCAGAGCTTTACAGCTACTTAATCGCCATGACTGCCGTAGTTAAGGAGTTGAATGAAGTCGCGAAAGCGTTACGCAAACTGAAAGGCTTCAGCAAGGCCGGGGTGATAGCCGAATTGGACATCCAAAACGCTTCACTCATCGAAAACTACCAAGCAGATCTTCTGGAAGCTGGCGTTCGTCTTTCCAACTGGGCATTGCAAGATGGGGGGCCATCGCTCAGCGGCATTGTTCATGAAAGGCTCCTTGCGATGTACATCTGCGCCGGTCGTGGAGTTGAGGCAGAGAAACAGCTCTGGGAAATGAAGTTCGTCGGGAAAGAGGCCGAAAAAGATCTGTACAACATTGTGTTAGCCATATGTGCGTCGCAAAAGGAGGAAGGTGCCATCAGACGACTTCTGACACGAGTGGAAGTCGCAAGTGCTCTGAGCAAGAAGAAAACGCTGTCGTGGCTGCTGAGAGGCTACCTCAAAGGCGGCCATTTCAGTGATGCATCTGAGACCGTGATCAAAATGCTTGACTCGGGCTTCTGTCCCGAGCTGCTTGACCGGATGGCTGCGATGCAGGGGCTGAGAAGGAGAATTCAGCAGTCGGGTGCTCGAGAAGCGTATCTGAGGCTCTGTAAACGGCTTTCTGACGCGAATCTGATCGGGCCGTGTATGCTGTATCTTCATCTGAAGAAGCATAAGCTCTGGATTTTGAGAACAGTTTGAGTCGGCGCCAAGCATGATGTTTATATGTAGTTTTGTATAGTAGTTGTTTACACGGCCAGTGAATAAACCAAGTATCAAGTATGGTTTCTTGTTTGTTCTTCTGATGTTTTTTTCCTCCAGTTTGAAACCTGTGCATACGATGAAATTGTAAAGTTACCTTGGAATGTTTACACGCACAACACGTTGAGTGCGTGGAAAATCTTTGTACTAATGTGGCGAGATGAGATCCTCTATCCACGAATAAGTATTTCAACTCCTGGTTCAGTAACTTGGGCAAAAAACAGCATTTCAATCAGATGGAAACTTAGGGGGTAGATTTGTTAGCAATATACTGTATATTAGTTAAGGGTTATTTAGTCTTTTCATGTTATTAGTTTAGGGTTATCTTTATGCTCCTTCTTCTCAGTTGTAAGAACACATTTTGGATATGGCAATTCTATTTGTCTTCAATCCCTAAATGCCCAAATCACCATTCTATCAGAGCTATGGATCGAATGGATTAACAGATGTCGAAGATTGGGTGAAGAGGGGATCAAATGTTTGAAGATAGAGTGAGAGTGATTTTCGCATCTGGGGTTTCAGTTTTTGCAGAATTGAGTTTTCTCAAAATCCGACCGTTGAATTGAGCTGAAACTTTGGGAGCATGTTCCAGAGCCTTGTTTCTACATTGTGAACGGTGGAGATCGGATTTTAAGTTCTGTAAGTACTGCATTTCGTCTCGGATGTGAGTTCTACTTTTTTGCTATTTGGATACCAGTTTTTGTAGATTTACGTTTTCTCAAAATCTGACCGTTGAATTGGGCTGAAATTTTGGGAGGGTTTTCCAGAGCCTTGTTTCTACATTGTGAACGGCGGAGATTAGAATTTGATCTTTGAAAAGAACGCATTTAGTCTCGAACAGAAGCTCTGCTTTTTGTTTATTTTCGGAGATGTCATTCAGAGAAAGTTTTTTTTTATTTATGGATGAATTGACATTTTGGGTATGCTTATGTTTTCTCTATTGATAATTTGAGATTTTGAACATCGATTTGGGACTTTCGAATTCGCTTGTGTTTGTGTATGTTTCCATTTGTTGAATTTGTTGAATTCTCGGCTTTAGATTAGGGTATGTTTCCATTTGTTGGCTTGAAGACTTGAGATTTTGGGTATCAATTTGGAGATTTTGAATTGGCTTTTGTGTGTGATTTTTGGGTTCTCGAATTCGCTTTGGGACTAGTTGCTTGATTTTGGATAATTTGCTACGACATTTGATTCTTGTTTGAGTTGGTGAATTTTGGGGGTTTCACCTTTGGAGTTGTGATTGTGGTTTCGTTTGGCTTGTGGTTGTCATTGAAATTTTGTTTGAAATTCTTACACAGTGAACTTTGAGTTCTTGGACTTGTGCTTTAGTTATGGCGGGATGTAAGGATGATTCTCTTCAGCCGATCAATGTTGAAATGGACTCATACATGTTTGAGCAATACCAGCAGTTCCTTGCCTTGTAGCCTCCTGCTATGTCTGTCTCACGAGTTGTCACTTTTGTCTATCTCAGGTATATCATTTTCTTTGTGGATTCTAGATTCAGGTGCCCCTCATCATATGTCTCCTCATCTATCGTCTTTTGTTTCATTATCTCCAAATTCACTTCTTTCTATTATGACAGCCAATAGCACTCACATGTCATTGGAAGGTGTTGGTCCTATTGTCACGTCTCATGTTTCTCTTAGTGATGTCTACTATATTCCTAGTCTTGCACTCAACCTTTGCTCAATTGGTCAGTTATGTGATTCTGGTTTCAATGTTATTTTTTCTTCTTCTTCTTGTTTGATTCAGGATCCGCGATCTCAGAAGGTGATTGATACAGGTCGTAGGCAGTGGGGACTCTATGTCTTGGACGAACTACATGTATCAGATGTTGTTGCTTCTAGTGTGGACATGTCTTCTTTTTCGTTTGAGTCATTTGTCATCAACTTTTGATTTGTAGCACTCACGTTTAGGTCATGTTTCTGCATCCCTGTTTAAAATTTTTGGTCTCTACTGGAGCTTTAGGACAATTATTAATTATTGCACTCTCATGATATTTTTTATTGTAGTGGTTGCAAACTTGCAAAAATTTTCAGCATTACCCTTTCATAGAAGCATTTCCTCTTCTCATGCTCCCTTTGATCTTGTGCATTCTGTTGTGTGGGGACCCTCTCCCGTGCCTACGAAAGGGGGTTCTAGATATTATGTGTCCTTTATTGATTATTTCACTCGTTATACTTGGGTTTATCTTATGAAGCGTAGATCTTATTTCTTGGACATATTTCACGAATTTAGAGCACTAATTAGAACACAACATTCTGCTGTCATTAAGTGTTTTAGGTGTGATTTGGGAGGTGAATACACCTCTAATGATTTTTGTCGCCTTCCTGCCTCTGATGGAACCATACGCCAGACCTCTTGTACAGATACTCCTCAACAAAATAGTGTTGCGGAGAGGAAACACCGTCACCTTATTGAGACAACTCGCTCATTTTTGTTGTCAGCTAATGTTCCAAAAATCTTTTGGGGAGAAGCCCTTTATACAGTTGTTCATGTCATTAAAATAATTCCAACCTCTCACAATTCAGGTTTGTCACCTTTCAAAAATTTGTATGGATATGCATCTGATTATTCCTCCTTGCGTGTTTTTGGTTCTACTTGTTTTGTTCTTCTACCCCAAGTTAAGCGTAGCAAATTGTCTTTTAAATCTACCTTATGTGTTTACTTACGTTATGGTAATGGTCATAAGGGATATCATTTTTTTGATCCAGTTAGTCAGAAACTATATGTCTCTCGTCATGTTGTATTTTTAGAGCATATTCCATTTTCTCTATTCCCGCCTGTTCACATCATATGACTCAGTCAGATCTCATTTGCATTGATCCTTTTGATGTCACCACCGATGAAGTTCCACCATCTGAACATGATACTTTAGTTCTTGACACAGACACTCATCGTCCGACCTCTCCTGCTACATTGCCGACTTCTCAATTATCTACTGAGACTGCAGACCATCCTCCTTTGCGTCAGTCCACTCGTATCTGTAAGTCTACTCAAAAACTTAATTTTGCTTATTCATCATATTCTTCTTCTTTTGCCTCATTTCTTGTGTCTATTCATTCTTTGTCTGAGCATGTGTCATATAGAGAGGTTGTGTGTGATCCTCTATGGTAGGCTGTTATGGCTGAGGAACTCACTGCTCTACATCAAACTCACACTTTGGATTTAGTACCTTTGCCTTCTGGGAAGCATACTATTGGTTCTCATTGGGTCTATAAGATTAAAACAAAATATGATGGATCCGTCGAGCGATACAAGGCTCGTCTTGTTGCAAAAGGTTACTTTCAGGAGTATGGCATGAATTATGAGGAAACCTTTGCACCTATTGTAAAGATGACCACCATTCGTACTATGATTGCAGTTGCTTCTGTTCGTCAGTGGAAGATATCACAGATGGATGTTAAGAATGCATTCTTGTATGGTGATCTTCATGAAGAGGTTTGCATGACATCTCTTCCCGGAGTAGTGCATCGACCTAGGTATATGTGCAAGCTTCGCAAATCACTTTATCGTCTCAAACAAGCTCCCATAGCTTGGTTCGAGAAGTTCTCCATCGTGATCACCTCTCTTAGCTTTCTTCCCAGTTATTATGATTCGACATTATTCATCAAACATACAAGTAAGGGTTGTATTCTCCTATCTTTGTATGTCGATGGTATGATTATTATTGGTGATAATTGTGATGGCATTGAATTGTTGAGTGTGATTTGGCTCGGTGCTTTGCTATGATATGATTCAGCATTGTTCATCAAACATACAAGTAAGGGTCATATTCTAGACTCTTTGTATGTCTATGATATGATTATTACTGGTGATGATTGTGATGGCATTGAATTGTTGAAGTGTTATTTGGCTTGGTTCTTTGCTATGAAAGACCTGAGTTTACTCTGTTACTTTCTTGGTATTAAGGTGGCTTCTTCTTCTAAGGGATATATTTTATCTCAGTCAAAGTATATAGCGGATCTTTTTGAGCGTGCACATCTTATTGGCAACAAGAATGTTGATACTCCTCTTGAGACCAATGCTCGCTACTGTCCTACTAATAGACTTCCTTTGTTCGATCCCACATTATATCGTACAGTGGTTGGCAGTTTAGTTTATCTCATAGTTACTCGTCCAGATATTTCTCATGTTGTTCATGTTGTTAGTTCGTTTGTCACTGCCCCTAATTCAGTTCATTGGTCTGCTATTCTTCACATTCTCAAGTATCTTCGACGCACCCAGTTTCGTAGTTTGTTATGTCCTTCGTCATCATCGTTACAGTTGCGTGCATATTCTGATGCCAATTGGGCTAGTGATCTTAAGGATCGCAAGTCCACCACTGGATTTTGTATCTTTCTCAGTAATTCACTCATTTCTTGGAAAAGTAAGAAACAAGATGCCATTTCTCACTCCTCCACAGAAGCTGAGTATCGTGCCATGGCTTCGACTACTTGTGAGATTTTTTGGTTGCACTGGTTGCTTGCTGATATGGGAATCATGCTTCGTAGTCCTACACCGTTACACTGTGATAATCAGAGTGCTATTCACATCACACGTAACTCGGTCTTTCATGAGCGCACCAAGCATATTGAGATTGATTGTCACTTCACCCACCACCATTTGCAGATTGGGACTATTTCACTACCTTTTGCTCCCTCTTCTCTTCAGATTGCTGATTTGTTCACGAAGGCTCACTCCACTGCGCGAATTCGTTTCTTGTCTGAAAAACTCTCAATGCTTATTGTTATAGCATTCTGAGTTTGAGTGGGGATGTTAGCAATATATATTAGTTAAGGGTTATTTAGTTTTTTCATATTATTAGTTTAGGGTTCTCTTTATGTTCCTTCTTCTCACTTGTAAGAACACACTTTGGATATAACAATTCTCCTTCTCTTCAATCCCTAAATTCCCAAATCAACAAGATTCATTTGGTCTCCTTCCAATTTTGTGCCTATGATGTTGGTTGGGGGTTTCTTAAAGTCTTTTATGGAGACACAGAGAGGAAGAGGATCATTAATGGTACAATAGGAAGAGAGGATTAAGACCAGTGGGGGAGGGAGTGGCATGATGCGGAAGGGGAGGGTTAGAGATACGTAGTGTTGTTGTTATTGCAGTGATTATGGTAGCTGAATACAATAAGTGCGACAGTGCTAGAATTAATGGTGATAGTGATGCGAAGAGACCCGATATGGATGCTACTGAGTTGGGTGGAGGTGGAGTAGCGCAGTTTGGGACAATGTTGGTGGTTATTGAAAAATATATCTCACACTGATTTCTTAAGAACTAAATGATTTATATATAAGGTCATGGGTCACCTCCACTTAGTGCCAACTGGTTTTAAGATGGAAGCCCAAGATACCTTGAAATTTAACATGTGTAGAAAATGAGGATAATAATGTGCAATTTTATTCATGATCCGAAGTACATTATGTAGTGGTACAAAAGACCTGTACAAACTGGGAAAAGGAAATATAATCTAATTACAATTACAAGTAACATTTATATTCCTTAATACTCCTCCTCAAGTTGGAGCATGGAGATCAGAAATGTCCAACTTGCCAAGTAGTGAATAAAATTGATTTCGTCCGAGAGCTTTGGTAAACAAGTCCACATGTTGATCTAAAGTGCGGATATGATGAGTAAAAATAGTACCAGACTGTACAAGATCCCGGATAAAATAACAATCAACTTTTATATGCTTCATACGTTCATGGAAAACTAGGCTTGCCGCAATATGAAGAGCAGATTAACTGTACAAAACAGTTTCATAGGAGCAGAATGCACAACACCTAAGTCCTTAAGCAAAGACTTAAACCACAACAAATCACAATAAGTAATAATCATATCACGATACTCCGCTTCAGCAAAAGAACGAGAAACCGTAGGTGGATTCTTGATTTTCCATGAAATTGGAGAATCACCAATCATCACAAAGTACCCGGAATGAGAGCACCGTGTAGTAGGGCATGCAGCTCAATCAGAATCATAATAAGCAGTGAATTGTAATGAACTATGGGAAGAGAGAAATAAACCTTGACCAGGATGACTCTTTAAGTAGTGAAGAACTCAAATAGAAACTTGCTTGTGAGGAACACAAGGAGACTTCATAAATTGAGCAAGTGTATAGACCAAATAGCTAAGCTTAGGAAGTGTAATAGTGAGATAAATAGGCGACCAACCAGGCACCGATTTTGCTCAGGATCATCGTAAAGTGGACCTTCAACACACTCCAGATCGTGTTTTTGCTCCATCGGAAAATCAGTTGGTTTAGAAGCTGATAAACATGTGTCAGATAAAATGTCCAGGGGATATTTCCATTGTGAAAGAAACATCCCATCCAGTCTTCTAGCAATCTCTATACCCAAGAAATACTTAAGCAGACTAAGATCTTTCATGTGAAAACAAGAGCTCGAGTATTTCTTGAATTCAGAGATAAGCGATGAAGAACTACCAGCAATAACCAAATTATTCATATAAACAAAGCACATGCAAAGAAACTGAGCCACGAGAGCATACAAAGAGAGAGTAATCTGCTTTAGTCTTAACAAATCCAAATGCACGCAAAGCCTAAGCCAATTTGACAAACCAATTGCGAGGGGCTTACCGAAGACCATAATGAGATTTCTGAATGTGACATACTTGTCCAGGAGGCACAGGATAACCAGGGGGGAATAAGCACCTCTTCACGTGGATCACCATGTAGAAAAGCTATATGCACATCCATTTGATAAAGTTCCCAACCACGAATGACTGCAACTGATAAAACACAGGCGACCCAAGCTTTGTGACGTTCAATGGTACCATCAGACTTGAACTTGGTACGGTAAACCCATATGCATCCAATTGCAGTTTTATCTAGAGGTAGAGAAGCCAGAGTCCATGTCTTAATATGCTCAAGAGCATTAGTCTCATCAGTCATAGCATCACACCAATGAGCATGCTTCGATGCCTTGAGAGTAGGTAGTGGTTTCTGCACTAGAAGTTACTACACCCAAAAATCTATAATGTGTACTAGAAATTTATCGCAATTTACAAAATCAGTAAGAAGATAGAGAACACCTGAAGATAGTGATTATGCTGGAGTGATCGTAGCAGTGGGGGGGGGGCTCAGGATCTATCAGCAGAAAACCAAGCAGGGGACTCCGTATCAGGTAGTGGCACTGGCAAGGTTGGTGAGTCGTCCAAGATCGCGTGAGGGATGACTGCCAGTGACGCGTGTGGCCCGTCAGAACCTGGATTGACCAGCAGTAGGGTAAGACGTCGATCTGGGCTAGAGGCCGCATCCGACAATGATGGATCTTGGGGCGATGAGATGGCCGACATCAGATAAGAATCCGAGATCGGTGGTGGTGATATTGAAGGTGAGGTGGTGGTGCCGCTGGTATGCACTGGTGAAACCGATGACGGAGAGTCAGGTGTCATAGTGTACGGAAACTGGTCTTCAAAGAAATCAGCATCCCGACTATTGAAGAAGGTACAAGATTCCAAATCTTAAAGGTGATAGCATTTATTTCCGGCAGGGTATCCAAGAAACAAACATCAGTGACTTCTTGGAGCAAACTTGTCACGGAATCTAGAAATGTAGGAAGCAAAAAAAAAGCATCCAAATACCCACAAAAGCTTGTAACTTGGAGCTCGTCCATAGAGTAACTCAAATGGTGTGCGACCATTGAGTTTCTTTGTCGGTGTCCGGTTAATCAAATAATCTGCTGTAAGAACACATTCTTCTCAAAAGTAAATTGGCAGATTAGCCTGAAAATGCAAAGCTCGCGCCACATTTAACAAATGATGATGCTTGCGCTCAACACGACCATTCTGCTGTGGTGTATTAACCATAGATGTCAAAAAAATAATCCCAGATTCACCAAAGTACGATATCAAATGCAGAAATTTGATCTCATTATCAACACAGACACGACAAATGGAGTGCCCAAACTAATTCTTAATCAAAGCACAAAATCTAGAAGCTGCATCTGACTTAGCAACTAATAGATAAACCCAAAAATCTCGGGAATAATCATCAACTATCGTTAAAAAAATAAAATGCACCACTAGAAGATGGTGTTCTATAAGGACCCTGAATATCACAATTTATTAATTCAAACAATGAACTAGCATTTGAAGAACTCATAGAAACACTATGTCTAGTCTATTTTGCTCTATAACATACAGAGCAAGGGACATATATTATTTGTGCTAAAATCAAGAGTAGAAACAAAAGACAACACCATAGTGGAAAGATGTTCAAGACGCTGATGCCAGAAATCGGATGAAGAAACTGAAGCAACTGTTGGAGGACACTGCCGCATAACCTGGTGGCAACACTACAATGCTGGTGAATGGCGGTGAAGGTGGGTGAACACCAGCGGCGGGAACCCCGTTCTTGGTGGCAATCGGCTGAGCTGGCGTCATCTTCTTAGCGGCGTTGGCTCTCTCCCTCGTATCCGCGAACCACTCTGGATAGCCTGGGAGTTTGAAACAGGAAGCTTTGTTATGACCCTTGCAATGACAATGCCTACAAACAACATTCTTGTGATCAGCTGAAGTGAGAACAACTATCAAAGAACCCGAAGGTGGTGGGTGTCGTGCGGCATATGCCATAGAGTCAGAAGAAGTCATGCAAGACCGAATAACATCTTGTGATTATCCTCTGGACATCAAGAGTATACACACATATGACGTGGGGAAGTGGATCGGGACTCATGATTTTGGATCACAAAGTGTGATAGCCTTCATATAGACCGAGGACAAAATTGATAGATCAAATCTTTTTTCACGCTCGTGGAAGGCTGCAACGGCATGGTTGCATATACACAGTGGTTTGCAAGATTCACAGGTGCAAATTAAAGGAGGCCGAAGAGAGTTGTAATCATCAAACAACTTCTTCAGTTTACCAAAATAAATGGCAATAATCTGACCATTCTGCCAACAGTTTTGGATATCATCACACATCTGCAGAATCTATGGACCATTTCCAAGAGTAAATCGTGCTTTAAGATCGTCACACAATTCCTTAATTGTGGCAAAATAGCTGGTAGAAGACCGCAATGCTAGATCTACAATATGTAAGATCCACCAGACATGAGTAGCATTAACTCCAGGCCAATCATCTACATCAGGGTGATTAACCGGGGGTTTGGTAATGGTTTCATCAATGAAACCAATCTTCTTCTTAGCGAGCAAAGCACTACAAACTCCAGTAGTCCATTCAAGGCAGTTCTCTTTGCCCTTCAGCATGACGGGAAAGATGACCAAACCATGACCATCAGAAGAACCAAGGTAGTAGGGATCGTTCAGAGATCGACTAACAAGTACAGATGACTAGGTGCTAGATTGTAACTGCACTTGCTTGAGTAAAGCTGCAATTACATCGGTGGCATTGAGATTCTGTAGCTTGCTGGCCTCAGCTTCGGCAGCGAGTGAGCTTGTTCAACGGCATCGGGAGTAGAATCAGAAGTCGACATAGTGCAAACTCAGACAAGATTTTTGGTAGGAAATTGGATTGGCAGCAAATCAGGGCAAGACATGGTGGTGGGTGGGAGACTTCGGCAGCGCATGCGGGTTGGTAAGAGCAACGAACGGATCGGCAACAGCGGCAGCTAGTGAACGACGGTGGCGGTCAGAGATCTGGAGTGGACGACGAGCAACAAATAGCAGCGACGACGGCGAGTGTGTGCAACGCACCGACATCGGGCGGCGGAAGCTCAGAAAAATTCAGCAGATTTTCTTTAGGGTTTTAGGATTTAGGCTCTGGAACTATGTAGAAAACAATGGTAATAATGTGCGATTGTATTCATGATCAAAGGTACATTATATAGTGGTGCAAAAGACCAGTACAAACTAGGAAACAAATATAATCTAATTACAATTACGGTAATATTTATATTCCTTAATAACATGGTATCAGAGCCCAGGTCGAGTTATTGGGCTGATGTGTGGATCCTTTTTAATTTGGCCCGATATGGGTAGTGGAGTGTTTCCACATTGGCACGTGAGAGGGCATGTTGAAAGATATATTCCACATCGGTCTCTTAAGAAATAAATGACTTAGCTATAAGATCTTGGGTCACATCCACTTAGTGCCAATTGGTTTTATGATGGAAGACTAAGATACCTTGAAATTTAACCGGGTGGTTGAATTCAATGAGTTAGAGTTGCCGAACAAACAAAATAGTATTTGATTATTTTTAACTAAAAACCGGTATGAGAGTGTGGTTAAGTTGTAAACTTTTATGCCAGTCAAGGATTATACTAGCACTTTAAAAAAACTTATATAATGGTCAAAAGTTATATGAGAACTTTAAAAAATTAGAGGTCTAGCCAAACCACCAAGGGTATTTTTATCATTTACACTGATTCTTTTCTAAAAAGTTTGCAATTCAACTAGGATTTAATTTATTTTGTAAATTTTAATTTAAAGTAAAGGTAATTTTATCTTTCTACTATCCATATTTAAACGTTTTCAAATTTTGAAAGTGGTGGGACAAAAAAAATTGTGCAACTTATGTTGGAACAAAGAAGGTATATAAGTTAAAATTACATTTGTGGTAGTTTATAAGAATACCGGATTATAGTTAATAAGATCAGTTTGTCAAAGGAAGAAATTTTGTCAACTCTGCCTTGAGTATACTGTATCCATATTCGGAACACGAACCCAGAATCAGATTCTTGATAATATGGAAACCTAAAACTGGTACCCCTTCGTTTTACTATATTTGACACTATAGGTTTAACTCTTTTTTGTTTTGTAAGTTGAAGTGCGTGGAGGAAGTTGAGTGGTTGAAAATGATGTACTTTTTATCATAAAATGATAGGTGACAAACTTAGAAGTATATAAATATGGTAAGTGTGTCAAATTTAAAAAAACAGATGGAGCATTTTAATTGTAAAAATAAAAAGGTCTAAATCCAGATATTGCTCCTCTGTGCCCCAATCCGGCTCAATTGTTGTCACACTCACATAGCCCAACAAGCAAATATTTCGGGAATGTCTCAGAATGTGTTTTAACTGTATACTAGCTTGAGTCCCACAGTGTATTATGCGGTGTTTTTTATTTTAATATCTTTGTTTATTAAATGTAATATTTATGCTTCATATTTAAAGAACCATATACACAACATTCAGAACATTACCTTCTGATCTAATATGAGAATTAAAAAAAATAAACAAGACAATACTTAACGGTAATGCAAAATTAAAACCATGAGAATTGCATATGGTTGTCGTAAAAAGAAGTACTCCGGATCATTAATGCAAAATTGTAACCTTTCTTTTTTCCATTAAGAAATAGCCTTTTAATCAAAACGATCATAGTGACATGTATTCATAATTTGGTATATGTTTAAATCTGCTGAAATGTTGATTCTACTGCACGTTGTACGGTATTTTTAATTATAAAATTGAGATTAAATTTTATGTAATTTTTGTGTCTAAAGTTAAGGCTTTACTTTAATATAAAAAAAATTCGTCTCACTTTTTCCTCCATGGTTTTTAATCATGTCACTTGATTTTCTTTTAAGAAAAATAGGCTCAAAAAATACAATTTGTATCTTAACACCATTTATTTACCAATAATTATAACAAAAAATAGATCACATCTTTCGCTGATCACAACAACAAATCATATGATTTCTCCTATCACAACATTAAACCACACTTCTGATATGATATATTATGAATAAATATGTGTGTCATAATCAATGTGAACCAGATCCATTTCCTTGAATCTACTTTTCCTTTAATCTCATTCTTCACAAGATGAATCAGTGGATTTCCTGCCGTGAGATTCAATACAATGAGCATAAAAAACACACTATCCATTCTCTAGTCGATATTTATCCAGCATGAAGAGGACCAATGGTTGCTCCAACAGTGCCAGTGCCATCAATTATAGCAGAAACAATGGCTTAAGCGCGGGAATTCCCTCGTATCACACTCTGCGTTCCAACATTAGTAGCCAATGATGTTGTAATAAACACGAAGGTCCATTGATAATCAAACCATATATGAACATTAGCATGAGTGTGGAGTTCTAGTCCTTAGCTGCTGTTGCTGCTGCAACTTTGATAAATAGAGAATCAATAGTAATATGAAATATAAAACTCCAATGATTTTTAGTTATTCCAAGAAAAAAATCCTCACTCAACATAGAAATCTCACTAATTCCACATCGCTTTCAGAAACAACAGCTAACTACACAATAACTAATAAATAGTAACAAAAATGAAACTCACATACAATGAACCACATGATTAGCATACATATTGTCACAACAAAAAACACCTTTTGATTTTGCCTACTCAATCTGAAAAAAATTGTAACTTCAAGACAAACTCTAATGCTCATTCAAGTAATACATGATCGTGAAGAAGCCAGCAATTTTAATACATGGGGATGAGTTTTAATCATCCCTTCGTAGCACCATGGACCATGGATGAGGAAGGGACCCTGAATATTTACATACAAGGTAATTAAACTCAAGAAAAATATGCTAGACAGAACTTATTCAGTATTCCCTCCGTCCCAGCTATTTTTGCACTTATCACTATTCATTTAGTCAAGCTTTGTTACTTAGAAAAGTAAATTTCAGGTAATGCATAAAATAATATATTATCATATGTGATATCATTAGAATCATGTTAACATCTATTTTTATAATATTATTTTTCATCATTTTTAAATATACACAGTTAAAGATATTAATGGCCAAAATTAGTTCTGGTCAATCTGAAAATGTTAAAATTTGCATAAATAGTTGGGACGGAGGGAGTACTATATGTCCCTCGAAACAATGATCATGGAATTGCAATTATATTGACATTGGCTTCTATAGAGATTCAGTTAACGAAAGTAGTGACATAAACGAAGTGAAAACCCATGCACAACCTTTTTATTTTGAAAAATTGAACATCGCTAAGACTTTCCCCTGTTTAGCTATAAGACATAGCAAGAACGAAATCTGGAAAGTTATTCTTGCACCATCTCATTAATGAAAAAGTGACATGTGCAGTTATCTTACAAACTATACTTACACTATGGGGGCGAAGTGAAATAACCTTTACAGGAAAACTAACGACGTTATTTCAAAAGCGTATTTTTGCATGACAATTTTAGAATGTCATTCACTACCTAAGTTGTTCATTCAACATCTATGAAAAGACCTGTATTAAAGACCAGTAAACATACCAAGTGAAGATGTTTAGATAAAGACCTCGATCTTTGGCTTTAGCATCCACAAGCATGAATCACTTCAGAACAAAACAAACTGAAGACACAAGACACACCACAAGATATTACCTGTAACGCTTCATGAAAGATCTGAACATATTAGCACAAATTTGCATATTAGCAAGATAAGTTGAAATGTTTTCCCTTTTGATGTCCCTAAGCAGGAGTAGGACTAAAAACCATCAATATAAAGAAGCATCTCCTATGAATATACAAAAAACCTTTAAAAGGCAAGACTCCTCTCTTCTCTACCTCCTATTTCCACCTAAGATATATAATGGCATGCTCAACAAAAAAGGCCTACAGACCTAGCAAAAATGCTATGGAAAATTCAATAAAAAGTAGGAATATTTTTGCATTAACCTGAGCCTAAGAAGAACCAAACATTTCAACTTTTCCTATGACATGAGATAATAAACTTGATAAATATAACCACGGGTTTACAAGAATGAATCAACTCACTATCACCGCTTTTATTTTCAAAATGATAATGATATATAAGGAGCATCTTGAAAGAGAGACACACCAGGTGCTGTTCATACGACAACAACTAAGGTCACAAGGGTCTAATTTTCTTAAAATGTAAGAAGAACATTGAGTTGGTGGCAAATAGAGCAATAACAACAACTAAGTTCACACAGGTCCAACTTCTAAACATGTAAGAAAACCATTAACTTTACTACAAAGCAAGAAATCAAGGCAACATACACAAACACGATAGAAGCAAAAATCACATCATGTTAAATAAAATGGTCATAGGATTCGAATACTAAACCCTGCAACAAATCTATTAGTTTCCACAACATTATCCACATTTTTTCTTCCATAAAAAAATGGCAACCATAGCTACAACTAAGTTAATATTACCATGTACAGGGAAAATTGTCGCTCGAAATCGACTCCTCGGAACAAAAGCTTTCCATTTCACCAGCTGGTACATAAGGCTAGTCTGCATCAAATTCAGAACAAGAATCAATCACTACATCATAAAAACTGAAAAGAGTACAAAGATCCTTAACGTAAAAGAACAGCAATCCGACCCATGGACCAACACTTCTTGGAGCGATAATTTCACTCGCTAAAATACCAAAACCAATCATCACAAAGTTTCTTTGAATTGCATTTCAACATCTAAATAAAAATGTGCAACTATGAGTTCGAGTCATACCTCGGAAACAATAGAATTGCCGGCACAGGTTCTCTTGAAGGGAGAGCCTATCATTTTTAAAGTGTTGTCGGTCATACCTTTAGCTTTTTCGCACATACGAAGTATCTCAAACTCGGTTTCGTTGAGCTTATCTACTTTCTTTTCTACTCTGAATATCAACTCCTCTTTACTATCATCTTCGACTCTGAAGCATTGCCCAAGTGCATCCTGCGAAAACAAGAAGCACAAAATCATATTTTGAAAATCCTAATAACCCACCTTAAGTTTCACAAAAATAAGGTTTCACAAGACTAAGCATTCATGAAACATGCTAAACGGAAGCAATTTATGCTATCCTTCTCGATTTGACTTCGTGAAAAACAAATGCTCCAAATGCTCATCAAAGCATTAAGTGCAGTTAACATTTTCTAACAACAAAACACAACTTCATAACAACAGGACTTAGTTTCGAAAGTGATCGATGATCTAAATAACCTCAAGAAACATCTCACTTTTTCAATGACCTTGTTCCAATCAGTTTCTAGATTGAACGTGGTACTAACTTCAGACCTGCTATATACAAATGGATTTTCTGCGAAAAATGAACCATAAACCTTAATTCACTATGTAAATTATCCATCTTTAAATCTTTCTAATCAATTGGTTTTGAACGAGCAAATATACATGATCACAATAATAAATGTAAGGAGAGGAAAGGACAAAAGAACCTGACTTTAGGTTTCCAAATAGAAAACAGCGCTTCCCTAGAAGCATCAAGCAGCAATTTGATGGAGCAATTGGACTGAGAGAACACAGTTGACTGAGCCTTGTGGTGGTTGGAAGGACGTTGATTAGAGTTGAATTTTTCCTTTATTTACTCAAATGTTTTCCAACAGAAATCAGAACTGATTTTCAGTCCTCGAACCTACATTCAAAATAATATGAAAATGTCAAATTCAACCACAAGAAGCACAATAAGTAATTCACGCGTTTGAGCCTACTGAGAACCTTTAAGCTCTTCGTAGCCTTCAAAAACATTTTCAAAGCCTAACGGATATTAAATGCCTGGTTGTAAACCTATTAATCTTATAACAACAGTCTAAGATCCATCAAAGAACATGCCATGTTTTGGTGCACCTAATCATCAAGTAAAAGTAAATGCAAAAGTTTCTCCAATTATAAGTGGTGGCTTTCGACACAACATGATTTACAAACGCAACCTAACTGAAACAACGTGATCAACACCATTAAAATTTTTTGTAACATTTATATCGCATTTATATGACGTTACATGATTTTGAAACAAAAACCAAAAATTCCCAACCCTATTTCAATTTACTCTCCATTGACCAGGGCTTCTTGTGACTCTTGATTCTCTAACTTTTCCTGTTCTAACACAAACATGAACTATACTACCGAAATAGAGAAATACTAACAAAAATTCAGATTGCATACAAACCTCACAAACTTCTTCTGCTGGGGGTTCATCATAGCTTCAACTCAAGTTGTCAAATCTATGACCAACAAAAGTTGACCTCCAAAGCACACAGAAAATCTCCTGTAAGTGTAGAACGGGTAGAGTGTCGAGAGCAGGGGACACCATCAGAGGCTTTAGGCCCAATTTGTTAATTTTCGCTGTTACAACACATAAGTTTGATACGGTTAAATAGAGAGCTTGAAACTAAGATGATTTTAGATTCTTGATTAGGGGAATTACCCATACATGTTATATGCTTGTTACTTACTTTTAGTAGAGATCTTAGGAAGAAATGACATCAAGTCTTTCTTACGCTTAGTGCGCTCAAGACTTTGTACTTTATCCTGGCAAACCACATCATCAATCAGAGCCAAGATTTCTGCATCAAACATACGAGGAAGCAAACACTTATAGATAATGTTAGTCCAGAATAGTCCTGCAAGCAACTTGTAACCTCTTTATCATTCAGCTGCCTCAGAAAAGGATGATCAAGTAACTTAGCTGTTGAAAGCCAGTCAGCAGGTCTTCACTAAAAATACAGTTGCATGAACTCTTTTCCTTCATGAGACAATGCATCCAGTATAGGTGGTGATTTATTCAAAACTCTAAACATAGCTTGAACCTAGTACCAAACAAAATAGTATGAAATATAAATTGCTGCAAGAAGAAAGAGATGCAGTTGATATACAAGCCTTCCCTATTATAGTCACTCCAAGAAGGTTTTCCTGCGAGCATTTGATAACTGTACAACCCAAGATCCATACATTGACTCCAAAGCCATTGTGTGAAGTTGTATTGTGTTGCATAGCAGCCTGCAGGACCTATAATACAGGAAACACATGACAACTATAGCCATTACAATCAAATTGGTAGTGAGAGCTTATTAGCAATTGTGGTAGGGCAGTGATACCTTTGGACCATCCATTGTGGACTGCCTTTAGGAGATAGATCGTTCTAAAACCATCAATTGTAACTTCATCATGTAATAGTAGGCTTCTTGGTATGAGGGAACATAAACTGAGCATTGTTCACCTGAAACATCATCATTTTCAGACATGTAAAAATGATGTAGCGACTTTTGCATTAGAGCATAAACATAGAATAGATTTGAACTACATACATGGACTTCAACGTGCACTTTAAGGCTATCGATCCAACTGTACTCTACGTCATTGTTGAATTGTTCTTTCTGCTGGTTCAGAATATGCTGCAAATGACACAAATGGATAAACCAACTTTATCAGTGACTGGCATTAGCCATTAAATGAGATGAAACAAACGAAAGAAAAGATCCATAGTTTTTAGACCTTTGGGAGATAAGGCTATTCTTCATCATCAAAAGCCCTTATGAGAATCCACTTCTCCGTCCTTCCTTGCCCTAGTTTAATATGAATTTGCAAAAAAAAAACTTAAATCATGAACGCGAACACCATTAAAAAAAGTATGAGATTTTCCATTTGATTGAAGTTTTATACCATCTTCTACTCAGGATCAATGCTCATTGTAACATTGATGAGTTCCATGTCCAAGAATGGGACACGAGCCTCTAAACCCCACGCTGAAGTGGACTTGTTTGCTCTCAGACAATCATCCTTGTGAAAAGCCTTAATCTGCACAAAAGTAAGAGCAAAACAATCAGTTCATGTCTGTTTTGAACCCCTTTTAACTGTCTTAAAGAGTATAACGCATACCTTTTGGCATGTCTCACGATGCAGCTCTTCCTTGTTCGATGATTTGTGGAAGGTACAAATAGCCTCCAAAGATCTCATCAGAGCCTTCACCCGATACCACCATCTTAACCCCGAGAGACTTGATTTTTCGCAACATGAGAAACATAGGAGTGCTGGTCGTGATGGTTGTGACATCATATGTCTTGACGTGGTAGATCACATCCTCAACCGCATCAATACCATCCTGTAATAACATAACATGAACCGAATCTGAAAAAATACAAAACCAGAAGTTCTTATATCATACTTGGATAGTTAAAGTGATCTCATGGTGAACCGTTCCCAAGTAGTCTGCAACTTCCTTTCTAGCCTTCAAATCGGGTGATCCTTCAAGACCGACGCAGAAAGAATGGAGCTGAGCTCCCCATTGCTTGGCAACCCTCGTGCCGACTAATTAACGAGCAGTGATAGCAGCAACCAACGACGAATCAAGCCCTCCAGAAAGCAACACCCCGAAGGCACATCAGTCATCCACCTCTTGTCACAGCCTACATCAATCATAAAGCAAACAAAATGATGAAACATTCACTTATCCTTTGAACCAAAGCAAACTATCATGCGAAACAATATCTGAGAAAAGGTAAAAATATCAAATGACTCAGAATCATTGGACAATAAGATAAAACAGAACTTTACTATCTGCGAAATAGGGCATTTTGAGTAAAAAAATATCTGTACCTAAACACAAGCATATTTAACTGATCCAAGCGCAGTTAAACAAATCTCACACCTTCAATCTATATCTTTCCTCAGCTTACTCGTGGATAATGATTAACTCCTTTCAAGAAAAAACACAATATAGCTTATTGAATGAGCCTAAAAAACTATCTTCCCCCAATTAATCCACTCATCAAAACAAACAGAGAACAAGCACAAGACAAAATTAAACAAGCACAAGACAAAATTAAATAAGCTTTAAGATCGAATATGAAGTCACGCTATTAAAAAGCCTTATCAAAACACCATACAGATTTTTCATTCATTTTGTACAATTGAATAATGGCAACATGACCATTCCTATCTAACAATTTGTGGATAAATCACAAACTTCCCAAGTAAAAATTGAATTAGACAAACTTCAAAGTGCTCACGGTACAAATTTGTTATGTTAGCAGTCTCAATTTCATTCCATACATGCAAACAAACAGACACTAATCTAACATTCTTATAATTCTAATTCATAAAATAAAGTATCGTGTTAATAACCAGCATAATATATTCAACCAATCAAAAGGATCTTGTTACTGAGGAATGAAATGGAAGTGACCATACTCTCCCGGCTAAAATGCGAGCTTTGTCGGGGGCACCAACACCTACAACAATTAGCTTCACTCCAGTAGCCTTGAATATCTCCTTCGATTCTTTAAACACCGAAGCGAGCTCCCAGCTTTACAGTGCAAAAGAAGAAAACCGTCAAAACCACAACTACCTCTAATTAGACAGCAAACATATCAATATGGCAGGCAAACAAAATAAATTAAAAAACAAACAGTTTATACATTGTTTACCAACAAGAGCATCCAAAATGTCTCAAAATGGCTACAATTGCTATTCCCTAAAAGAAAACGCCAAAAATTTCATTCATCAGGAAAATAGCTTCAATGTTAGGCATTCCTATACTTTACATGAAACTACTTTATTAATTCAACTACTTTTAGTCTATTACATTAAAAATTAAGATCCAAAACAGCCCATCTATGGAAATCAATACCTGAGAAAGCAATACATGTGTTCAATTTTCACAGTCAAATTATGACGGAATTCGAAAAGCATAAATTAAGAGTAATCAACGTTGTTATGAGATACGTCCTCGTTTTGATCCTTGAGGTCATTGAACTTGAAGGACTGACCAGAGGCGGTGAATATGTATCGGCGCGCTTCTCGGCTTCCTCCTCCTTCTTCTTGGAGGCGCGGGACTTGGCACCCTCGGCTTTCCGCCAATACTATCCTCCTCCTTCTCCCACGTCTCACGATCCTTGCGGTCGGATTCCGCGTCTCGGGAACTCTTCCAACGGAACGACGTCGGGAGGAAACAGAGAGCGGAAGATAGCTGATTGACGTAAAAGAGTACAATGTAGGTTGGGCGGTGATTGGGAAAAACGGTGTCGCTTCAGTTACTTAGGGTTGTCAAAATGACTCAAATACCCCCAGTTGACAGACGAAAAATAAACAATATATATTATAGGGTATATATTATAGGGTGCTTAATATTATAATATTTTATAATTATATTTAAAATGGAGTAGAAAACTGAATTGTTTTTTAACGAATTAATAAATGAATGTTAAGTCTTGAGGGAGTACTGACCACTTCAAAAGTAAAAAAAAAATCGGTCAAACTGATAAAATATGCATGTCTGAACAAATTTTTTCGTTTATTAAGGAAAAAATGAAACAAAGTTACAATGCAACAAAACATCAGAAACTAACACGAGAGACCATATTTCTTCATATTTTTAGGGTATTGTTATATCACGCCCTATTTTTTTACTAGATTACACCCTATTTTTTACTAGATTATGTCCTAATACTTATATATGTGAATAATATAAAATTTAATTTTTCAAAAAAAAATAGAAAACAAAAAATTAAAAAAATAAAAATAAAATTATGGTTTTGCCGGCGCCACCGCCGCTTGTGCCACAGCCACCGCCACTGTACACTGCCTTCTCCGCCGCCGTAAACTGCCTTCTCCTCCTTCTTCTCCGTTCGTCCCCAGCCTTCTCCGTCCGTCACACTGCCCTCTCCTTCTTGTTCGTCTTCTCCTTCTCCACCGTCCCTTACCATCCATCCCCAGCCTTCTCCGCCGTATTCTCCGATGAGAACGAGAGTAGGGAGATTCGAGAGAAGACCGGGGCGGGAGATCCGGGCGAAGGAGAACTGGGGCTAGAGAACCCGGTGAGGAGAACCGGGCGAATGATAAGCCGAACCGGGTGAGGAGAACCGGGCGAATGATAAGCCGAACCGGAGAAGGAGAGTGGGAAAGGAGAACGGGAAAGGAGAATTGGGAGAGGAGAAGGAGATCGGGGAGAGGAGAAGGAGAAGGAGAAGGAGAGTGGGGAAAGGAGAACATGGAGAGGAGAGCCGGAGAAGACGAAGTTTTACCGGAGAAGAAGACTGGAGAAGACGAAGTTTCGCCGGAGAAGAAGACTGGAGAAGACGAAGTTTCGCCGGAGAAGGAGACCGGAGAAGCAGGGAGAGGAGAAGGAGAACGGGGAAGAGGGGAGAAGGAGATCGGAGAGCGGAGGAGAAGAGAACGGCAGGAGGAGAAGGCGGAGGAGAAGGAGGAAAAGGCAGAGGAGGAGGAGGAAAAGGCGGAGGTGAAGGAGGAAAAGGCAGAGGAGGAGGAGGAAAAGGCGGAGGTGAAGGAGGAAAAGGCAAAGGAGAAGGAGGAAAAGGCAGAGGAGGAGGAGGAGGAGGAGAAGGCAGCGGCGACGGTGCTAGGCGGCGACGGCGGTGGTGCAAAATAGTAATTTTTATTTAATATTAATTTAAATATATTTTACTTATTTAAATTAACTTAAAATACATATTATATATTAAATAATTTAAATAAATAACGTAATCAAATAAAATACTTAAATATATTTTACTTATTTAAATTAACTTAAAATACATATTATATATTAAATAATTTAAATAAATAATGTAATCAAGTAAAATACATGACGTGATATAACGATTCAATATTTTTAACACACACCCCCCTAACAAAGAGATCAGAAACTGACACGAGAGACCATATTTCTCCATATAATTCAGCACACGTATTATCAGCATTGATGGGCTCAAGATCTTCTGTTACACTTTTGTGTATCACTGTGTGTTATACCAATTGGATTCTGTCATGTGTCTCTCCTAAATTAGCTAAAATTATGTTAATGATTTTTATCTAATTTTAGCTAATTTAGGAGGGACACGTGGCAAAATCTAACTGGTGTAACACACAGTAATACATAAAAGTGTAACAGAAGATCTTGAGCCGTATTGATGTCACATTTTATGCAGATCACAATAATGCATGAGCTCATTAATTCATTGCTCATTGTCAAACCTATCCATGGCTATGGATTGACTGACGTGGGAAATTTTGAACTTTGGACTCATTTTAGTTATTGTTTATGTGCCCATCCAGTTTTCTATTTTTCTAATTGAAATTAGGAGTAAAATGAATAAATATAATTAGCTTAAGAATTGAAAAAGAAAAAGAGTAGAATATGTGGATAAAGTCAAAGGAATTTTCTAAAAAAGAATTGTCATTCTTAAAAAATTACCCAAATTAAAAAAGAGTGATAGTCTTAAAGTTTCGCAGGAAGTGCCTTTCTCTTCTCAATTCTCATGTATTTATTATGGAATAAAAGAGCAATCAAGTTAATTGAATCTTGATTTAATGTTAATCAACCATCCCTTTATTAGAAAGGTTCTAGGTATAAACGGCGATGTTATCAAGAATTGTGACTTTTAAGATAGTCCCTAGATAGAAATCATGCAACGTTTGTGTTAGCGTGTTGATGTTCATTTCCCAGACTATCATAATTCATAAATGTGTGATCTTGGTGTGTTTCTAACTTTTATAACAATAGTTTATTGATGGTGTATTTGTGATGATCTTTAGATGACGTTTCCAACTATTTCTATGAAGTTTTGTTTTATTCAAGTGGTGTCAATTTATTACCAAGTTTTGTTTTAGGAAGTATAAAGTTTAAATAGAGATCATTACGTAATTATTAAACATTTTGATTTATAAGTGATTATTTTTAAAAGCCGCTAATAAATTTGGGAAAGAAGAATTTTTGTGTTGGGTTTTGCAGAAATGTTTCCACCTAAAGTTTAGACTGCCTCACGATATGGCTGGTCATGCTGACCTGTGGGTCGGAGCGGATCAGTTGTCTGGGTCAAACAGGTCAGGTCGGGTCGGCCTAGGTCACAAAATGATCCAAATCGACCCAAATCATGTGAGAAGATAGTAATTTTTAAAAAATAATTTATTCAAATAACATGAATAAGTTTAAAATGTATTAAATTTTAAATAGTAAATAAAATTATAATTTATTTTCACATAAATTAAAATAAGAATATTATATTATATTTCATTTTAAACTACTCACTTAATAAAGAAAAATACAATTATTTTCATGCTCTACTTAGTTAATATACTTTTAACATTTTGAATGCAAAAATATAATTTTACCAAAATTTATTTATATAATTACGAATATACATTTTATATTTTAATTAATATATTATTTATAATTAATAGTAGTTTTACAAAATTATTTGTATCTTTATAAATATATATATATACACATATATGTGTGTGTATATATTTTTTGAAGAATGTTAAACTTGTTTATGAAGTTAATTAATGATCGATATGTTGAATTAAACTAATTATTTTTTATAATTGTTTTTAAAGAATATCTTTTTAAAGGGGGCAAAAATATAAATAGATCAAAATGGGTTGATTTCGATCAAAATTCAACCCGACTCATACTCAATTTGACCCAAATTGAATTGACCCACTTGACCCAAATGAAACATTGGCTCAATCCAACCCAAATGAATCATATTAAAATGGGTTGGATTGAGTTGAACAGTATAAACACCCCTATCTCATGTGAGACCATCTCCAATTTTATTACTTAAAGGAACACAGACAAATCTAATGTGCTACTGTGACTGTTTGAGTTAGTACGCCGGCTTGGACTTAGATGACTTCCGGTGGGTTGAGGTCAACACTTTTGGATGTAACCACTGTACAGGTGGACCACTCCATCTTACGAAATACCTTCCACTCAACCATTAAGGCAATCAGGGCGTCGTGTTCGACTGACCAGACGCAACTCGGGTTCTCCCCCCTAATAAATGATGGTCTTTAAGTCTCTATACACTAGGTTAGCGTGAAGCAAACTCTAATACACCATGTTGGTGTGGAGCTCAAGTGGAGAGGCTAATCCCATTCACTCAGCCATGTGGGATTTCGTCCCACCTTATAATAGTAAGACTTTTCTCATCTTAGTTATGGTGTTCTACAGTTTATCAGTTCCTCATATGTAATAGAATAGACTAGTTACTTATTTATCAGTTAAAGTAAAAAAACACTGATGCTTGTCATACAATCAACCATAAATGTAATCCATTTCTATATATTAATGAGAAGGAGTCCGGCTGTTTGCTTAAAAAAAACACAGACAAATGAAAATCAGGGAAGCTGGTATTTCTTCTCCTTACCTATTTTGGTCAAATGACATTTAACTATTAGAATGGAAAATCTCGTTCCAATAGATTATAATTATTTATGCATCAAGATATATTGTAGCCATTTTATTGTAATAAATAAAGAGTGAGTCTCCTCACATGTGACTTTTCTATAAACTTATGAACAAGTAACTTATTTTTTACCTTACAGACTGCATTTGTTAAATTACATACTAAATTTAGAAAATATTTTTTATATTATATATTTTTATGTTCACGTTCAAATATATATTGTTACTTGTTTTAACTTTAAAAATATAATATTTAAATTTTATACAAAAATTATAACATTTAATGTAAAAGTCAATGTGGACTATCTATAAACTTAAGAGTAAACGACTTCTGTGGCTTTCAAATTATCACCATCGTTCACCTTTGATCCTCCAATTTTTTTCCCACACTTTTGGCCTCTGAACTTACAAAACAGCTGATTTGTGCCCCTTCCGTCAGGTCAAACCATTAAGGTGTGGTCAAAGCGTTAATTTTAGGGGTAAAATTTCTGTGGTCCTCGAAAGATAAAAGAAAATGAAAATTATCAATTCCTAAAATTAACGCTTTAACCACACCTTAACGGTTTGACCTGACGGAAGGGCACATCTCACCAGTTTTGTACGTTCAGAGGCCAAAAATGTGAAAAAAAATTAGAGGGCCAAAGGTGAACGATAGTGATAGTTCGAGAACCACGAAAGTCGTTTGCTCTAAACTTAAAGAAATACGACCTTTTCTGAAATTTTCTCATAAATAAATACAAACACAAAAATATCCCGTTAATTATATTCATTGGTATGACTTTGTCTAACTATTATACGTTTTTAAAACAATAATCTGTGTTTTACAATACATTTATAACATTAAATTAAAAAAGAAAGACAAGAATCGAGGTTTTAACGGCTAGTTCGTATATGTACACTAGGGGTACACTACATACGGTGCCCCAGTAAATAAACAAAGTGATAATTATTAATTATTTAGATGACAATCCACTCCCTAATTTTCAGGTAGAGATAATTAACAAATATTCTACCAACTAATATTTCTGGGATACCATTCTTACGGATTCCAGGGTTTTGCGTTTGACGTCTCATCTTCAAAAAAAAAAACAAAAAACAAAACTCATTCAATCAGATTATTACAATCTTACTACAATTAGGGCATGCTTACCGTATGAATAACTGAAAATGCTAATTGGCTACTAAATTCAGCAATGAACTGAAGCGTCTATTATGGCAATCACCTTTAAAAAACTGAAAATGGCAGATAATATATATTTATTGCTGCAACCTCAAGCACACATTGCCATTATTGAGTGATTGATAAAAACCAAAACCAAAAATCACACCAATAATACCAACCAGTATTAGATTCAATCTCATATGATGGCCTGGATGTGGGCTGGTATGGGCCGCTGAGGGCGAGCGGATGGTCGCCTTTTGCCAGTATTAGATTCAATCCACTTTTCTTTTCGTTCTTTTTTATATGATGAAAATGTAAAGATTATCATCATTTTTTCCCTTCATTTTTCCACCATTGTTGAAGATAGAGAGACCAACCCTTTTCAGCCTACCTCCCACCGCCGTGCTCCACCGTCCTCATCCCATTTCACGGTGGTGGCTGCAGGCCTACTTCAAGCTCAACTCAGATTGAAGATGTTGTTCGATTGGAAAAGAAATCAAGATTTGTGAATCTCATCTGACAATTCACCATGCGCGGACTCAAGATAACAGAAAATAAGAAAAGAAAAAAAGAGGGATTAGAGATTATGCTATGTGTAGCATGGGGCGAATGAGGTCCGCCGATGTGAATAGCTAATCTTCTTCTTCATTGTCAACAATAATAGTGGGTGTTGAGTATTTTTGAGTGTTTGCATTTTATAAAGAATGTATACCCAAAAGCAATCAGGATTGTAAGTCCAACAGCAACGCGGCGATTTTGATCCTTACTTTCATGTTTGCCCAAGTACTAACGTCGTTGCCCAACAAATGGTAATGTCCAAGGACGTTAGTATTTGGACAAACATGAAAGTAAAGATCGAAATCGCCGGTGTTGTTGGATTTAGCACTCGTGATTGCTGTTCGACATACATTCTTTATAAAATGCAGACACTCAGAATACTCACTGTTATTTTTGGCAATGAATAAGAAAATTAGTTATATGCATAGACGAACCTTATTAGTCTAATGTTCCAAATAGCATATTCATATCTCTGATTCCCCTTTCTCCTTTTCTATATTATTTTCATCGATCAATCTTGATTTAAGACACTCTGGATTGTAAACTAAAAATTATTTGTTTTGATTGGATCCAAAGTGAATAATGGAATGAAAATGATTTTTTATAATATCTAATGATACAATTGTGAATTTTTAATATTACACCTATGATGAGATATTAATATGAAACTTTTAAATGATCATAGATATGAATGTTTCATAGTCCGCATTCATCCTACCTCAGTGGAAGATTAAAAGTTTTGTCCGCAGAGAATTTTCGACTTCAGAGAGAATTTTCGACTGGGTTATTTAGAACAATAATTGCACCTCGTATTTATGAGCTGGTATTGCCAAAATTATGTGGTATCAAAGTATCAGCTCTAATTTTACGAGTTGGGATTCCTAACATTGACAAATAATTATCATTGCCAGAACATAAAAGGAAACTAAATTCGCTGATAAAATGAGCATAAATTGTGCGATCTATATGTTTGTCATTTTCTTCTCCAAAAATAGATACAGTACGGTTGTCGACAGATCATTATAGATGGCTCAATCATACAGTAAATGAATTATTGCAGAGAATAAAATGCAATCACGTGATCTATGTTTATTTTCTCTTTTGGTTGTACTTCAGAACATGAACATGTACAGTATAAGTAAAATTAAAAGAGAAAATAACTAGAACCACTCTGGAATTGAAATGGAACCATAAAATTTTACAATGGGGATTTTAGAGTGGTTTCAAAAAAATTGGAGCCACCTCTTGGTTGCTCTGAACTGAAACTGTACCCAGTTATAAGAGCATGTATAATGGTAAAATTGCTCTCAAACAGTTCTTGTGGTTTCAGTTTATTAATATTCAATCTCTCTCATCTATCTCAGCAATTGGAACCACAATGGAACCACTCTATTTTTCTCTCTATAATGGTTGGAACTACTTTGCAGCCACTTTATGGATCCCACTTGATTTTATCTATCATACTCATTATTTATACTCCCTTCGTCTCAGGCGAATCTGAACACTTTTTTGTCAACTTTCTCATGACACGTTCGACCATAAATTTGAGTTAGTATATAGGCATCAATATCATCATGTGAGATATTGTTGGATTCCATGCATCATGTAGTTTCCATATATTAATTTTT
The DNA here is from genome assembly GCA_037428765.1 of Rubia yunnanensis. Lineage (NCBI taxonomy): Eukaryota > Viridiplantae > Streptophyta > Magnoliopsida > Gentianales > Rubiaceae > Rubia > Rubia yunnanensis. Next base: position 138,442,046 of record CM075062.1, read on the forward strand.
AATACACTAGTGGTATACGTAATCAAAGTTATTGATGGTCAAACATGACCTGAGAAAGTTGACCAAACAGTGAGCACATTCGGCTGGGACGGAGGGAGTACCTTTAATATTTAATTTAAATAAAAATTTCCACCCAAATAAAATGAAATGCGAAATTTAATACTTCCACCGTCCCCGCCGAATCTGCACATTTTTTTGTCAACTTTCTAAAGACATGTTCGACCATAATTTCAACTAGGATATAGACACCAATATCATCATGTGAGATATTGTTGGATTCCTTGCATGATATATTTTTAAATTCCAACATGACCTGAGAAAATTAACCAAAAAAGTGTGCACATTCGGCTGGCATGGAGGGAGTAAAACATTTGTAATTTTTTAATCCAATTTCATTTTTAAATTTTTTATATTCAAAATTAGTTTCAATTATTTTATGAACCATAATTAAAAATAACCATATTTTTTTAATAGAATGTAATTTCGATGTTAAAAAAGAATTACAATTTAATTTTCAATAATTTTTTGAAAATTAGAATTAAAAAAAAGGAGAAAACAATTGCTGCCACGTGGCCCAGTCAGAAGCTACCACATGGCAACTTGGGGGGGTGACAGCAACCACGCAAAAGTGGTGAACTGGGCAGAGAAGCACATGCGTCTAACTTGGTTTGGCAGTGCACTGGTTCAAGTAATTGGAACCCTTTTGGAACCCCCATCGTGGGGTTCCAAAGTTTCAACTGGGTTCCACATCGGTTCGAGTTCCGATTTGGAACTCGCATTGCACATGCTCTAATTTTTGTCAGAACTCACGTGAAGAGGGCACACCTATCAGCTCGTGGATAGAATACTCCTCCACTTGCTGCCCTTTTTCATTTTTTTCCTATCTCATTCTATTTCTCTCCACATTTTTCATTGTTATATATTTTTTTAAAAAAATCTGCTTCTTTTTTTTTAAATTAATATTTACAGTTAAAATTTAATAAAAATGAAAATGAAATTGAATTTTAAAATTATATTATAAAAAATGAAATGAAAATTTGAATTAAAAGTATATTACTCCCTCTGTCCCAGATTAAATTACCCATTTACTTTATGATACTATTTTCTATTAAAGTTTGAATGCATATTTGAATAGATATACGAGACATAATATTATCGTATGTGATTGTTGAATTCGTCATAACAAATAGTTTCATAAAGTAACTTTTTGTTTACCGTTATTATACGTAGTTAAACATATTAACGGTCAAACATATTTCTTGAGCGGTGTGTAATGATTAGGCTGTAATTTGAGCTGGGACGAAGTGAGTATTAAATATTACATTACAATTTATTTTAGGTAGACAAATGTATTTAAATTAAATATCGAAGGAAAAATTAATGAGTATGATAGAGAAAATCAAGTGGGGTCCGGTTGCAAAGTGGTTTCAACCACTGTGGAGAGAAAAATGGAGTAGTTTCAGTTGATGATGTGGAGTAGAAATTGAATGTTTAATAAACTGAAACCACGATAGCGGTTGCAGAGTGGTTTTACGATTATATATGGTCTGGTCTTAAGAGCATGTGCAATGGTAGAGACCACTCCACGGACCCCACTTGATTTTTCTCTATCATACTCATTACTTTTTATCATTAATATTAATATAAATAAATTTCCTACCCAAAAAATTAAAATATAAAAATTAATAATACAATTTTAAGACCAGTGCGCACCGAGGGGAGTTCTTGCTTTGCAAGGCTCCCTTGTGCGCACCGAGGCAAGGCCGAGCCCATGGGTCCTGACGCTGGGCTACCGTGATTTATCTCTCATACGATGGCCTGGGTGTGGGCTGGCATGGGCCCTGAGGGCGAGAGTATCGCCTTCTTGCCAGAAAAAAAAGAAAGAAAGAGAAGAAGGCTCGGAAAAAGAGAAGAACACGTGAAAATTTTAAAAAATAAAAAGGATTAAAAATAGCCCTATTAAATTTCGAAAGTGCATATGTAATCCTATAAAATTTGAAAGTATAAACTTAACACTAAATTTTTGTAAAATAGTGCAATTATACCCAAATTACACTATTTTGATATTGACTAGAGGAATTCAGTGGCTGAAAAGATAAAAATACCCCTAACCTTAAAACTAAAAACCCAATAACTATTATACCCCTATGCTTCTTGTTCTCTATCTTCAAAACCTTAAACTGCCACCATTGAACACCACCACAGACCTTCGTGTTGGTTTTTCCTCCATTGTGAAGAAATTAGTCCAAGCATTTGTGGAATTTGGCCCAAACTAAAAGGGGGCTTTCTGGTCATTTTAGCACACCTTTGCAGTAGGTTTTACTTGGGGTTGTGGTTGTTTTGGTTCATTTGGGAGAAACAACAAGAGAGGGAGTTTCAAAGACACAGTGAGTGAAAGGGGGATTTTCGAGTTTCATTGTTGCAGCTTCAGTATATCTGCATTTTTTCACTATCCAACTGTTGGATTTTGCTGAAATTTTGGTAGGGTATTCCCACTCTGTGTAGATAAATTCTGAACGGTGGAGATTGGTTTTGGGGGCCTGGAAGTAACTCATTCGTCCCCGTGAAGTAGCTCGGCAGATTTGGTGATTTCTTCCCCTATTGTTGTTTAATCTTTATTGTTGTAGTGGTTATCTATCCTATCTTTTTTGAGAGAACATTGTGCTAGTATTATCTTGTTGTTGATGGTCTTGTAACACTCTTGGTTGATTAATGAATATGGTTGAGGTGGATCGATTGACCCCGTGGTTTTTACCCTTCGCATTGGAGGGGTTTTCCACATAAATGCTTATGTATTTTGTGCTTGGGTTGTTGTTTATGTTGCTGCCATTATATTGCTATTGTCGCTCCTCATATATTCAAACAAATAGGGAAGGATAGTTTTGGTTATCTTCCCATCAAAGTGGTATCAGAGCATTGTTCCGTGTTAATTGGTTTTCTTGGATTTTGGCTTGTTTGATATTTGTTGAATGATGGAGGCAAACGTAGGCAAGATGATTTGTTTGAATGACATCAATTGCCACAAATGGAAAGGAAAGATGAAAGATTTTTTGTTTGTAAATAATATGCATTTATCCGTCTTTGCTTCCGCTAAGCCTACACATTATAGTGATGAAGATTGAGAATTTGAGCATCTACAAGTTTGTGGTTATATTAGTCAATGGGTTGAAGATAATGATCTTAATCATATTGCTAATGAGACACGTGCTAGAACCTTGTGGGATAAGTTGGAGACCTTGTATGCTTCTAAGATTGGCAACAATAAATTGTACATGTTGAACCAAATGTGCAATTTGAAGTATTGGGAAGGTACTTCAATTTCTGATCATGTGAATGATTTTTAGGTATTTTTTATCAGTTGGCTGGTTTGGGCATGACATTTGAAGATGAGGTGCAAGCTTTATTTTTGCTTAATACTCTACCTGTTTCTTGGGATACCTTGAAGGTTTCTTTGGCATATTCTAATCATGGAGGTAGTTTTACCTTTGACTACATTAAGAGTGGCATTTTGAACGAAGAGATGAGGAGGAAGTCTCAAGCTTCATCGTCGCGCTAGAGATTATGTATGTTGAAGAGGGGGGGAGAAACAAGAGCAAGCATTAGGGGAAAGAGCGAGAGAAAAGCAGAAGTAAGTCGAGATCACACTACAAGAATATCATTTGTCATCATTGTGGTAAACTTGGGCATGTCAAGAAATATTGCTACAAGTTAAAGAATGAGAAGAAAAATGGTGGTGGTGAATCGAAGGATGAGGCCAATATTATGTGTCCCGCTCCTGCGGTTGGTGATCTTCTTGTGGCTTGTGATGAGCATGTTATCAACCTTGTTCAGTTGGAGTCCAGTTGGGTTGTTGATAGTGGAGATGCTGTTCATGTCACCTCGATGAGGCAATTGTTTTCATCGTATGCTGCCGGTAATTTTGGAGTGTTGAAAATGGGAAACGATAATTACATCAAGGTGGCTGGCATTGGAACTATCTACTTGGAAACCAAGTTGGGATCAAGATTAGTACTTCATGATGTGAAACATGCACCAGATATTTGTTATAATCTTATATCAGTTGGTTGTCTTGATGATGATGGTTGTCATAGTTCCATGGGCAATGTCCATTGGAAGCTCACTAAGGCTTCTTTGGTTTTGGCTCGAGCAAGGAAGTACAACAACTTGCATATCATGGAGACTTCAGTTTTGGGTAGCTCAATCAATGTGGTTGGAAATGATGACTTGCAACAGTTATGGCATCAGAGGCTTAGCCACATGAGCGAGAAAGGAATTGACTGTTTGGCCAAGAGCAATCTCCCATCAAAGGTGTGAAGCTAAAGAGTTGTGATCATTGTTTGGCTGGGAAGCAAAACAAGGTATCCTTCAAGAGTCATTCTCCTTAAACGAAGTCAGAGTTGTTGGAGCTTGTGCATTGCAATGTTTGTGGTCCTTTCAAGGTACGATCTCATGGTGTTGCACTTTATTTTGTGACCTTTATTGATGATTGTTCTAGGAGAATTTGGGTTTATGTGTTGAAGTCCAAGGACCAGGTGCTTGAGAAATTCAAGGAGTTTCATGCCTTAGTGGAGAGGCAAGCTAGAAAGAAGTTGAAGATCATTCATTCTGACAACAGTGGTGAGTATTGTGGTCCATTTTATACTTATTGTAGGAGTCATGGTATTCAACATAAAAAAAACACCTCCCAAGACTCCTCAGTTGAATGGTTTGGCAGAGAGGATGAATAGATACTTGGTTGAGAGAGTTAGATGCTTACTTTCAGAGACGAAGTTGCCTAATTCCTTTTGGGCAGAGGCTTTGAGTACTGCAACCTATGTGAATAATCTGTCTCCTGTTGTTGCTTTGGATGCTAATGTTCCTGCAGAGTATGGTTTGTTAGGGATGTTTCCTATGACCATCTTCGCGTTTGGTTGCAAAGCTTCTATGTACATTCAAAAGGAGAAAGATCCAAGTTGGATTTGAAGGCGTTGCAGTGTATCTTCATTGGTTATGGTCTTGATGACTTTGGCTATAGGCTTTATGATACAGTTGAGAAGAAGCTAGTCAGCAGTCGAGATGTGGTATTCTTTGTAAAAAAACAATTGAAGATATTGGAAAGGCTCAAAAGGTAAGCTCTGAAAGTTCTGAGTACTTAATTGATATTTATCCAACTCAAGTAGATCGTGCAGGTGAACATGTGGTTCATGAAGTCCCCAATGATAATCATGAAGATGAAAGTAAGGTGGAGATGATCCTCGTTTGAATGAGGCTGAAAATGTCAAGGAAGAGATCGTTGTAAAGCCCACAGTTGAGCTTAGGAGGTCTACACAGGCAAGAAAACCATCATCTCTTTTTTCTTTGAATGATTATGTTTTTCTGACTGACGGGAGAGAACTTGAATGCTTTGAAGAAGCTATGGAGAGTGATGATAAATCCAAGTGGATTGAAGCCATGAATGATGAGACGAAGTCTTTCATAGAAAACTATACCTATGATGTTGTTGAGTTACCTAAGGGTAAGAGAACTTTAAAGAATCAGTGGGTTTATAGATTGAAGCATGATGACAAGTCTATGTTTCCATGGTATAAAGCTTGGTTGGTTTTTAAGGGCTTCAGTCAGAGAAAAGGGGTTGATTTTGATGATATTTTCTCTTCGTTTGTGAAGATGACTTCCATTAGAGTTGTGCTGGGCTTAGCTGCAAGCCTTGACTTAGAGATTGAACAGATGGATGTGAAGACTACTTTCCTTCATGGTGATTTGGAGGAGGAGATTTACATGGAGCAGCCTGAAGGCTTCAAGCCGAATGGGAAAAAGAATTTTGTGTTCATGTTGAGAAAGAGTTTGTGTGGCTTGAAGCAAGAACCTCGACAATGGTACAAGAAGTTTGAGTCTGTGGTGAAGAAGTTCGGCTACAAGAAGACTAATTCTGACTATTGTGTTTTTGGGGGAAAATTCTATGAGAATGATTTCATCGTTTTGTTGCTCTATGTGGATGATATGCTTATTGTTGGTCAAAGTGCTTCTAGGATCAACAGATTGAAGCAAGAGTTGAGCAAGTAACTATTACAATGCGAACATCATAACTATTACAATGATGAGATTCTTTACACTTAAATTATCCCTACTCATAGTATTAATAAGATGGGATATTGTCAATATAGATAGACTAGCACATGTTTTGTTCCTTCCTATTGTGGGGAGTAGTTGATCTCATCAACTATTGTGTGGCGACAAAAGAGCAAATGTGTGGATGCTTATTTGAGAACAATTTTATTGGATTGACCCGTCTTGAGATTTTCCATAAGGGAAACTATTTAAGTGCTAATAGAACTAATCTCTATTCATAAAGTGAAAATAATCCCCAGACTTGAGATAATAAGAGTGTCTAGAGTGTGGAATATTATTCTTGTTTCTCTTATTGTCCTTTAACCTTAGTTGGTTATTGTACGTTAGAGTTAGGTATAGTATGCAGCATGGATGTATAGTTTATGGTCAATAAAGAATTCACCACTTCTAATAGTAAGAAGAACATATCCCCCTATGGCCACTTGTTGGAATATGACTTTTAAATGCTTGCGCAAATTAAAAGTGATTTTAGAAAGTGTTCTAAATTCAACTTCACATAAGTAATATTTTGAGAACAAGAAAATAAATGATTAGTTCATTATGAGTTAGCACTTACCCTTACTCTTGAACTGATTGGGATATAGTATAGTGAAAGGATATTAGTTGCACGACATCCTATTATTTGGAAAGGTGAAAACGATCACATATATTTCCTATCACTTGGGTGGTCATGATGGCCGACTAGAGGCCAATCTTGATATGTAAATATGGGCTGAAAATCTGATGGTTTAATGATCTTTAGGCCAATTGGGAGTTTGTTGGCTTATGTCCTAAAACTAATTTACTGCCAACGTGATTAGGAACCTAAATGGTCACACACATAGGACTGCTTATTGGGTTAAAATAACTTGAAGAATTAATATATAAGATATATGAATCCTGAAGATTTAACGATAAATAAGATGTTGGGGTTTTGGCTATGATTGGGCCAAGCCCAATGCTAACCTTATTTATAGTCTTGATTGTTGAGATTAGAAGAGGAGAAAAATACAATAGAACTCTTCAGACCTAGTCGTCGATCTAGTAACCGGTTAATCTTTTGAGGATCTCGAGAAGGTTGTTTGTGTGGATTTCTATAGAGGTCGGACACGTGTGCGACTTGTGGTCAATTCACCTCAGATCGTGATTATCAAGTTGATTCTCTATCGAGGTAATACAAACACGAAGTTCATCGATCATATATATATTATTCTATAATTATAATGTGTTCTTGGCATGAAATCAATTTAAATTATATATATTCCACTGCTATATAATTATTGATTTACTTTTCTTTTTTTGAAATAAAACTATGATTTCATTCATTGAAAAGGTGTTGTACAAAGTGTGGGATGTGCTCCCATCTAGAGATAGACTCTACAATATTTTTAGCATATTGAGCTAAAGAGTGTGCTACGGTGTTGTGTTGTCGTCTAACCCAGCACAAATCTGGGTGTAAATGCCTGTTAGCTAGGTTGGTGATGTCATCAATAATTAGGCTGAAATCCGACAGGTCTTCAGTATGATTCTTGATTGCCCTTATTACTACCTTTGTGTCACCTTGAATAAAACTGATCTGTATACCTCTTTGTAGAGCTGTAAGCATCCCTGCTCTTAGAGACATAGCTTCCGCGTGTTTAACTGCATGTACTATTGGAAGGTTCTGCGATTCCCCATAAATCCAGGTTCCAACTGGAGAACATATGTACCATCCAAGACATGTTCTGCTTTGGGATATTGCTGCATCAAAGTGGAGAGTGTTTCCATCGGTTAACGGTTGATTGGATTGAATCCTCGTCTCCTGATTTGATTTGCCGCCTCTTAATGTTTCAGCTAGATTTGAGAACAGTTTTGTGGTATAATTGACGCAATGCTGTGGTTTCAGGTCATGACTCTCACCATGGAGAAGCTTATTTCTGTGATGCCATAGCTGTGATAATAGGGTTGCAACACATGCCATATCCCTTGGCACTAATTCCAATAATAAGTCTTGAACCCATAAGCTTGCACTTTGTTGTTGGAAGTGGAAAATCTTCTCATGCAGCTCAGCGGTGAACCATATAATGTGCGCTAACGGGCAGTGGAAGAATATGTGTTCAACAGAAATGTCATCCATCGAGCAACTAAGGCAGCAAGGTTCAGCTGGCATGTGCCTTTGCAGCAGATTGATTGCCGATGGCAAATGATTTTTGCATAGTCGCCACAGGAAGTGTTTTACTTTGGGCTGAACCGATAAGTTCCATATCTTCTTCCAGTGTGGAGAGGGTCCTGAGCTGCTTGACGCCATGTTACATGCAACTGCAAGAGTGGAGGAGTTAAGTTCTAGATTATATCCAGATTTGACCGTGTATTTACCGTCAACTGTAGGGTGCCATATCCATCGATCCCTTGTTCTAATGCTCATGTTCCTTGGTAAAGATAGAATGAGATTTGACTTCTCCCAATTGAAAGTACTTTTAACAGCTTCTTCATTCCAGGCAGTCCCGTTTTCAGTCATAAGATGTGAAACTTTTCGATCTGCTGGGTAGTCGGCTGGCAAAGACGTTGGTCTTTGATTTCCTAGCCTTGGGAGCCAGAGGTCATTCTTTATGCTTGTATTCATTCCGGTTCCAATTCTCTTTCGAATTTTTTTGCACAGCAATTTCCTTCCTTCTAGAATGGATCTCCAAGCATAAAATGGGGCCCACCTTAACCTTGCTTCTAAAAAGGTTCCCAATGGAAAATATTTGGCCTTTAGAATCCTTGTAACTAGGGAATTTTTGTTTATTAGTAGATAACACACCTGTTTTGCTAGCAACTCTGTGTTGAAAGTCCTCAATTCTTTGAATCCTAATCCTCCCATTCTCTTGGGAGAGCATAGTTTCGTCCACGTGAACCAGTGAATCTTCCTTTTCTGGGTCGTGCTTCCCCACCAATATCTACTGTATATTTTGTAAATATCTTCGATAAGCTTGTCTGGAAGCCTAAAACATGACATGGTATAGGTGGGTATAGCCTGTAGGACTGATTTGATGATCACTTCCTTCCCGCCTTTTAATAATTGTTTGTTTTCCCAACTGCCAATCTTTGTCCAGATTCTATCTGTTATCCCCTCAAGTGCACTTGTTTTGGATCTTCCAAATACTATGGGGAGTCCCAAGTATTTTTCATGGTTGATTGTCTCTGCCATTTTTAGCGTGGTTAAAATGCAGGCTTTCAATTGGTCTCCAGCGTTTGGGCTAAACATGATTGAAGATTTAATTAAATTGATCTTTTATCCCGAGGCCTCCTCATATAATTGTAGAATATCTCGTAGTGTCACTGCCTCCTGATTTGTCGCCTCGCCGAGAATAAGTGTATCATCTGCAAACAGGAGATGTGACAGAGCTGGTGCATTCTTAGCAATTTGTAACCCATGTAGCCTTCTATCCCTTACCCCCTTGTGAATCATATTTGAAAACACCTCACTACAAATAATGAATAAGAATGAAGAGAGTGGGTCCCCTTGTCTCAGACCTCTAGTGGGTGTAATGTTTCCAAAACACTTCCCATTGAGCAGGAAAGAGAAATGCACTGTCGAGATGCAGCTTTCAATCAAGCGTATAAATACTGGGTCAAACCCCATTTTTTCTAGTACCCTCAGTAGGAAGTTTCATTCAATCCGATCAAAAGCTTTGCTCATGTCCAGTTTGATGGACATATGCCCCTTCTGGCCTGTGGTTCGTCTCTTAATATGATGGTGCGCTTCGTGAGCTAAGATGATGTTATCCGAGATCAGTTTGTTTTTGACAAAAGCGCTTTGGTGACTTAAAATCAGGGTAATATGCAAATATAACCCTATATGTTGGAGAAAGTGCAAATATAACCCTGAGTTATTTTTTAGTGCAAATATAACCATAACTATTATACATATGTGCAAATATAACCCTAACTATTATACATATGTGCAAATATAACCCTAAAGCCATTATTTCCGGCATTGACTGACCAGGGTTATATTTGCACTTTCAATTATCGCAGGGTTATATCTGCACTTTCATTATTGCATGGTTATATCTGCACTTTCATCAATTATATAGGGTTATATATGCACTTTTCTCCTTAAAATCACTTTATCGAGTACCACTTTTAGTCTGTTAGCTATGCATTTCAAAATTATTCGGTATATCACATTGCATAAATTGATAGGCCGGAATTGGGAGACACCTTTTGGTTGTTTCACCTTTGGAATGAGTACAATATTCGTGTCATTAAGCGATCTCATAGATTTTCCATCATTCAGATAGAGCAGTGCCTCTTGAGTGACTTTTGGTCCAACAATGTCCCAGTATTGTTGGAAGAAGGACGGTGGCATGCCATCAGGTCCTGGAGATTTATTTGGGGCCATGCTCTTCAATGCTGCATGTACCTCTGCTGAAGTATATGGTCTTGTCAGTTTAGTATTCATCGCAGAAGATACTTTTGATGGGATTAAATCTGCTAAGTGGTCAATAGCTATTTGGTCAATAGTTATTGGTTTACTAACAATGCCCCTTAAGAAGGCTTCAGCCAATCCTCTTTCATTTCAAAACTTTCCACCTACATCTACTGAGTTGAATGTTAAATATGCAAGCTAGTAAGTCTCGCTGTAAGCTTATTTTTGTTTTACAACTATTAATGCTGCAGATTCTAGTATTTGCAGGGATTATAGACTTACAATAACAGTACATAGTCAATTGTAAAATTTCCGACTTTTCTATAGCTGCTAAGAAGATGGATTTTTAATACTGAAAAGATCAAGAATCCCAATGTAAAGAGTTATTTTTTAAACAGTTATTTTTCAAATCTTCATGTAAAATCTTTAATTTTTGTTTTTCAATGCGAACATCATAACTATAACAATGAAATAAAGTATGTAACCGTTAATATTAACACCATATTAATTCGAAGTTGAGTGATTAGAGTATATATATATGTCTCGGCCTTTCGGAAGCAGGGAATAATTTGTGCATTACTTTAAAATGTAATAAGCATAAAGCATTGTATGTGTTATAGAATATTAATAGTGCTACATAGTGTAGGCATTTTATCCTTTTAGATACATTTTAACCTCATTTGTTAAATTCATTATAACACGTCAAAATTTCCTCAACTTTATTTTCTCTAATTGTTATGGTAAAACTTGTAAGAAGGTAGTGTGTTCCAACAAAAACAACCTTTTCTTCCCTAGTGCTGATTTTACATGATTTTTAAATAACATTTAACGAGATATCATTTCAAAATGGACATTCAAATGGAAATAATGAATGTCCGATAATAAATCTAAATGTACTTCGTTGTATTGTTGCAGTTTAGCAATGGAAGCTCATAGATGGAGCTTGAATGACGCACCTAAAAATGCATACTCTCGGTCCGAGGTAAAGTTGCCTAGTTTGATTTTTGGAGTAAAATTGATGCAACTTTGATTATAAAATTCTGTTACGTAAAGTTATTATCCTACTATGTATTGTTAGACTAATTTTAATTTGTATTTTTAAATTATTAATTTTTAGAATATTTTTTACACGCACAAATAAATATTTTTACCGGAATAGAATGCCCAGTGTGATGACACTATACTATATATAATAAAACTATAGTTGTACTCTGGAAAAAAAACTATAATTATTTTTAAAAAAATTTAAACCACATAATTTCTATGTGCATAGACTGACACGGTAAACATGTGCACTTTCTCTGTGCATAGACTGACACGGTAAACATGTGCACTTTCTCTGTGCATAGACTGACACGATAAACATGTGCACTTCAAAATTCTTTCATTATCACACAATTATAAAAAAAATATTTAATTAAATGGTCATAGACTATTTAGATTTTCGGACCAAATTTTAATACTACCAAATATTTAGGTCGAAAACATGATTCCTCCCATTTGTTGTTGTAGGATAGAGATTGATATCAATGCAAAAATATAAATTTCTAGAACTCATGATTGAACAACAAACTTTTGTTGATTGATCATCCATAAAGCTTAGAGTGAAATGCGTTTTTAACCCTATGTTTTGGACAAAAGTGCATAATTGATTTTGTAAAATTTAAAAGTGCAAAAATAATCCTGGAAATTATTGACCAACTTGTCAACAGTTAATTTGGCCAGAAATTAGTGAAATGACCATAATACCCTCTAGTTAAAAATAAAATAACATGAAAAGACAATAATAGCCCTCCCTTATTTCTTCTTCACTCAGCCTCATCTCTCGCCCAACGTAACCCTCTCCGTCTTCCCCAATCCATGTTCACCTCTCACCTCTGTTAGCCCAACGTAACCCTCTCCGTCTTTCTCAATCCATGTTCTCCGGCGTTGGAATCAATTAAACCATGCTCTCCGCTGCCAATTTTCCTCAATCCATGTCTGGCGCTGCCAATTTTCTCATTTCGGCAGAGCGCTCGAAATCTCAGGGTGCGGTGGCGCAAGAGCGCTCGAAATCTCAGGGTGCGGTGGCGCAAGATAGTCATCCACGGCAGGTAGGGTTATGATAGAGCGATCAAAATTTCAGAGGGCCACGACGGAGAGGGTTATGCTGGGCTAGGGTTACGCTGGGAAAATGGGGATTTTTGCTAGTTGTGAGGAAGATGGTTAGTGCCGGTGCAGACGCCATGGTTTCACTGCCGCTGAGTCTAACTCGGAGGTAAGAAATCTGAGCGGCGACGGTGGCATGGATTTCGATTGGTCGATGGAAATGGGCGTTGCCAACTCACAGGTAGGGTTTGTAGGTTGAAATGGTTAATTGGCTGAAATTGTTGATTGGCAGTGGCGTTGTGGTGTAGTGGTTGCTCTGTGGCAGCAAACGGTGGCTGGGGTTTGGGGTAGGTTTGAAGAAGATAAAGGGGTAAAAACGGAGCAAAGATGAGTCAGCGGTGGCGATAGAGGCACGGCGGCGGAGACACTGCAGCACGACGGCAGAGGTACGAGAGTGGTGTCAGTGGCAGGTGGTGGCCATGTTGTGTTTGGAGAACAAGAAAGAAGAAGAAGTCTAGGGGGGTAGAATTGTAATTACAATTGTAGTTTTGAGTCCAGGGGTATTTCTGTCTTTTCATTATTAGTCAACGCTGGACTTACATCTGCCAACGTCGAAAATAGGCCAAATGGGTAAAATTGCACATTTTAACTAAAAGATAGAGTTATTTCTGCACTTTCAGATTTTACAAGGTCATTCATACACTTTCTCAATCTCATATGGTTGTTTTTGCCTTTTCCCTAAAGCCTAAGTAACATATAACTTAAAAAGCATGCATGCGTTATATTAAAAATAACTAAATCACCTTTCTTAAAACTCGATTCTTAAGTCATGAGTAAACTCGATTCTTAAAACGGATAAGCCATGTTATGAATATCATTCTCTAGGATAAAATCATCAAAACAAAAAATAAACACTATAAAGTTACCCTGAATTTCCACAAAATCCCAAGGACAATCACTCATCCAACAGATTAACAAAAAATAAAACTTAGAAAAAGTTCAAGAGAGAGAAGAAGAGCTCGAGAATAGTGTAAAAATTGTACCGATTTAAATGCTCTATATATAATTTTTTAAATTAAAAAATGCTCTATATATATTATTCCAAGAGAGATTAAGTATCAAAATGATAATTTAATTTTTGTCAATTAAAGAAAATAAAATCTCCGTCAACAACTCATATCTCAAAATAATCCAACCATATGCATTTAATTTGGTCTGAAAATCTAACCAATTATTTTTGAAATGTTGTAAGTGGTCCAAGTAGTCTATGAACATTTAATTAAATATTTTTTTATAGTTATGTGATCAAGAAAGAGCACATGTTGATTTTATTTTTAAAAAATAATGCACATGTTTATCGTTTCAGTATATGTACAGAGAAAGTGCACATGTTTACCATGTCAGTCTATGCACAAAAATTTTATGGTTTTAGATTTTAAATTTTTTTACTATAGCTTTAGTATACAACCTCCGTCCCAAATTAAATGGTATGAGAGAGAATTTCACGTTCATCAAGAAACTTGCCTAATCGTTAATATGTTTAATTACGTATAATTATGTCATACAAAAAGTTACTTTTCAGAAACTATGTGTTACGACGAATCAAACCATATAACATATGATAATATTATTGTTTATATATCTATTCAAATATGTGGTCAAAGTTGAACAGTGAATAGTGACATTTTATGAAGTGTGCAGTTTAATTTGAGACGGAGGAAGTATATAATATCATCCCAATGGTTGGGACATGGGTGGGAAAGTCAATAAATCCAGGTTCGATCCTCGGCAGCGGCAGTGTGGGGAGTTCTTGCTTTGCAAGGCTCCCTTGTGCGCACCAAGGCAATGCCGAATCCATGGGTCCTGGTGCTGGATTACCGTAATTTACCTCTCATATGATAGCCTAGGTGTGTATTGATATGGACCGATGAGGGCGAGCGGATAATCGCCTTTTGCCATCACCCACTATTACTATTGGCAATGAATGAAAAGATTAGCTATTCATATTCGCGTACCTTTTTTGTCAAATGCCACACATAACATATTCATATCTCCGATTCCCCTTTTTCATTTTCTTATTTTCTATTTTATTTTCATCCAACAATCAATCTGCTTCCCTTGAGACATTTTAGACTGTAAACTATAAATTGTCTGTTTTGATTGGATCCCTCGTTTGTTGTTACGGGACAAGTATTAATAATACCACGCGAAAATATAAAATTGTTGTAATCATGATTAACGAAAAGCTTTTATTAATTGATCATACATACACTGAAAAGCTTAAATAACATATAATTTAAAGCATGCAGGCATTATATTAATGATGAAATCACGTTTCTTTATTATTTAGAGTAAAATATGATTATTTGGAGTAAAATGCAAAATAATTTTCCTTCAGTCCCGTCATTTCGGCACCACGGATTGGTTAAGGGGTAAATTACGGCATCAAAGGATCAAAAATTTGGGTGGTCACTTCTTGATGCCTACAACGAATCCTCCTATAGAGGAAAATTTTTACACTGTGACTGTCAGAATTATAACTCAAGACTATTGAAGTTCTTAATCCGGCACTTAACCACTTGGCTGATCACATGGATGCTCAAATGTGATTCTTGGATATAGAGAACAATTCTACAATAATATGCATATTTTCTAACATTGTATTCGTCAGTGAAAAGATATTTGAAAATCCAATTTTTTATTACATTAATTAGATTGGTCAAAGGGCTATATTTTATTGATATGGGATAATAACATATACCCAAAATGCACTAAAATGAAATTCTAAACACTATCATTTGTGATTAAAAAAACAAAGGTACATAGTGTGATATATTGGTCTTCTACCTTTTTTTTTATTAAACAATGAACTTCTTCTCATTAAGATGACAACTGTGTCTCACATAAAGTGGGGTGAGACTCCCACATGGCTCACACAGAGTGGGGTGAGCCTCCCACATGGCTCACACAGAGTGGGGTGAGCCTCCCACGTGCTCTAAGAGCATGCTCCACACCAACATGATGCATTTAGAGATTTAGGACCAAAATAATGCAAACTAATGTGAAAAGGGGAAATCGAACCTGGTTGCACCTGACCGAGCGCGGTGCTCTGGCCACTTGGGTTTGAACTTGGGCAAACCCAAGTGGTTGATCTTCTACTTTGAAATCGCTTAGCAAGCTCGACTTGAGCCCGCTAGGCTGAGTCGACATTGACTCGAGAAATCATTCTGACTTCAATTGATCACAATATCAAACATTAGTAGACTACAATTATCACTAAAAAAAATGACCTTCTACTTTGTCCCTTTTACCTCAATTTTTTTTAACATCAAATAACCGAGATAAAAGAATCTTTTCTTTCGAAGTAAATAATATTTTTTATCTCGATTAAAAAAATGAGGTAAAAGGAACACTTTTTTACCTTGGTTTTTTAAAAAGGAGGTAAAAAATTTGACACGATCGACGTCACACGCATGTCTTACTTACGAACCTCGATTATTTTTGTGACCGACGTCGCGCGCCACTCTCGCAGACATAAATGGCCGACGTCTCATGCATTTCTCACTTACCGACGTCGCTTAATATTGGGACCAACTCTGCACATCCCTTTCACAGACATGAATGACCGATGTTGCACGCCATTCTTTCTTACTCACGTCAGTTCTCTTTATCACCGACGTTGCACGACCCTCTCGCAGACATGAAATGACCGACGTGACACGTGTTTCTTGCTTTACCGACGTCGATTGTGTTTGTAACCGACTTCGCAAGTCCATCTCGCAGACATGGGCCATAATCCTACTTAGGCCCATTTTCTAAATAGTAATATTTTAGTCCTTTCACATTTTGAAATAATATATGCAATATAAAAATAATATTCAACATTTTAAATAAAAAATTAAATATATACATTTGCAAATTAACACCCTTGGTATTTTAATTGTTAATATTTTTCTATTAGTATATGAATAACTAGAAATCAGCCGTGCGGTGCACTATTTAAAATAACTGAGTATATATCTATATATATATATATATTAGTAATATATATATTAGTAATATAATATTTTTGATGAGTCCCTCATCTCCTGCTTAGGTTCAGTAATCAGCCCCTCATCTCCTTTCATCACCATTATGTTGTTTTTATACTGCATACTCCTCACTGTGGAATAGAACAAACTAGTTGCCCTGTCCCATCATTTAGCCATTCAACTTTGGCTTTCTGCTGCAAATAAATGTCTTCAACTTCTTTCAAAAACTGTGTTTTGCAGCTAACCTGACTCAAGATTCTCATTTAGTTCTTCTTGAGCTCTTCTCCATTTTCCACAGTCTGCTCAACTTTCTCTCCCATGCTGCCAAATTCATTTCGATTTAGGCCCAGTCTCTTTAAAGCTTGTGCCAAATCCTCCAAACTCTATACTTGTTTAACTCTCCAAACTTCTTTTACCAATGCTTCAAACAACTGTGATTGTGCCCACATGTTGAAGTATTTGAATAGCCTTTTCTTTACCCCATCATTTCTGTTGAATCTCACCATCAGAGGCAAATGATCAGACATAAGTTCACTTCTCACCTCACATACTGCTTCCTGTAAGACTTCTAACCATTTCTTGTTTACAATCCCCCATCAAGTTTGCTCATGATTCTGTCCATCCCAGACCTCCTATTATCCCAGGTATACACTGCACCCACTGTTATGATTTCTTCCAAATCCAATAACTCCACTGTTTCCTGAAAGACCACCACTTTCCTTTCCTCCGCTACGTTTCCCCCCAGCCTATCCTCCGCTACGTTTCCCCCCAGCCTATCCTCCACATTAAATGGTGAATTAAAATCCTCACCAATAAGCCAAGGCAAATGCCTTTCACCTTTGTTTTTTTTAGAAAACCCCACATCTTCTGTCTTTTCTCAATGGTAATTAAAACCATATATCAAAGTAAAAAAATATTACCTTGCCAGCTATCACCAGTCCTTCGCCGCCGGCCGCTGCCGAAGCTCTGCCGCTGCCGGAGCTCTGCCGCCGGTCACTCATCGATAGCCGCTGCCTGATCTTTTACGCCGACTGCCGCAGGCACTGACCCACCGGCGCACAATGGCTCATCCCCGACGGAAGAGGTTCCGTTGCCGGATCCCGTTCAAGATCGGCCGGACATTGCATCGCTAAGGAATCTGCCTCCTCACGCGCCAGTGACGGATTCCCACACGCTTCACACTCCGACTACCTAGCCTCCTTCTACAGCATCTCCAGCTTCGGATAGTTCCGCTGCCGAGTTGCCACCTGACAGACAGAATGTTCGTGCTCGCCGACCGCCTCCTTATTTGGAAGACTATGATTGTGATGATTATGAATGTGCTCTTACTACTGAAGACCCCACATACGTCTACGTCCACCCATGCGCCATCATTATCCTCAGGTGTTCTCTATCCTCTTACTGATTATGTAAAATGTGATAATTTTTCCAGTACGCATTCTAGATTTTTTAGGTGTAGTAACATCTAGTGCAGATCTCACTATTTATTCTGAAGCGTCTCAGCATGCTCATTGGCGAGATGCTATGTTGAACGAACTTACTGCAATTGAGCATAATCAGACTTGGACTTTGGCTCCTCTGCCCCTGGATAAGAAGGTGATTGGTTGCAAATAGGTTTACCGGATGAAGTTTAAGTCAGATAGTACTATTGAACATCATAAGACACACCTAGTGGTTCTCGGGAATCGTCTGGTTGAAGGGATTGATTATACTGAGACATTTGCTCCAGTTACGAAGATGAGTTATATTCGCCTATTCTTATCTGTTGCGGTCATTCGTGGTTGGTAAATACATCAGATGGATGTCCATAATGCTTTCCTGCATGGTGATTTGCATGAAGAGGTTTTTATGCGACCCCCACCATGCTATGTTGCGCCCCATGGTTTGGTATGTCGCCTTCAAAAATCTCTTTATGGTCTTCGCCAAGCTCCTAGAAATTGGTTTGTCAAATTAGCTCAGGCTTTACGAGCATTTGGTTTTGTTCAGAGTAAGGCAGATTACTCTTTGTTTGTCTTTTCTCGTGGATCTATCTCTTTGCATGTTTTGGTTTATGTGGATGATTTGGTCATTGTTGGTAGTTCTTCTGCGCTCATCTCTGAGTTTAAGAAATACTTGAGTTCTTGTTAGGGGTTATGCACACTTCTCCTATGAGACTGTTTTGTGACAGTCAATCTGTTTTTCATATTGCGGCAAATCCAGTGTTTCACGAACGCACAAAGCACATTGAAGTTGATTGTCATTTTGTTCGGGATCTTTTTCAATCTGGCACCATTGTTACTCAGCATATTCGCACGTCAGACCAACCTGCGGACTTGTTCCCTAAGGCTCTCGGACGTAACCAGTTTCATTCTATGCTTGGCAAGTTGGGCATTTCTGATCCCCATGCTCCAACTTGAGTAGAAGTATTAAGGAATTAGAATATTACTTGTAATTGTAATTATTTTATTACATTTTACTAGCTTGTATAGGTATCATGTACTACTATATAATGTATCATGAAATCATGAATACAGACACACATTATTACCCTTATTTTCTACAACCACCCATGACCGCCATTGAACCATTACCACTATTGATCCCTTGAACGATTCCATTGGAATAGTTATGAAATGAGAGATTGGAAAAGAATAAGAATATGAAAGGGACTCGCCAAACAATGATGGAGAGAGAGAGAGTGGACACAAAACGATGTTGTTTTGAGCAGCCACTGGTGAGCATATTGGAATCACATGGGTTGGGAAAATAAGGAGGAGTGGAACGTGCAAAAAATCAAATGTACTCTTGACGACCATTTGTGTCAACCATGGATGAGAAGATTTCTTTTAAAGATTGTCGGAGATAATTACTTTAAGTGTGACATCGGTATAAATATTATAAAATTAACTGTTTAGTTTTAAAAAAGGATAAACTTTTATTGGATGAGTGACAGAGTGAGAGCACTTTATGTTTTACAATTAATCTATAAAAAAATGTTTCACAATGTATATATTTTATCCTTTTTAATCACATTTTTTAAACATGATAATATTATAATATGTTGCCAATTTTAATTCTTTACTATATATGATCTATCCTAACTTGTTAAAATATATAACTTTTAAAGATATATTTAAAACCATAAATATCTTACACTATATATATCACTAAAGAAAATCCAAAGAAACACACAATCTGAAATAACAAAATGTTTGAATTTTTTTTATACAATGATAGAGTACTTTTGATAGGAATATGTATATATATTATTTATTTACTATACATGACAAAGTCTTTTTATAGACCGACTAACTGTTAAATGAGGACATTTTATAATTAGTGAGACTAATAAGATCATTTGATATTTACTTTTAATATTGCAATGAATTACACATAATTATAATAAACTTTCAAAAATGAATATCAATAAATAAATAATTACATTTTAAAAAAATTGAATGACATATTATAAAAATCATTTTTTATTGTATTCAATATTTAACCATTTCTAACTAAATTAATGGTTAAACTTTAAATTTAAATAAACTTTATTTTAATTTAAATTTAAGACACAAAATGTACATAAAACTTAATCCTAATAATTTAATTAATATCGCGCAACGAGCGATGGTACTCGCTAGTTCTCTTTTAATTTTATAAGAAATTTATAGGGGGGAAGGAGACTTGAGAATGTAAAGTTTGAGTATTCAAGAAGGAAATGAAAGTTACATATTCCAAAAGAATAATAATAAAATATGAAATTTTCCTCCTCAACCATATCTTTCACTAATTTTATTATGGTTAGGTCTCCTGATAGGCGGTCTGTGCATAAGTTTATACACATACCACTTATTTCTTACCTTATATACTGCATTTGTTAAATTACATACACAATTTAGAATTTTTGAAAATATTTTTATATCATATACTTTTATATTTTCACATTCAAATACATATTATAACTTGTTTTAACTTATAAAATGTAATATTTAAATTTTATAAAAGAATTACTCCCTCTGTCCCAGGAGAATCTGCACACATTCCTTTTTTGGGTGTCCCAAGCAAATCTGCACACTTTCTCCTTTAAGCAAAATTCAGCTTTCTAAAAGACAACATTACCCTTACAAATATAAAATTTTACATAACCATACCCATTATCCCAAACCCTTAGATCTACAGTTCTCTCCACTCACTGCCTCCTCTCATCCACTGCTTCCCGCCACCGACTCCCCCTTCACCACTTCCTCTCATTCACCTCCTCTCCACTCACCACTTCCCCTCATTCACCTCCTCTCCACCACTGTCCAGATTCGCCTCCTCTGCCTCCGGTTCCAAATTCGCCTCCTCCACCTCCGGCTCTAGATCCGCCTCCTCCGCCTCCTCACCGGCACCGCTTCCCGCAACCAACCCTCCCTCCACCGCTTCCCCTCACCCGCCTCCTCTCCGCCACTGTCCAGATTCACCTCCTCTGCCTCCGGTTCCAAATTCGCCTCCTCCGCCTCCTCTAAGGCACCACTTCCCGCCACTGACCCTCCCTCCACCGCTTTCCCTCCTCCTCCTCAGCTCCGTCACTGTCCAGATTCACCTCCTCTGCCTCTGGTTCCAAATTCGCCTCCTCCGCCTCCAGCTCTAGATCCGCCACCTCTTCCCGCCACCGACCCTCCCTCCACGGCTTCCCCCCCTCCTCCGCCTCCTCTCCGCCACTGTCCAGATTCGCCTTCTCTACCTCCGATTCCAAATTCACCTCCCTTGCCTCCTCTCCGCCACCGCTTCCCGCCACCGACCCTCCCTCCACCACTTCCCCCCTCTGCCTCATCTCCGCCACTATCCAGATTCGCCTCCCCTGCCTCCGGTTCCAAATTCGCCTCCTCCTCCTCCGGCTTTAGATCTGCCTCCCCTTCTTCAATATCTAGCGCCTCTATCGTCAACAATTCACTCTCCGCCTCTCAAGCCACCAACCCTTCGCCTCTCAATTCACTTCTGGAATGCCCTTTTTCCAATAAGTATTATCTGCTCTTTTGCTAGGGTCATGTTTTTGTTGATGTTTCTGGATGTTTTTAGTGATTGGTTGGGTTAAAGAGAGGTTTTTTTTTTGTATCTGGGATTGCTTTATTTGGTGTAACTAGTGACAATTTTCTTGAATTTAGAAATCACTAAGTGGATTGTTGTTGCAGTTTGTCTACTGGCGGGAGTGATGGATGCGCCGGTGAGCGAGAAAGAGATTGAGGCGGAGGAGCAGCGACGAGAGCAGAGTTAGAGGACGAAGAAAATAGTTGAAAGGGGGAGGGGCTTTTTAGTCTTTTCACCAGGGAAAAAATTTGCAGAGAGATTTTCTCTCTCTGCAGGTTCTCCTGGGACGGAGGGAGTACAATATTTAAGGTAAAAGCCCATGTAAACTGCTCATAAGCTTATGAAAAACCCGTCTTTCCTGAGACTTTCTCTTTTATTATTATAGTAAAGTTTTTAAGGTAGTAGTGTGTTCCAATCATAAATACTAGTATATCTTTTTCCAGTAATCCTTATTTTACATTAGTTTTTAACAATTCGTATACACTACAATGGAGATACAAATTACGTTGTATCCCAAATACACTGAATGAGTTAGAGGAAGTTTCAGGAAAGACGATATTTCTATAAGGTTATGGACAGTGTACATGAGCTTTTACTTTAAATATTATACTTTTTTTATAAAATTTAAATATTGTATTTTATAAGTTAAAACAAGTAATAATATGTATTTGAAGATGAAAATTTAAAAATATATGATACTCCCTCTGTTTTCTTAAGTTTGACACACTTACCATATGTTTTTCTAAGTTTGTCACATTTCCCTTTATGGAAAAAAGTACATCATTCTCAACCAATCATTAAACTTTTTACTCTCCTAACTCAATTTCCTCCACACATTTTAAATTACAAAAAAAAAACACATAAACATATGGTGCAAAACATAGTGAAACGGATGGAGTATAAAAAAGTATGTTCAAAAATTCTAAATTTTGTATGTAATTTAACAAATGCAGTATATTACTTATGGACAGGTAAAAAAATATAAGGTAAAAACAAATGGTTTGTCTATAAACTTATAGATAGACCGTATATCAGGAGACCCTCTCAATGAGTTTTTCAGTAAACATTTTTTAGTTTTGATTTATTTATAGGCATACAACTATGTACATACATTTCCATTATTCATACGCACAATTTAACTCGTGAATACGATAAGCTCGATATCCTTGAGGTATAATATAGTTTATGATTTTTAAAATAAGATTTAACGGGGCATAATTTAAGATTTTGAATGGATACAATGGATTCATCCATTAAGATCCCAATTGAATGTGAAATTAATAAACATAAATTTTTGTGAATGAATAAGCTCTAAACTTAATTAATGGCGATATTGTGGCAGTTTAGCAATAGAAGCTCATACATAAGCTTGAATGGCGCACCTCAAAATTCACATATATATAGTACCATGACCTTTGAGATTGAGGTCATTCGAAGTTGGGGCACAATGAGGGAGGACTGAAATGGGATGGCTAAACAGGAGGGGTGAAATTGGACATCGATTTTTCTCTTGTGACATCGTTATAGTGCAGGTGCGCAGGCTAATTTGTATTGAAAAGAACAGTAAAAATAAGTAGAAATCGTATCATGGTAACTTATTCGTTGATGCAAGCAGAAACAATATGATGACACTATATATACTAAAATAATATACTGAAATGTTAGTTTGTACAGATTTTACTATAAAAGAAGAAACCCGATTTACCGATTTTACTACTAAAAAAGTCATATTACACGTTAGTCTAGTAGAATATGTAATCTGATTTTTTTGGTAGACTCGGTAAACATGTGCACTTTATCTTTTTCGAAACCAACGTGCTCTTTCTTTAACACATAACTATACAAATTTTAGTTAAATCATAAATAATCATAGACTAACTGGATCGCTTATACAAGGTCATGATCTCTATAGGTTGTCTGCAGTTCAGTTCAATTCAAATCAATTCTGATCATATCAGTTCAGATAAACTCTAAATAACATGACATATTTTAAAATGATTGGCTCCCCATCCCTTAATGATATGGTAGGACTATTTTGAGATGATGAGTAGTTGATCGGATATTTTATTTTTTAAGTGATAAAAATCAAATAATCACTTTTATACTTTATGTCTCTTAGAATGATATATATAGAATATTTAAATCACTTAGAATTTTTACCTGTGCACTTTTTTTTTCGAAATCAACATGTCAGACTTTTGTGCACATGTGATGATTTTTTTAGATCAACATTTCATTAAGTGATTCTTCTTCAGTAGTAAAATATGTTCAAACCGACATTTCATTATGTAATTTCTGTATATATAGTGTCATCACACTGTTTTGACCTACATCAATTGATAAGTTACCCGCGTGCTTGATTTTAGTAGGGTAATTATTTGAATGTTGGTTGGTGCAGTGGTTGTGGGAAATGGAGGAAAGGGTGGAGGACGCATTAGGGTAATGCGTACTCATGGCTGGGATTTTTTTTTTCTTTCAAAAATTATTAGAGGATGCATTTTGTAAACGAGTCCTCATGGCTGGAAATATTTTTTTTTTCCAAAAATTATTAGAGTACGCATTTTGTATATATTTGTATTTATATATATGTATATATTTATATTTATATATATAGATTTATATTTATATTTATATTTATTTATATATATATATTTATATTTATATTTATATATGTATATATTTATATTTATATTTATATGTATATATTTATATTTATATATATGTATATATTTATATATATGTATATATTTATATATATGTATATATTTTTATATTTTTATATATATATGTATATATTTATATTTATATATATGTATATATTTTTATATTTTTATATATATATGTATATATTTATATTTATATATATGTATATATTTATATTTATATATATATTTATATTTATATATTGCATGGGGATGGCTCCACACTCTGCTTCCACGTATATTCTGTAATTTTTATGTCTCACCGCCCATGAAAACAACGGCGGGGATAGCTCAGTTGGGAGAGCGTCAGACTGAAGATCTGAAGGTCACGTGTTCGATCCACGTTCACCGCATTTTTTGGACGGTGCATTTTTGTTCTTAATTCTTGAATATCTACTTCAGTTAGCTCTTTCGAAATCACTTTTGATCCAAGTTAACTGATTGCCTTTTGGTCAAATCTTTGTTACAATGTCCAGTTTTTGGACAGGAACTAATATCAACACGAAAATCAGTCATAATTTCTAAACAACTATTCAGCCAAAAACTAGAAAACTCTAGTAAAACTGAGGGGCTCCGGAGAAAGGGCCATATGGCGAGGAGGAAGCACCAGATCCATCAGCTGAGAAGTCAGGATGCCCGATTCGCTGTCCTGCAAGCTGTGTCTGAGTATGATAAAAAGCGATCTCCGCTCGGATCGTGGCTAATTCGCATTGCGCCTCGTGGATTTGCTGTTGCAAGCGCGATATCGCTCCCACGCATCCATAAACCGGGTCTCTGATCCGATAGTATGCTTCTTCGCACATCGCGTTTGCAGCTGCCGCTCTTTGATTCACCGGAACTTGCTGTTTCATTTCCCCAAAATTTCAGAAAACACAGTTAACTCACATGCAATGTTTTGTCATTTTACTCATATAAACTGATGAAATGTTAAGTAACATCTTGTACAACACATTTCTTAAGAAAACCTCATCAGAAACAAAGAAAAACGCTGAAGAACAATGTATAACAAACTGATGTTTCGATTCGTCGAGACGTCATTGCACTATCGACTTGTTAATACTTAACAATGTGAAGCGCTATTTGGAAACTGTTCTAAGAAATGGAGAGTGTATATTTGCTAATGTTGCTGAAAATCTTTGCAATGGGAAGTGGAAAACCTCATGTAGTATGCAAATAAGGACAATATTATTACCTGAAGCATCTTTCCGACATTACTGGCGCCATAGATCCTGTGAACAGAGATGAATCTTTGAGGATTATTTGGAGGAAAATAGGGTGAAAGAATGCAATCTGAAGGGCATCTCCTTCTTAAATACTTGCAACCAGCACATCTTTTTGAGCTCATTGTTGGATATGATGAAGAGATCTTCAGACAAACATAAAGATTGCCACAATCTAGAAGACGATGTCTTAAATCTTTTCAACATTTGGTTTAGATCATTGTGGAGTATATGATGGTATTTATGTGAGTAACATAACGGCTCATTTCTTAATGTTTTTGAAAATTTGAATAATGGAGTTATGAAGGGAAGGTTAACGGTAGAGAGATAATTGCTATCATATCAAGAGATTAATGACAGATGACAAAAATAGAAACTGCTAATATATCAAGAGATTAATGACCGATGTTAAAAAATAGAAATTACATAAGCATTCCACCATTAAGTCATGCATGTCCGATTATAAAAATTACATCAGCATTCCACAATCCGCATATAGAGCCGAAGAGTGTTGGTCCGCGATCGACCCTAAATTTTCTTCTTCTATACAAGAGTGCTTGTAGGGTAATTATTTGAATATTGGTAGCTGGTGGGCTGTTTGTGGGAAATGGAGGAAAGGGTGATGCGTCCTCATGGCTGGGATTTTTTATTTTTTTTAAAAATTACTAGAGGACGCATTTTGTAAACGAATCCTCATGGCTGAGAATATATTTATATATACATATTTATATTTATATTTATCTTTACATTTATATATATATATATATATATATATATATATATATATATATTTATATATATATATATATATATATTTATATATATATTTTTTTATATTTTTATTTATATTTTTATTTATTTATTTGTATTTATTTACATGTATATATTTATATTTATATATTTATATTTATATACTTTTATTTATATTTATATATGTGTGTATATATTTATATATTTTTATTTACATATTTATATTTATATATATGTGTATATATGTATATATTTATATTTATATATTTTATTTATTTATATATATGTGTATATATTTATATATATATATATATATATATATTTATATATATTTTTATATTTATATATATATTTATATATTTTTATATTTATATATATATATTTATATTTATATATAAATATAAAGGGATGAAGAAATGAGGAAAAGATGAAGAAGCTGGGAAATAATGGAATTAAAGGGGATGAGAGGAAGCATGTAGGAAATGCGTCCTCTCCACGTATTTCTACATGCGTCTTCCCTATTTTCTACTGTAACCACAAACATAGAATTTTACTATGACACGATTTATGCTTATTTTTATTGTTCTTGTCATTGCATGTGCACAACTGCACTATCACGCCGCCTCCAAAGAAATATCGATGTCCAATTTCAACCCTCCTGTTAGGCCATCAGATTCATGTCCTCCCATTGTGCCCCAACTTCCACAGTCCAAAGACGTAAGTATTTGGGCAAACATGAAAGTAAAGTTTGAAATCTCTGGTGTTGTTTAACTTATGTGTGTTATATTTTGTTCATATTTTGTGGGATTATTATGATTTTATTGAGATATAATTTGCACTTTAAGGTATTTTTGGTGCAGGAATTCATTGATTGTGGAGAATTGAGAGGGAGCTATACATTGTACTCTTTTTCCCTTAACCAACGGTTTTTTCCCACTGGGTTTTTCAGGTTAAGGTTTTTAATGAGGCGATGTGCTCCAATGGAAAATGTTCTTATCTTATAAGACATTTTTCCAGAGATGAAGGAAGAGAGGCAAAAGCATAATTGCTAAAGTTATGGGGTGAAAAGTGAATTGTTGAAGACATGTGGATTTGAAGAATTAAAGATATTCACTTCCCATATTGATAAAAATTGTATTATTTCCTTCCATTTAAAATTCCTTAATTGTAGGAATTAGTTATTTAGAATTAGAATAAATATTATCTTATTTCCTTATTTCTTCCGTAAGAAGAAAAGTAATTAGAAGTTGATTTAGATTTGGTTTTAGTTTGGGTATATAAATTGCGGCCGAAGGAGACTTGTAATTGGGGAAGACGGAGACTTGTAATATTGCGGAGAGATTTTAATACAGAGACATTCACCAAGTTGATGTGTGCGCAGACGTGAAGAAAAGTTTGGTTGTTTTGCATGCAAACCAATTTCCTGGTTCGTTAGTTATTTAATTATTATTTTAATTATGTATTGTTTTTACATTATATATTTGTTTAGTTTAATTATTATGAGTAGCTAATTTATATATCGGCATGGAATAACAAGCATTAGTTTATGAATCGTGAGGCCTAATTGTTTTATAATTGATTCTTATGTGTTCTTGATTGTTCTTTGTTAAATTTATTTCTGATGTGTTTAAGTCTGATCAACTTGAATATTATTGGGATAATGCTATCTAATTCCACCAATACGTAATCGTTGGAAAGGGTTAGTAAGTAGCGAGTTCTTGTGAAAAACAGCTAACTAGCTAAGACTGTAATAGCAAGATGGGGAACAATTAAGTGTGCGTTACTACTTGCGAATACTTGGGTAATTGCTATATCAGGTTCTTTTCATTCTTAATGCTATCAAGGTGTGTATCTGGTTCAGCGAATACTTTCCGGAGGCATCTTGGTAAGAGAAACAATTAATTAATTATAATTGGTTAATTGTCGATAAAGTACGAAAGAATTGGGGAGGTTAAGCGTACCTACTTTCCTATAACTGATAGATGCATATGAATTGATTTATCTTTGCGCCTATGATCGATGTTTAACTAATGTGAGTTATTCCGAGCCGATTGTATTCATCATATATTTACTAAATTTTTATATCTGTTAGTTGCATTATTATTTTATATTAGTTAGTTGCATTATTAGTTGTTAGATAAATCTGAAAATTTAGGCGTGGTGGCTACACCAAAAGTGTTCTATATTAGTAGGAAATTTATTATAGATTTTGCTCCGTTCCTCGTGGGATCGACTCTGCTTGCTACTGTACTAATTTCATCATTAGAGTTTGCAGATTATTTTGGTGAGTGAAACGACGACTACCAAATTGGCGCCGCTGCCGGGGAACGGTAGTTAATTTCTATTTATTTTGCTACTAAGTTTTTTGTTCTTTAGTTATTGGTATATGACCAGGTCCCAGGAGCAGGAATTGATATTTGATTCTGAAGTTGAAAAGACAGCTAGGAAGAATTACAAACTCGCCAGGGAGAGAAAGCTGAAAGCTGCCGCAGACCCTCTGTTTGGCCAAACAGAGGTTGTTTCTGAGACAGAATCCAAATTTGAGATCGAATTCGTTCCCGATACTGTAATGGGGGACAGAGGAGAGGCGGATCCCAATGCTGACAATCCGTACATGTGGGAATTAATGGGGCATAGTGAAGAAGACCCTGCCACACCAATTTCTTTGCCAGCAACTCCGACTCCTGTGGAGATTAAGTTGGCATTGCTGAACGTGCTTCCGAAGTTCTATGGGAAGAGTAATGAAGACCCTTACAATTTCTTGAACGAGTTCATCAAGATTTGTAAGGTTCAGAAAAGACCAGCTGGTGTCACAGAAGATCAATTCAAGTTGGTGGCTTTTCCGTTCAGCATGTCAGGAGCAGCGAACCAGTGGTTTTCAAGCTTGGCTCCTAACTCCGTCACTTCATGGAGTGCTCTCAAGAGGCTATTTTTGGACTATTTCTTCCCAGCCACTAAAACGGATGCCCTGAGGAAAGAAATTTCAAGCATCAAGCAGGAGTACGATGAGCCGCTGAGTACATTTTGGCTGAGGTTCAGACGATTGGTAGATCGTTGCCCTAACCATCGATACACGGAGGGGCAACTACTACAGTATTTCTACCAAGGATCCACAGCTGCGAACAAGGATTTGCTGAATACCGCAAGCAATGGTGGATTTTCGGAAATCAGAGTCAATGAAGCAAAGGAGATATTGAAGAAGTTGATCAATTCTAAGAAGGAGTATGACACTGATGAGATCCGAATCCTGAAAAGAGTAGCACAAACAGAGCCCTCGAGCCAAGAAGATTTCAAGGAGAGGATGGACAGGATGGAGAGGGTACTATCCAAGTTGGTGGATAAGGTCACCGTTGCTAGCACCTCGGTTGGTCCTCCAGAAAAACCTTGTGACATCTGCTGCAGTCCAAGCCACGTCACTTTACAATGCCCTTTTGATGAACAAGCAAATGCCATGGGGAATTGGAATGAAAGGCAGCCAAGGAGAGACCCATACTCAGCTACCTATAATCCGGGATGGAGAGATCATCCCAACTTTCGATGGCGAGATCCGGGAAATCCAGTACAACAACCATATGCTCCTCCCTCTCCATATGCTCATAATCCACCACCTCCTAAAGGGAAGTCTATGGATGAAAAGCTAGACATGATGATGGGCATGCTTCAAAACCAGATCCAAAGTTCAAAAAAGACTGAGGCCACCTTGGAGGAGCACACACGTCAGATTTCACAGCTGTCAAACTCGATGAATGAGCTCCGAATGAAGCAACCTGGATTACCATCTAAAGTGCAACTCAACCCCAGAGAGACGGCCAATCAGATCACGTTAAGAAGTGGAAAGGAACTTGAGCCACTACCTCCGAAGACTGCAGCAAAAGGAGCTAAGGAGCAGTCGGAGCAGTCTGCAGGAGGCCCTTGTTTGGCCAAACATATGCCCCCGACAGAAACAGAAAGTGAGGTACAAGGGCATTTTGATCAAACCAAGGAGTCAAATCCAAGGTTGGGTCAGAATGATCCTCCAATTATTCTTCCTCCTTTTCCTTGTAGTTTAGCTAGAAAGAAAGATGATTCTGTTGATTTCCTACCTATCTTTGGAAAAATGGAGATTAACCTACCTTTCTTGCAGGCTATAAGGCTTCCACCCGTGAGCAAGTTTTTGAAAGATTTTATTGCAGGGAAACCTAAAGACTCAAGCAAGATCATAATGGGCGAGTCGGTTTCAGCTGTAATCCAAAAGAAAATGCCTCAAAAGTGCAAGGACCCAGGTATGTTTTCCTTACCTTGTTATATAGGAGATAAGAAGATCAATGCTGCCATGTGTGATTTAGGAGCTTCAATTAATGTCATGTCATTATCTGTATATCAAACTTTGAATGGAGCTGAAATGGTAGACACTAGAGTGGTAATTCAATTGGCAGATAAATCTTGTGTATGTCCTGAAGGGTTGTTGGAAAATGTGCTTGTACGAGTCAATAACTTTGTGTACCCAGCAGATTTTTATGTGGTAAAAATGAATCATACCAATGATAAGGGAACACAGGGGGTATTGTTAGGTCGTCCATTCTTGAAAACTGCAAACACCATTATTAATGTTGGGAATGGAACTATTTCTCTTGATTATTTTGGTGATAAGTACACACTCAATATTGATAAATCCATGCAGACGACTGTAGATGCTGAGAATGTAAATGCAATTTATCATACTGACCCATTTGTCCAAGATTCTCTTGAGACTAAAGTTTTGCAGGACAAGTTGGGAATTCAAATGCCTACAAGTCCAGAAGAGGAAAATGTTCAAGTTTCAAGTGATTATCAAGAAGATGTTGATACTCTTCCAGTGAGTATGGAGTCGCTCAAGTGTGAGGAAGAAACAAAGTTCCAACTCCAAGAATTGAGAGATCTAAGATTGAATGGGTTTGATCAAGCTATGCGATACAAGGAGCGCAATAAGTTGTGGCATGACAGAGATTTGAAGCCTAAGAAATTTGTGGTTGGGCAGATAGTTCTTTTATCTGAGTCAAACTTTCGACATATGTCATGGAAATTCAAGTCTAAATGGACTAGACCATTCGAAGTGGCTTATGTTTGGCCAGATGGGATGGTAGAGATTATAAGCATGGACGCAAAAAGGGCATTCCTCGTTGATGGTCATCGCCTTATGCCGTACTATGATACTTCTCAGGTGGCATTAATGGAAGAAATTCCATTGTGCCCAAAAAATATTCATTAAAGGCATCCAAAAGTCTAGCCAAAGACTATAAACAAAAGCGCTAGTTGGGAGGCAACTCAGTTTTCTTAGTTTTTTTTTCTTTCTTCTTTCAAGTTTTTTTAATCTTTTAGGAATTTCAATGTCTCATCTAATCTCAATTCTTGATATACAGATTTGAAGTACTTGAATTTGCACCATGGGGAATTCACACATTTGGAAAGCTGGACTCGCAGGGTTCCATTTGGCCAAACGGAGGCCTGCGGCAGAACCTGATTATGATCAAACGTTTTCCTCTTGATTGGGAATTTTTCCGAAACCCACCACTATAAGTTCCCTCTTTCCCTTTTATTTTTATTATGATGTTGTCTCTGTGTTAAACCTTTTCTCATAAGAGCTTTGCATTATTTGCTTGAGGACAAGCAAAGTTTAAGTGTGAGGAGGTTTCTTGTGTGTTTTGTTTTGTATTTTTGGAAAATAAAAAAAATTATTTCAGTTTTTTTTTACAGTCAAACATGTGTTTTTGTGTTGTTTGAGTCGATAATTTGACATGAGAAAATTCTAGTGGCTCTTGATAAAAGTACCCTGCCGGTTGTAAACTTCATTGTAACAAACTTGGTAAATCTAATATGCCTTGAAGTTATTGAATGAGATTTTCTATGATTTGTGAAATTTGATTGATATGATTTTTGGGATGACGAAAAAGGACGAGTTTAATTGAATATTTTGCCTACTAAAGTGAGGTTTGAGATAGAGTAGAGCACTCTCTACATCAATCTTTGTTCCGAGAGATCACATTGTTATAATTGGAGTTGTTATGTGTGAAAGTGATGGAAGACACTAGGATGAACCACACAGCTTAAATTGCCTACCAATTACATTAACCCCTAGTGAAACACTTTGAAGCTTTGACTATGTTCTTTGATATGAGTTATTATATATTTAGCCAAAGCCTTGTTTTATCCTTTCTCTTGGCCCTATTATGCATGTTCTTGGAGGTAATGTTGATGAATTCATCCATTGTGTTCTCTTGAGTTGATGACATTACTGAGTATGTGTCCAGTTTGCCCAGACTGAATGGTTTCGAAAAATGAAGGCTGAATTTTATGATGAACAGTGACACTGGGGTTCCGTTTGGCCAAACTGGAGGGGCGTAACAGTGAAAAAAAGAGAGGAAAAAATCATATTTTTATGTTGCGATTTTTCTCTAAAAAAAGTACCAATTTTGGACTGTATTGAAGAAGAATGGTGCTGGAAAAAAAAGAGAAGAAAAAAAAAGAAAAAGAAGAAAAAAAAAGAAAAAAAAGAAAAAAATAGCACCTACTTTGATGTGATCTTACTTGGCTTTCTCATAATAGTCATGAGATGAAGATTGTTGGTGAATGTCTACTATACATAGATGATGGTTGAAGGAAAAAAAACATGCATAATATTTTGATCGATATTGTTTGAGCTTAGAACCCTTAGGATCTCACCAATCTGAATGGTCCCTAGCCCCGTTACAACCCTTGAGAAAGACCTTCCCGATTTGCATATTAACTTCTCTATATTATAACTTGTGAATTATTTGAGTGATTGTCCTTCATATATTGAGAGTGATTGAGTGAAACCGTGAGAAATATTCATTGCTTGTCCGATTTTGACTGAATTGATGATTAGATTTCCTGATCTTGAATATTTTGATTTAAATTACTTTAAGGGTTGATGATTTCCAGGTGCGTTAACGTGATCCTTTACTCCTTGGCAGGGGAAAATTTATCGTTATAAGAGTAGAATCTAGAGTTTTTAAATGTTGAATTTTTGTTTAGTTGTGTGATTTGTGTTTCTATCTTACCTTTTCTTTTTAGGGTCATTTTAGATAGAGTCATATGAGGGAATTAGAACTTATGAACATTGTGGATTATTGATTACTCTTATATTCTTCACTTCATACTTGAGGGCAAGCATGATTCACTTACACTCGTGATTGTTCTTGGGTATACATTCTTCATAAAATGCGTACACTCAAAAGATTCAACACCCACTATTATGGTTGTCAATGAAGAAGAAGATTGGGCAAAATACTTACATAACCCTATGTTTTGGAGGTTTGTGCTAATATGACCCTATGAAGTTGAAAAGTGTTATTGTAGCCCTGCGTTTTGCATCAGAAGTGCCGATATAACCTTATGGCACTATTTCGGCATTGACTTAATAATTTTCGATGTTGACCAAAATTTAAAAGACTAAACTACCCCTAGCATTCAAATTACAAATCTATAGACTAAAATACCCTAACATTCATCTCCAGAAGCACCACCACCACCACGCCGGTGCCGCTCCACCACCACCACCACCGCTCAACCCTAACCACGAGCACCACTTGTCCCAACCACCACCACCACTACCACCGCTCGTCCCTAGCCCCGCCACCGCACAGGAAAGTGGAGAATCCGAACAAAGCCAAATCAAAAAAACCAAGAAAACCCATCTCAAATAAACCCAAACAACAAAGTTTTCTTGAGCTATGGTGAGTCGACCCAGAAACAAATAAACCCAAAGTCAAGAGTCGACCTAGAAAAGCAAGAAAATCGTGAAAAGGGATCTGATTGTGTACCCAAAAAAAGGAAACGATAACGAGTTGATAAGTGGCGGACGGCGGCAGTGATGGGGAGTACGGTGAGTTTGAGAAGGAATCAGAACCACGGCTGAGTGGAGGTGGCGGAAAGAATAAGGAAACCAGGTTTGAGAAAACTAGTTTGAGAAGTTGGACGGAGCCAGGGCGGAAAGAATGAGGGAAGAAAATAAATGAATGAGGGCCTAATTGTCCTTTCACTTGTTCTAAATTTTTATTTTTTTTAAACAGGGTTATATTAGTCATTTCATTTATTTCCGGCCAAATTCAGGCATCCAGGGTTATATTAGGACATTCAAGCAAAACACGAGATTATAATAGCACTTTCCAACTCCACATGGTCATATTAGCACAAATCACCAAAACATAAGGTTATATGAGCACTTAACTCAAGAATATTAGTTATACACATGCACGGGTGAACCTTGTTTGTCTAATGTTCAACATATCATATTCATATCCTTGATGCCCCTTTTTCCTTTTCTTATTTTCTATCTCATTTTCATCCATCAATCAATCTGTCTCGGTTTAGGACACTGGGATTGTAAACTATAACTTATTTGTTTTTAATGGATCCTAAGTGAATAATGGAATGAAAATGATTTTTTATAACATCTAATGAAAAGATGATAAATTTGAATGTTATACTCATCATGAACGATAAGACAAGCACTAATATAAAAGTGTTAGATGATCATAGATATGAAGGTTCTATAATCCGCTTCCATTCTTCCTCATTGCCATTACTAGCAGCGCGGCCTCTATGGACGAGAATTTTCGACTGGGTTATTTGGGACAAAAATTGCCCCTTGTACGTAAGAGCTGATATTACAAAAAATTATATAGTGTCGAAGTATTAGTTCTTCTATTTTTACGAGTTGGGATTCCACAGATTGGTAAATAATCATCATTGACAGAACATAAAAGAAAACCAAATTTGGCGATAAAATGAGAATAAATTGTGCGATCTACTTCTTCTGTCCTACATCAAATTGAATCACGCTCATTAAGAAATTTATCTAATAGTTAAAATGATAAACTACTTATTACGACGAATCCAACCAGATAACATATGATAATATTATTGTTTATATATTCATTCAAATATATGGTCAAAGTTGAATAGTGAATAATAATATATAGTGAAGTGTACAGTGTGAGATGGGACGGGGGAGTATATGTTTCAATGTTTGTCATTTTCTTCTACTACAAAATTAGATACGGTTGTCGACAGATCATTATAGATCGCTCAATCATACCAAAAATGAATAATTTGTGACAATAATAAGCAATCACGTGGTCTATTTTTATTTTCTCTTTTAGTTGTACTTCCTAGTCCTTAAGCCGTAGGCTTCGTTTATCCTTATTGTCTCCAAAAATTTCAACCTAACTCCAACTACTACAATAACTAAATTCATGATTTCTGTAGATCTAAAAAGTTTGTGTGTTGCACGTTCTATGATTTATTTATCTCATATTTCGAGATATATTTATATTGCAGATGTATTGACATGATATTCTATTTTGAAAGGAGCAAGTAAAGTTTACATTTAAGAATCTCGTACTATGCAAAATTAATCAATTCAAATTTGGTCTAAGCGGTAGAACTGTTTTTAAAATTAAATTTGGTTTAAAATAATAATGAGGTGAGTGTGATCAATTTCACCTTTGTTTACCGTCATTTTCACCTTCTCTTTTCTTTTCAAAATTTTTCTTTTATATGTTATCAAACACCAAAATCTCAAAAAGTAATAATTTGTAACTCCCATCAAACACATCTATTATATTACTCCGTCCCAGCAGAATGTGCACACTTTTTGGTCAATTTTCTCAAGTCATGTTTGACCAACGATAACTTTAGTTACGTATATTAACGGTGTGTTAAAATTTGATATTTAGAAAATACAGCATGCAGAGAATCCAACAATATCTCACATGATGATATTGGTATCTATATACTAGTTGAAATTTATGGTCAAACGTGTCTTGAGAAAGTTGACCAAAAAGTGCGTAGATTCGACTGGGACGGAGGGAGTATCAACGATATTTATTTAAAGAGTGATACTCCCCCTGTCTCATCCATATCTGCACATTTTTTTGTCAACTTTCTCATGCAATGTTTAATCATCGATAACTTTAGTTACATATACTAATGACGTATTAAAACTTAATATTTAAAAAATATATTATGCAGGGTATCTAACGATATCTTACATAAAAATATTAGCATCTACATACTAATTGAAATTTATGGTCAAACGTGTTTTAAGAAAATTGACCAAAAAATATGCAGATATGGATGGGACCGAGGGCAGTACCCTCATCCATCCCTTGGATATATTTCTTATACAAAAGCACCACTTCTTCGAACCATGTTCGCTATTGTCTCCTCCCATGGAAAGGCAAGGGGCGGGAGGGATGAAACTGGGGTTGGGGAAATGGTAGGGGCTGCTCAGGGGAGAAGAAGAGAAAGGAGGGGTTGAGCTTGTAATTAAAATTATAATTCTAAAAGATAACATAAAAGTATGTAAAAGTTGAAATTTTAAATATTCAAATCACGCCCAAAGTTTATAAGAAGAGAAATGAGATGTGAAATTATATTTATGCTCAATTTTGTCACAAATTCAACCATTAGCGACAAAGACTCAAATTTAAATGTTTGATAGAAAGAATGATTATGATTTTACTATTTTAAATAACCAGTTGATAAAATAATGGTAGAAACAAAAGGAGTGGCCATAAATGAATAAAAGGAAAAATTAGTTGGTTGTGAAAATATTATAATTTCTCCATAACCTAAAAATCCCAATTGTTTATAAAATGTTCTCAAAATAGTACTCTACCCGCTTAATTGTATTTAGCATACTTTGTTTTTTTATTGTTTCTTGGAAAAAATATTTAACTTACCCCTATTATTTTCTGAAAGTTTCAATTTACATTTGAAAGTACGATTCTAACCCTAAATTTTTTAACAATACTGCAAATATACCCAAATTATACAATCCCGCCGTTGACTGAATGAATTCAGAAGTTAACCTTATTTAAAAAGATAAAAATACCCCTAGATTTAAAACTACCCCTTCTATGCTTGGATTTAAATTACCCCATGTCCTGACCGCTGCTCCACCACTACGAACCATTCCATCCTCAACCTCGCCCTGCTACCGATTCCCACCTCATCCCCGTCCCCACCATTACCATTCCTCCTAGTCCCGCTCCTGTCACCGACTCCCACCCCAGCCCCGCTACCACCCTTCCACCCCTAGTCCTGTCCCCGCCACCACAACCCTTCCACCTCAGTACGCACTGATCCGCCCTCGCGTAATCACAAAACCCCATCCCACGTAACCAAACCCCATCATCAAACCTGTCCTTATTCGCACCGCCGCCCTCATTAAACAAAAGTGCCTTACAACGGCGGAAATCACTATTTCACAACTGGAGATGAAGGGCCTGGCAGCCAACCAAGGAGGGTTAATGGGAAAAAAAAATCAAAAGTGCTAAAATCTTATGGTTAGGTTGGTTATCAGACACTGAGGGTATAATAGTCCTTTCAATCTTTCTAATTTTTTTTTAAAAAAATCAACATGGTATAACCGTCAATTTATTGAATACTGATCTAATTCACGTTATCAGGATTAAATTGACACTTTCATCCAAAACGTAGGGTTAAATTTCTACTTTCAGATTTTACAAGGTTTGATTGACACTCTCCACCAAAACATTAGATTATTTTAGCACTTTAACTCTTGTTTCTTTTATATAAACACATTCTCTTTCTATAGAAATATTTTCAACTTCATTAATTCATTTTACATTTTTCTTCCTAAATTCAATTTTATAAACTTATTTCATTTAATAAAATTTAAACAATTATATTACTCCGTCTCAGCCGAATGTGCACACTTTTTGGTCAACTTTCTTAGGCCATGTTTGACCAACGATAACTTTAGTTACGTATATTAACGGTGTGTTAAAATTTGATATTTAGAAAATACAGCATGCAGAGAATCTAACAATATCTCACATGATGATATTGGTATCTATATACTAGTTAAAATTTATGGTCAAACGTGTCTTGAGAAAGTTGACCAAAAAGTGTGCAGATTCGGCTGGAACGGAGAGAGTAATTATGTGGTCAATGTGATAAACACCATCAATGGTACACATCAATGTATTATTTATACCAACCCCACCAATAACACATCGGCGCATGCATGGTAATGGTGTGCTAGCTACGTGGATCTAATTAATTTGCAAAACGTCGTAATAAGGTAATTAAGCTGCTAATAATAATCAATTAATTTGTCCCTTCATTTGTTCACTTGTACAAACTAATACGTCAACAATAGATCCATAGCACATGCTACTGTCCAACTTTAGGTAAGACTTAAGAAAACAGTACATACTTATTATTATTTGATTAATTGGAGAAATTGTTGTAGAATTTTAGGCCATTTAGTATTATTTTGGGGACAGTTATGGGTGTTGCTATATCACGTCCGGTATTTTATTAGTTATGCCCTAATACGTACATATATGTGTATTAATATTTTTAATTTTATATTTTTATTGTGTGAAAATTTATATTTAAAAGTGTGTGGGTTAAAATTTGTTGGTAACAAAATTAGTGTAAAATTTGAATAAAATTTCAACTCTTTCCCTCACTTTCACCATTTTTGGCCTTTCTCCTCCGGAACCCGTCGCCCACCGCCTGCCGCCGCCCACCAACCGCTGACCGATGTTGACCAACGCCGCTGACCACCGTACATTGCCTGAATCTCGCAGGAAAAGTAAGTTTTCCATTTTAATGAATCCCGCCTGAATCTATATTTCTGGCCGGATATGTGTCTGAATCTGGAATTGGTTTGAGTTTTCCGGCAACCTTTGAATCTGTTGGAATTGTTAGAATCAGGAGAGGCTAGAGAGGAGGAGTACGGTGGTGGCGTCGGGCGAATGGTGAAAGTGAGAGAGAGGAGGGAGAGAAGGGAGAGGGTGGGCGGGAGAGGAGGGAGATGGTGGTGGCGTCGGACGGGAGATGAGGAAGACGGTGGTGGCATCGGGCGAGAGAGGAGAGAGATGGTGGTGGCATCGGGCGGGAGAGGAGGGAGATGGTGGTGGCGTCGGGCGGCAGAGGAGGGATGGCGGCAGAGAAGGTGCACGGTGACGGTAGGGTACGGCGACGGAGAAGACAGGGGAAGAAGAAGGATTTAAGATTTTAATTAAAAATTAATATTTTATTCTGTAAATAATTTAAATATTAAATATTAAAAATTGTAAAAACTTTGAAATTAAGTAGAATAATTTAAAATTATTTTTTAATGCAACAATATTTTATATAATATATATTATATAATATAATATTATTAAAAAATTATATTCTAAAAATCACATTTAAAATATATAAAATAATTGTGAAGTAAATTATGATGCTATGATTAAATAATTATTTTAAGTAAACTTTAAAGTAAATTATTATATAACTTGTAAATAATAAAAATAAATAGTTCTCTGTATAGGAAATCTTGTATGTTTTGTTAAGGATTTGTTCTTTTATGTTATATTTACATTTTTCTATGCATTAGTAAATATGTACTTTATTATTATAATATATAAGATGAAAAATTACATGAGTAGTTGAAAATGTATTTTATGTTAATTTTTAAAAAAATCATAAGTACTTTGAAATTATTATTTTTTTCATATCAGTAAAAGAATTATTTTTATTTATGTTATTTTATTTTCTCCTACAATTAATGAATTGTTAAGATAATAATTATATTTCTTGTATTATAGATGAGCACTGACGGCGGACACATTGATGAAGGTCGTTGTATACGACAAAGGGGGATTAGTGCGTCAGCAAGACATGCAAAAGGTCGTGTCATTGCCAGAAACAATTGCAGGAAATTGTGCTAGATCACAAGGTACTTGTTGAGCAACCTTCTCCAATGCCCAATGATGTTTTTGATCCCATGCCAACCTGGGATGGTTCGAAACTCAACATTCTCACTAACGGTAAAGTGCATTCAATTCGTGATGAAGGAAACTGACAATCAATGTTTGAATTACAGCTTGGGGATTAAGCACCCATATCTAGCCCACTAGATGGTTGTGATGTAGAGTCACAACTCGACGCTGAGGGCGGGCCAGGTACATGCATTGTTCCCCCCAGTGGCCAACCTACGACGACTTTGCATGTGGAGGTTGGAATCGCAGCACATGTTGGTGGAGGAGGTAGACATACATATAGGAATAAAGCTGGTCGATTTGCCCAATCTTCAGGTGAATCATGCAATGTTGGTGAGGCTGAGACTGAAAGGGGTGTTAGGAACAAGAGAAAACATGTAGCTGATGAAACATGGCTTGTGCGCGGACCGATGGGTGGTGGCCCGCAAGATGACCTTATTATACCCAGCTTTGGAGGCCATGTCGCAGTTGATGTTTGGAATTGTATAGAGCGAGGTGTGCTGAATTGCTACACTTGTGCAATTCTTTGCAAGCAACTAATCACTACACTCCCGAATTGCAACGATGTTTTTCAGGCCAGGATACGTGCGACCGGGTTATCGCACCCTCCCGCGTTTATGTTTAAGTACCTTGATATGGCTTTGATATTTGCTTTTTTCGAGAGATGGCAGCCGGACACGAACTCATTTCACATGTCTTTCGGGGAGATGACCATCTTATTGCACGATGTTGAGATGATTCTCAAAATTTCTATTGTTGGTGGCTCTGTTGCTAATATCGTTTCGGTGAAGGCCATTCAGGAAGCAAGTGCTAAACTGTTTGGGAAAGACTCCTTCCTCAGGGAAGAATGGAACGGGGTTAATATTGATGGCGAGGTGTGTAGTGGTGGGTCAGAGCGATAACTTACAATTCATGTGCTACATGTTGACCCTTTTTTCATCAACTCTCTTTGTTGATAAGACCGGGACTAAGGTCAGAGCCAACTTGCTCCCTGTAGCTGATTCGCAATTATCCTGGGCCTCGGTGGCCCTAGGAAATTTGTATTTATAGTTGTGAATTGCCTCCAGGGCTAAGGCCCGCAACCTATGTGGATGTTGCATGTTGCTGCAAGCATGGATCTACGAGTACTTTCCCATGTTTCGTCTAAGACTGAGTACATTGCCAGCTCTTCCGGGAAGCGCCAACCAGTGGCACTCATGGGAGAAAATGGGGAAGGATACTCTGCGTCTGGTGACCATCATGCATCAACTAGATGCTTTACAGGCTCACCATGTATGATTATCCTGTTTTAAATTTATTGTGAGAATTATAGGGAGATTGGATGCCATATGACTTTTACAACTTTTTGAAACAACTACAGGTAGATTGGTTTCCATATGGACCCGATGTGGTTAGGGATGCGAAGGGGAGGACGCATTACTACGGCGTGATTCGATACCTTGAAGTAATTGAAGTGTACATGCCAGACCGTGTGGTGCTAGCTTGATGTTGTATAGGGTATACCGTACATTATTAGGATTGTGCTTGAACCCTGCGCCAGGCCAGCTGATCCTTCTGGCTATTCAGTGACCTACTCAAGGATGATGCAATTGACTTTGTGGGACATGGAACACACATGGCACATTGGTCAGCTAGTCGAGTATCCTATTGTCACTGGTCCATCTGACTGTACCTTGGATTATGAGGATTGGTTCACGACTCATTCTCACCCATTTATCACAAATCTTGTACATGATGGTACCAAATACAGACCAGATACAACCAATCTTGATTTACTGGTAAGTTTCTCTAACTGTTTGCTTTAATTAATTATATTAAATCTAATTGATTCATTATAATAATATGTGTTTCCTGTGTATCAGTTGTTGAATGATATGATGAGCGACTTGGATCCGTTTAACTCTACAAACATTCATGAAATAATCGATCCGCATATGAAGGAGTTGTTGGCTACCTGGATCAGTCATCGCGAGGAGTATCGCAGACGCCATGATTATGAACCCATTTCCTAGGATTTCTGTACGAGCGTCTGTTTTCTTTAAATTTGTTCAGTTATGTACCTCGAATTATTTTCTTATTTTGGTTCACTTATGTACTTCGAACTTCTTGCTTATTTTTGTTCACTTATGTAACCCTAACTCTTTTCTAATTTATGTTCATTTTTGTACGCCGAACTCTTTTGTTCTGTTCAATGC